>CM077285.1:5923227-5985727 GCA_039654925.1 Anguilla pacifica | reverse complement strand
GTTTCATTGTGTTGGCTGACATTTTCCTTGGATACGCTGTGTCCACGACTATTTTCTCCAATCCCCAGAAAAGGCTTATTTTTTTTTTTTTTCCCCTCTATTATTCTACCAGATGTTCACCTGCCGCTCCCCATAAATGACAAAACTGCACACTTTTCCTTTGTTGCCATCTGTTTGGTGGTGTGTACCGTTACACTGAGGGGTTATGTCCAAGCCCCGGCTTAGAGATGTTTTGTCCCCGATTTTCCAGAGCAGAAGATGTGTGTCACGCGAAAGAGCACAATTGGGAGAAGATGCACAGAACATGTCCTTAATCCTGCCCCCCTGCTTTCCCAGTCAGACCTCTCCTGCGATCGCTGTGCAAAATTCTCATTAATCCAGTGCCGTTCAGACTTTTAACCCAGAAAGGAGAACGAAAGATTTGCTTTGACCTTTTTTTTTTTCCTTTTTTTACAAACGTAGGTACTAATCTCATAATGGATACCTCAGAACAACTCAGAACCCCTTGCCTTTCTGTTTAAGCCTGATGACCTGATTAAGCAAAAAACCTGAAGCACTATAAAACAAGAGCCCAGCTCTCCACAGGGCTACCTTTAGTTATCATCAACAGCCTCCAAAAAACCAACATTATTTATATTGGATATCCAAAAAGGCTGATTTTTGCTGACTGTGCATAATTGCTGCTTAAATGATTAATTGATAAGGACAATTTTAGCGAAACAGTGGGACTGAATCCTGATGGAAAGGAACATAGCACTCACTAAGGGAAAGGTTTCCGTATTGTTAGCGAATGTTGTGAAAGTTGTTTGTTTATTGTATTTTTTTTTTTTTTTAATTTCCCATCATTCCAGGCGACCACGGACCTGTACGGAAACTGCACGCTGCGTCACTCCGGAACATCGGCGGCGGCGCCCGAGGCGGCCGGCGTTTTCGCCCTGGCGCTCGAGGCAAAGTACGTACGCCGCTCGCAATATTTTCCACGGAAAAACAGACTGGGGGGATTAAAAATGTATGAAGCAATCGCGCCTGAAAGCCGTACTTTCGCGGGTACAAAAAAAACGGGGAATTGTTTGCCACAATAAAAAAAAACGCGCTCACGTCCGTGAATTCATTTCGCCAATGGCCAGGTCTTACTTAAGGGCTCCCATCTCATTTAAAGCATTCACCCAATGCACATTGTTACGATTGTGCAAATAATCATACGAGCTGGCCTTTTAATATGAGCCTTTGTGTCTTGCGTTCTCATTATCTTGGCGCACATAATGTGAGCTGACGTTGGGGAAAGTTACTTTGGAAGTTTCCCAATTGCCTTGCAAAATTAGCCTAAAAGGCCGTCAATTACCGAGCCTCGTCGGTTACCATGGAACGAATCATGCTTTGTGTTGGTCCGGCTGTTCCCTTAACAACCCACGCGGTACATTCCGAGCATCACAGTCGATCACGAAGTACACGCGCGGTCTGCGTGCTAACCTTGCCCTGCAATGTGACAACACAGCTGCTAGCCCGCAGCCACCGGCTCGGCAGCTTGTTCTCGAGCTATATTTAATGAGTGAGTCATGCTCGGAACACGACCAAGGCGAGATAAGGTGCAGCCATAAGTGCGCATAAATGGACTTCTGAAATGAAGAATCCACGGCAAATAGTCAAAATCACATGAAAGAAACACAAAGCGATGTATATTTTTGTGTTGTGGGCCGGTGAAGACGGATGTTTGTTCATTTTTCAGTGTAATAATAAAAAAATATATATATTAAAAAATGCTAAAGGAATGTCGCAGAAACGAACGTGATGTTATCCTCTCAGCTGCGTGAGCTGCGCAACAAATCTCGCGGAGCGCGGCACTCGCTTGGCGGACATTCCTCATTTTCCGCCGTCCGCTTCCTGCGTTGATGTAGCCGTCGCGGCTTCAAGAGCCGGGACGTTATTACGCCATCAGTTATCAGCGGGGGCCCGTCGAGTGCGCTGCAGTTTGCAACAATAAGAATAACGTCGCCTGAGAGCGTGCAGAGGAGGAGAGCAGGTTTTGCCGAAGATGAACACGAACTGTCGAGTGAAATCTTTTTTCTTTTCTTTTTTTTATAGCCACGTACACCTCTGCCTTTTTGCGGAGATGCAAGCTCGCCCCTGACTCACCAACCGGCCTACTAGAACATTCTGGACACTTAAGCAGACCCTTGGGCCATTAGGTCTTTAATAAAGAGAAATACAGTTGGCAGAGCGGATCCTTTGAGAGGATTATCATATTAAAACAATGGCAGACAAACTCCTTAGTGCAATTTACTTTTCAGCAGATTTTATACAATAAATGATATGAACTTAATATTGTTATTTTTCTATGGCAGGTTTCCAAGTTCAGTATCAATAATTCATTGACACAATATTATAGACAGAAAATATTATATCTCCAGCATCGGCTCGCAATATGCAGTTGGAATGCATTTGGCTATTTATTTTTTTATTTAAACGTTTTAGTTTAGGGGTTCTTTCTCACCTTGCTTTTATGACCAGTAGCCCCATCATATTTTCACCACACGATCGCGATGAGGATTTTTCCGGTAAATTTCCGACCTGACTTCCGTCTCCTCCCCCCCCCCCCCCCTCCGCAGCCCGGACCTGACGTGGCGGGACATGCAGCACCTGGCGGTGCTCACCTCCAAGCGGAACCAGCTGCACGACGAGGTGCACCAGTGGCGGCGCAACGGCGTGGGCCTGGAGTTCAACCACCTGTTCGGCTACGGCGTGCTGGACGCCGGCGGCATGGCCAAGATGGCCAAGGAGTGGAAGGTGGTCCCCGAACGTTTCCACTGCGTGGCCGGGTCCGTCCAGGAGCCCCGGTGAGTGTTCAGGGGGGGGGGGGGGTGTGGGGGGGAGGGGGCGTTTAGCGGCCGAAAATCCGCCTCAGGGTCTGCCGCCTTCAGCTCCTGCTTACTGAAGCTCACAGACGCCGTTGTTCACCACCTGCTCTAGACTCTCAGAAATAAAGGCTCAGTGGCGGTGCATTTTTGTTCTTGAGGGAACACATTTCGCAATTGTATGCTGAAAAGTACGATAATGTTCTATTTGGGGACTAATTCAGTACCTTTTACAAGCAAAAAATGGTACAAATTAATTAGGTATGGCTAGGGGTACAGGTTCATATGCCTATAGGGTGCCATCCCAGTGACAGGTGTCTGTACCTTTATCGGTATTTCTTCTTAACTAATTTTCTGAGATTGTAACTGTTGACTGTAAGCTGTTTCTCAGCCTGCATAAGAGCTTACAGCCATTTCAGAGAGAGAGAGCAATGGGGTTCTTATGTACTAGGGACCTGATATACTAAGGCCTTTAGCACAGGCAAAACCTTTTAGCACACACAAGACTAATAACACAACCAGTGATTGGTGCAAAATAAATACCACGGCCAATCGTTGGTCATCGTATTGGTTGAAGTGTGTGCTAATAGCTTTTGCACGTGCCAAAGGCCTTAGTAAATCACGCATGTATAATACCATAGCAACAGTGTCGATCCGGCTGACGTAAGATGCGGTGGGTGGTTACAGTGTGCGGAGAAAAGGAACGTGGAGGGTTCCTGGGGGTTTCAGTGCCTAACTGGGGTTCCACTGGAGTCAGTGCGCAGGCAGTGGGCTAAACGACAATTAGCCAGGGATGCAGGCTCACGAGCGAATTTAAATAAGACGGGCTGTTCTGAGCATGTGCGGGGAGATAAGCCTTTATTACTTTCCCTAATTATTCCTTACAGCCCCTGTCTGAAAGACCCCCGAGCAACTGGGCTTGGACTGTAGCCCTATGTGTCTGCGTGTTTGTTTGTGTGTGTGTGTGTGTGCGTGCGTGCGTGCGCGTGTGTGTCTGCATGTGTGCGTGTGTGTGTGTCTGTGTGTGTGCATATCTGTGGCTGCTTGTATGTATGTGTGCGTGTAGGTGTGAGTGTGTATGTGTGTTTGTGTGTGCGTGCGCATAGCCACACAGACGTTGTTTTATTTACATTCCCATGACAAACACATACAGCCATTATTCCTGTAAGCCCGTGAATAAGGGAAGGAATTGCTCAGGACCCAGGTGTCCCAGAATCCTGTTTTTCAGGACACCTTGGGGTTTTTGGAATGAGGTTAATAATCGCCATGACAAAGGACTGGGATTCAGGTCATATTCCCCCCTAGACTTTTGCTATATATGAGAAATGACAAACACAAACACTTCCACTGCAATTAAATGTGAATTTTGTGCTATTTTGTCCTGGTTTCTGTGCCAAGTTGTGCCCGACTTTGTAAAAAAGGGGAAGGGGGGGGGGGGGGTCATCTTTGGAAAGATTGCAATTTAACAACCAGCTGAGAAAACCAATTTTCTCGGCAGCTGCAACAGCAACCACAAAACATGTTAAGCTGTCCTGTTTTTAAAACCAAGAAATTTTGAAATGTCTGCAAAGCTCTTCAAGAAGCCTTGAAGAAAACTGTTTCTTTACAGTATTTTGAAATTGCTAAGTTTTATAACATGCTGTTAAAAAACAATTTAAGTTGGTCAAAGTCCTGGTCTACTCAGCTAGTATACAGTTGGATTGTGACTGAATAGTAGCATACATTGATCTGTACTATCTATGTACTCAGATTAGGATGTCTTTCACTGGGCTAATCTTTTGGTAATCACTCACTGTGCATTAGCAAGAAAAGATTTTCAGTAACATTGCAGACGAGGTGCATCCAGGTGGCTCATTCTGACAGCCAAGGGTTTCAAAAAGGAACCAAAATAAAAACGAAGTACATCACACAATAAATGTCCTGTTCTGTTCTCGCTGTCCTCGTTTTCCCTTGTTTAGACATTCTGCGTGAACCGCCGTCCTCCAAAAAATGTTTTATCGTGACTGTATTCCCGCTGTAATCATATTATTATATCTTATTATATCTGACCCTGGCGCTTTCCGTAGAGTAAATTGTGGGTGTGTTCCTGAACCTTGGAGACGACAAAGAGAGGGAACAAACAGGGGCCTTTCCTCTGTAGCACTTAGCTGTCTGTTAAGTGGTTTACTGAAGAGTGGAGCATTGTGGCCTTTTCATTCCAGGCAGCCCCATCATGCACTGCTGTCAAAGAATTCTTAAGACTGGCGGTCAATTAATTATAGCTAAAATGAAATACATTTTACTTTTTAAATAAAATTAGCATCCACCCCCTTAAAAGTAATATACTGTAGCATATTGTAATTAACAAATAATCACTGGAATATGTAACAAAATAAATAGAAGCTTTTGGCAGGGAAAAAAACAATATCAGTTTGTCATTTTAGATTCATTCAAGGTCGGAGAAGAAAAAAGTGATGTGTGTCTTCTGTTGTCAAATAGCTTGTGCAACGTAAGAGCATATAAGTTATTGGAAAACCTGTATTCAGTCACTTTATAACCTATAGCTGGCTGAAAAGTGGTATTCTTAACCCTTTAAGATATGAGATCACAAATATGTGATGAGAATGTTCTTATGATGATATCACAATCATCACTGATAACTGAAAGCAATGGAGTTCTAGAACACTGACTTAGAATGTTGAAGAAAAAAAAAACATTTAAAAAATCCTAATTTTCAAAGGGATAAAATATAATCAGTCCAGACTGATACTATCCTATTAATAATACCACGCACACAGGACTTGAAGAAGTGTGTTTTGTTCATCTCTTGCTCTTCCCCTCCTCACCACAGTAAGGTCGCGTCAGACGGAAAGCTGGTTCTGACCATCGACACCGACGCCTGTCAGGGGAAGGACAACTTTGTGCGCTACCTGGAGCACGTCCAGGCCGTCATCACCGTCAACGCCAGTCGCCGCGGCGACCTCAACATCAACCTGACCTCGCCGGCGGGCACCAAGTCCATCCTGCTGAGCCGGAGGCCCCGTGACGAGGACTCCAAGGTGGGCTTCGACAAGTGGCCCTTCATGACCACCCACACCTGGGGCGAGGACCCGCGGGGCACCTGGATCCTGGAGGTGGGCTTCCGAGGCGACGCCCCCCAGCGAGGGGTCATGAAAGAGTGGACTCTGATGCTCCACGGGACCCAGAGCGCCCCCTACATTGACCAAATCGTGCGCGACTACCAGTCCAAACTGGCCATGTCCAAAAAGCAGGAGCTGGAGGAGGAACTGGACGAGGCCGTGGAGAGGAGCCTGAAGAGCCTTCTGAGTAAAAGCTAGACGTCCGCATGATTGGACAACCCCCCCACCCCCCCCCCACCCCCAGTCCCTCACCCCCACCCCAACCGGCCTCCCGCCCCACCCACCTCTCGATTACAAGTTCCTCCTGTTTGTATGTGTTAGGCTCCCTCTGACGTGTGTTGTAGCCAGATTATAACGGTGTCATTTCTAAAAAAAAAAAAAGAAAGAAACTCTTCTTTTCGGATAAAAGGAAAATCGGTTTTCTTTTTTCTTTTCTGTTTTATTTTTACTCATATCATATATATATATATATATATAAATATAAATATAAAGGACATATCTTTTCCTGTATGTTATGTTTTTGCTGACCCAGACCCCCTGAATGAAAAGGAACCTACAGTTTGTGACTGTAAATTATTTTCTGTGTCATTCCACTTAAAGTTTAATATCTTGCAAACAGAGGAGTGATTTTTTTTGTTTGTTTTTTTTTTTTTTTTGCTATATTTTTTTGTGATAAATTTTGTTTACATAAAAACGGAGAGGAACGTGTGATCAATTTTGTAGGGTGTGGTCTAAAACCGTATGTTATTCTCTTCAATGGGACACAATACACCGCTAATGAACCCATGAAACCATTCATGAAAAATAGGATTGACCTGTTAAAACACACATGCCAAAACGGTTCCTACGTCCTCAGGATTTTTTTTAAATAATAGAGTTGATTTTAGAAAACGTATATTTTTAATTAAATCCAGAAAGAGGGTAAAGCTAAATGCGTGTAATATGGATCACGGATGACCATATTTCCGAGGGAAGTGAATAAGCGAATTAGAAAGGCTCAAAATACATATGAAAAAGACCAATAATGTAAATACATTTATGATGTATGTAATTCCATTGGATATATAACAAGAATCCATAAATATCTTTGAAACATCACTTTCTTTGTATTGGGATGATTTTAACTGACAGTCTCTGTTGCCCTTTGTGTAGCCTGTTTATTTTTAGCGAAAACAACGCACTCGCACAAAAGTAAGAACTTTTGTTGGCTGGTAAGAGGACTATTTATATGATCCACTCGGTAATGACATCGTTGGACATATATAGGACACAGGTGTCAGAATCCAGTAGTGGAGAGTGGAGACCCACAGCACCTGCTGGTTTTATGGTGTACTTTAGTACCAGTGATTCATTTATTGACTGGTTAAACAATCCACACAGACACATAATTTCACATAGACACACACGCACACACTCTCTCTCTCTCACACACACAGACACACACACGCACGCATTCACTGCCTACCAACCTCTGCACTCAGTCTGTGTTTCAGAGCAGGGGTGTAAGAATCTCCCTCCATATCCAAGGTAAGGTCTTTGCTATTGACAGTTACGGTTGCATAATTAAAATCCTCCTATGCTTTGAATTTTATTTGAAGAGCTATCGTGGATAGGTGGCACTGAAACTGTAATATACCCTAGCACAGTGAAAACAAATGCCCCGGACATAAACCATTTTTTGAAAGATTATTTTTTATTAAAGCAATTATTACACAGCAAATCTGTGTACAAGTAAATCGCTGGCATCCAATTGAACAAATGATAGCTGACTATATGAGCAATAACCTAAAAACGGGGGTTGGTGGGGGGCTAAACTGGGTAACGTATTCATGTGTGGCAGCATTTGTTTAGTTTTTTTTTTTGAAAATTATGCTTCAATTGCATTATCTTAATATATATTTTTAAAAGTTATTATGATTTTTTTTTGGTATGTCTTAGTTCACACTCCCAGGTTTTCAGACATTAAAGGCTAAGCGTGCTGGTGTAAAAAGTACGAGAGTGCTGTTAAACAAAGCCAACAGAAGCTGGAGAGAAAGCTAGCCTGGGTGTGAGGGGGGCGGGGCTTGCGTGAAGAGCGGCAGAGAGGATTATGGGAGGTGCTTTAGGAGGAGCGGTCCCCTTGCTTCTTCTTGCTGGTCTTCTCGATCATGGTCTCCACGATCATGGCCGTCTCCTCGTAGCCGCGCACCTTGTTGTCGTCGGAGATCTTCTCGATGGACTCCACCATCTCCACCTTCTCGTAGGTCATGCTGTCCGCGGGAGGGCTTGTGCGGGGGGAGGGCATGGGGGGCGGACCGTGGCGCCTGCTGCTGCTTTCCGGGGTCTTGTCCCTTTTGCTCCGCCCACTGGAGGGCTGGGTGGGGCCGGGGGTGTGGCCAGAGGCGGGGTCAGGTGCGGGTGTGGGGCCCGGGGCGGGGCCTGGGGCGGGTTCTGGGTCCTGGATCCTCGGCTGCGGGTCCCCGCCCCCTCCCCCTTTCTGGCCCCCCTTCCTGCCTTTCCCCCCCTCCTTTCCTTTTCCCTTGTCTTTTCCCTCTTTCCCCTCCCCCTTTCCCGGGTCGTCCTCCCCCTCGCCGTCTTCCGGGGGCGGCGTCAGGGGCACGGGGGGCGGGCCCGGGGCCGGGGCCGGGGCCGGGGCGGGAGGGCCGGGCTCGTCGCCGCCGTAGGTGTCGTCGCCAGGGGGGAACGCCCCGTTGCAGATGGTGACGAAGACGCGCCCGGCCGAGGGGCTGGAGGTGTAGAAGCAGGGGTCCAGGTAGCTCCCCTCCCCGCTCACCAGCACGTAGCGGCCCTGGGTGTAGAAGTCGGCCGGGGGCTCCGGCTTGCGGTAGCGCCGCATGCGGTCCCGCACCATGTTGCAGAGCGTGTCGAAGGCCTTGCTGATCTGGCTCCCGTCCGGCACGTCGTCCGGGGCCGCCTCCTGGAAGTGCAGGGCTTGCTCCTCCCTCCTCACCTCCCCCTCCACGTCCTGCTCCCGCCCCGCTCCCCGCGCCTCCGCCTCCTCCTCCTCCTCCTGCTGCTGGTGCTCCGGCCCGGTCTTCTCCTCCAGTCCGCTGTCCACCATGTCCTTGGGGGAGAGCTCCTTCTTCTTCAGGCCCTTCTTGGCCAGGATCTTCTGCCGGGGCTTAATGCTGGTGATGTCCTGTATGGCCTGAGTGATGTCTGGGGAGTTGCACGGCAACAGCATCCACACCACATCATTTACACCATTCACAAATTTTCACAGTCAGGTCTTTCACATGCTGAGCTCCAGATTATAGAATTTTATCTATCTATCCGTCTGTCTGTCTGTCTGTCTATCTATCTATCTATCTATCTATGTTCTCTGTGCGTTTGTGCATATGAGTGGGTGTAAGAGAGATAAAGAAAGAGAAAGTGTGTGTGTGTGAGAAAGAGTGTATATACATATATTCCAGTATATTCCCTTTCAATAAAAGACAGTGGATTGATAAACAGTACCAAGGCAGCCTGCAGAGGCTCAGCTTGTTACAGAACGGGAGCCAAAAAGGTCATCACCCCCCCCCCCCCCCCCCTTCGTGCAAGCATCTGTGCAGGGATCACAAACTGGGTACAGGGCCTCTCTGATTGGAGCACTGACGATTACGGACAGGGTGCTGGACCTCTGTGATTGGAGCACTGACGATTACAGACGGTGCTGGACCTCTGTGATTGGAGCAATGGTGATTATGGACAGGGTGCTGGACCTCTCTGAAGCGACCAAGTACTGAGGGTTCTTGTGGTCTGGACGCGTACGCCATGACTGCTGACTCACCCCCCCCCCCCCAGCCCCTGTCTCCTGAGACCCCCCCGCCCCCGAGGTAGGCGGAGAGCAGACCCCGTCACCCCTGCCCACGGTCTCACCTTTCGGCCTGTTGTTCATCGACGGGGTATGGGTGTAGTGGTAACTGCTGGTGAACAAAGTGATGGGGGTTCCAATTATGGCAGAATTCAACCTGTCAACGAGAGAGGGAGAGAAAGAGAGAGATAGAGAGAGAGAGAGAGAGAGAGAGAGAGAGAGAGAGAGAGAAAATGTGTTTTGATTCAGCTTCTTCAGGCGTGCCGTTTGATTGGACACGTGCCGTATTGAGCTCTTGTGGGATTACTCCTCTCTGCGATACGGCTCTGTGTGGCTAATACGACCTGACAGAGGGTAAAGTAACGTTCCTCAGAGGCAGCTGGGTTTCGGCACGTTATTTTCCAACGAGGAAAGCTAGCACCAGCAAAAGCCCCCCTGTGGTGTTAAAAGTTATGAGTTATGATATGTTCATTAGCATCGTTAGCGTTGTTAAAACCGTTCTGAGAGCCCACTCTTACGCAAGGCTGGAGATCGGTAAGCTTTTTTTTCCTTTCTTTTCAGTAAGGAAGGAAACACTGCCACCTTGTGGTAACCCTAAACCTCTTTTCTTATTTTATTTATTTGTTTACTTTTTGTATTAATATTGTCCTCTGATGACCAGATGTGCCCGGAGCAGCAATATTACTCAGCAAAGGGTCAATTTCTGAAGTTCATCTTTAAAACAGAGCAAATTTTGACTGAGAAGATCAAGAAGCTGAAGGCCAGCAGCTTTTTTCTCTTCATTTTCACGTGAAATCAGCCGAAATCTTCCTGCAGGTTCGGGTCTCGCCCCGCGAGGCCGCAGCGCAGATCCGCAGACCTCTCGTGAAACGCTTTCGTAGATGTGAAGTGGGAGGCTAAACCGGCCAAATCAAAAACAATTATGAGCCGAATCATGCGCTTGACTGGAGTGCAGACCCTACAGATAGACAGCGTGTGGGAGGCAGGCGTACGGTAAAGTAGGCCAGTTCCATCAGCATGGGCCAATGAGAGAGAGAGAGAGAGAGAGAGGAGAGAGAGAGAGAGAGAGGGAGAGAGAGAGACGGCAAGAGAGAGAGGGGAGAGAGACAGCGAGAGACAGGGAGAGAGGGACAATGAGAGAGAGAGGGAAAGAGAGAGAAGGGGAGAGAGAGACAGAGAAAGACAGCGACAGACAGAGCGAGAGAGAGGGGGGCAGAAGGAGAGAGAGCGAGAGAGTGCACTCTCCAGACAGGGCGGGGAGACAGCGTGGGCCAGCCCGGACCGCACCTGTTGTCCTCGTTCTCGATGATCCTCTTGTGCCTCTCCAGCTCGTTCTCCAGGGAGCTCTGGTACATGGCCAGCTGCCTGCACTCGTTGGTGTACTTCTCCAGGGAGCGCTCGGCCTCCTCCATCTCCCTCCTCAGGGCCTCGATCTGCTCGTTGTACAGCTGAATCTCGTCATCGTAGCTGTCCTGGGTGCCCTTGATGGCCTGTTCCAGTGCAGAGGTCTGAGAGAGAGAGATAGAGAGAGATATATGGGGGCTAGAATGAATTGCATTCATCATATACCATCTTTTTCAACACAGGTGTATTAATTTCTCTCACAAAGAAAAATTCCATTCTTCGTTTTCTTCAAGATGGCCTGAGTGTTTCTGCAACGGGAGGAAAGGTAATGAAGTGGGCCAACGCTCTTTAGTAGACCACTGTTGGCGACGGCCACGGGCAGATCTACGGCCTCTCTGAAGCGGCCCGCTAGCGGCAGGACAATCCACCGACTGCTTAGCATTCCCTAGACAGCCCACTCAGCTCAAACTCCCTCACTTCAACTTCCTGCCGCCGGACTGCCGTCGTGCTCCTTTGCCAGACGCTGGCTGGGCCGACGGCGGGCCGGCGGTGGTCCCACCACTAGTGGGCGCTATATGTACGTTTAAGCCGTTCCAGAGCTGAGAAACTATGTGAAGCATTCCTGCTACATTTATTTTTATATTGGAGGGTAATGGCGCACAAATATATTGTGATGTGAAACACAAAGAAATCATATTAAGTCATACCGTTTAAATACATTGCTGTCAAATCCATTTATCAAATATAATTTGTGATTTTTCCAAAAGTTTTTACGTATTTTAAATACATTTGCGGTATATTGTGTTTCTATCTCAAGCTATTTAAGTGTTGAATGTTTTTTATTTTCCTCTCAGATGCTGAGAAATACATAGCCAATCAGGAAAGCCCAAGGACGGAAATGCGGCAGCATATACACACACCGTACAAAATTTTTAAAAGGCAAAACTTTGATGCTCTGAATTTTGTGTTTGCTGCTTAACGTCTCCGTGAATTTATGTCATTTTTATTTTTTGCGTGCGTGCTGCCATCTAGAGATCATCGTCGAAAAAGCGAGTCGTGCCGCTGGGTGCGCGTTGCCATGGTAACGTACCTCGGTTCGCAGCCTGGCCTTCTGCGATTGGAGCTGACAGAGGGCGCTCTTGTTCTCCTCCAGCTGGCTCTGCAGGGTGGGAACTCGCCGCTGGGCCAAAAGTTTCTCTTGTTCCTGGAGATCAGAAACGGGGGGCGGGGGGGTTGGGGTGGGGTGGAGGGATACAATCTAAACCAGCACTGACCCCAAATAGCCTGTCTCTCTGTCAAGCGGGTGACTGAGCATTATAACATTAACACTCTGCAGACGAAAACTTCCCCAGGGCCGAGAAGGAACCAATATGGAGCTTCCGATAATGTGAGGTGAAGCAAGTAACAGAAAACCAATAGCAAATGTTCATGACATAGGCCTAATAAGAAACAGTTTTGGAATTTGTGAGTAACTGTTATATGCATCCTGTGGACTCCCTATTCATTCATATATTGTGCAGTCCCAGAAAGAATAATCCATAGTTTCTGCCCTGTGGGCTGTGCAATATCATATAAGCGGTGAAATATCATTCAATTGTGGAGAGAGTAACTGTAATTTTGTCTACACTCAATTTGTACATTTATTGCGATGAAATGTGATTGCCAATAATCTAAAAAAACATTGCTCAACAGCATCTCTTTTACTTCAGTGATTCCCCAAACTCATCAAGGAATGCATTTATAATTGTGATGTCACAAGAGCCACTGACATCAGGCCACTTAGGCGGCTGTCGAGGGCCCTGGTGTGGTTAATGGGACCTTAATGGTGTTTTTATGTATCATTTTTATTATTATTTATTATTTTAGGGCTCATTTTCAAGATCTTGCCCAGGGCCCGGCAGACTCACAGGGCCGGCTCTGGTTGTTACAGGAAGTAGGTCATCGGTCATCATGTTCTTACCTCCGACATCCCCACGGACACGCTTGGCAACAGAGGAATGCTCTGGTTGATCTTGTGCAGAACGTTCACGTAGGTCTGAATCTCGGCCAAGTTCTGAAAAATGCACACACACAAAACAAAACAGCGCAGCCGACGATGAGGAATCGGGAGTTGAAGCCACCGCCGCGCCCAAAACACATCATTTCTACGGACAGCCTGTACAACAACAAAAAGGACGTGCGGGACGCATAGAAAATATGCCGCTAACTCGGTTGTCGGCAATCTGCAGCTGTCGGATGCTGGGGGAAACGCCGGCGCTTGTGTGGGCTTTTCATCTTAATAACTGTGCTTACGCGTCCGTTCCCCGTCACTAATAAATAAATCGTACAGCATAATAAATAAATAAATAACAAATAAATCACTCGACATCGGTTCGGCCGAATCAGCTAGCGCGCTGCCGACCTACAAAATAAATGTAAGTCGCGCTACATAAATTCCAGCGCCCGGCGACCCGTTTCAACCGACGAATAGATTTTGAACGAGCGTTGTGTGCGGCAAGGCTACGGGGGCGATGTGTTCTTCCCCGCGACGTGGCGAGATTTATTCATCGGTGCTAGAAAGTTACAGTGCTGAGCTCTGCAGCTCGAGCCCGTTCCGTTCTCTCGGCACTTCTAACGCAGCACCAGTCTGCTCGGCATTATGCAGATGCTTCCAGAACTTTCCTTTTCATTGAAAATTATTTTCTGCCGACGAGTCCAAAACACAAGCTTGAACTTTTACTTTGGCTCGTCTGTCCCCGGGGCTGTGTTTATTTACTTAGATCAGTCAGCCTCGGTCCTGGGGGCCAGCTTTGTTTTGTTAAGGCCAATCTCTTGATCAATTAATATTACCGACCACATGTGCTTAGTTTTTACCATAACTCTTTTTCCCATAATTGATAAATAATTTTTTTTTAGCACAATGCAGATTTAGTCTGTTGCCATCTGCTTTGTCACTGAACTCAACCACAAGTCAATAATTCTTTCTACGGGGAAAGGTATCCACTTTCTAGGATGTGACAGATACACGTTGAATGACCATGACCATATTCTCTTCTGATGATAAGATTAAAAAACACAGGGTCAGGTTACTTGAAATAATTTAGGAAGCGTTGGGTCGCAGCATTGCTTTTGGAATACTGCTTGTTTAATTTGTGTGAGCAAAGATAGCCAATATTGCTTCTTGTAACTTGGCCTAATTTTGATATCAGTACTTTTGACGGCATGCCTAGATTTAGCAAGTTTTAATGACTTTTTTATAGGCACTGCTTTGTATGTGTGAGTAACCTGGCATTTCAAACTCTCTGTCAAATCCAACCTTCTTGTGCCTGTCCTTGGTGGAGTTGATGTCATCTTGCAAAAACTGGGACAGGATCTGGAACTCCAGATTTCTCAGCAGAGTGCCGTCCGCCTCCTGAAAAACGAAAATATTCGAAACGCTGACTGCGAGCTCTCGACCGCCACATCCCGCTGTTCACTCCCCCGACAGAAAACTCACATCCGCTGTTTTCCCCGCTGTTTATCAGAGACCGTAGTAAGGCCTGTGTGGGCCGTGCTCATATTGTATGGCGTAGTATTGTGTTTATGAAAGCAAAAAAAGAAGAATAAACATTCTGTTCTTCCATACATTGTACATTGAAGCATACCCTGTGGATTCTGCAGAACTATAAGAATACATATATTGCCACTTTCTTTGTTGTGGTGGAATGTCTCTTTCAAAACAGGAAGCATTGTACAAAAAAGTCTCAGGTGTGAAAATTCATCCTTAATAGTCACATGTTTGCAGGCACATTTGCATTTATAATGTTCATATATTCATTTTTTAATAATGTGTATTTAATAATATCAGGGGTCTCCAGATAGCCCCACACAACACACAGTACACTCTGGTACAGAGTGGGACCATATGTACTCCGTTAGAGTTGAATTAACACTGGACATTTTACTGGGCAGAGTTTTCACTCGTTTTCCTTAGCATATTTATATTTCACATCTGCATAATCCGGTTTATTGCGTTTCCGTGAGCGCATGCAGATTGCCGTCCTACCTTGTTCAGCTGCTCGAGCGTGCCTCTCGTCTGTTGTTGGTAGTCACACTCGTTCCTGTACCTGGGGACAGGAGAGGAGTACCATAAAACAGGCTTTACGACCGCGGCAGACCCATCAAACACACGGTCCGTAGCTTTAAAGAGCTCCGGAAAGGGTAAGGACAGCTACAGCAGCTGCCCGGAGGCGTTTGGTGGGGGGGGGAAAAAAAAAATAAAAACACATTTAACCCCGAGGCTGTAGAATCTTCGACGTTGCCTTGCTCAAATACAGCATATAACCCCCGGGTGGCTTGGGGGTTATTTATCAAAAAGATTTATAGTTATAGAGCGCAGTAACCAATGTGGCCGACTCTGAATTGGTAAGCTATTTACAAGATGCCTTGTCTAGCGGTTTGGTGATTCAATCACCTGTGTTGGTTTTCCGATCGTGTAAACCTTGAAATTTAGTGCTGCTTTTGTTGTGCTGACAGGTCATGCTGTTATGTACTGTCGACAATGAGGTAGGTTTTGCCTAATCCAGGCACAATAAATAGTCATACTCTTCTTATCCACCAACTCTCTCTGAGTGACCTGGTTCCCTCTTTCAGTGACTTGTCCTACTCAGCACGTTCTGTTTTTCATCCGTAACATTTCTAACGACAGAAACATGTAATGAAAATCTAATGATAAGAAAAACTATTTATTATGTGATTTTTTTAGTCTCACAGTACACGCACCTTGAGATTTCCAGGTGGGGAACGGTTCCCAAGGTCAGTGACGAGTAGTATCTTCCATACGTGCGTTTGGAATACATATTTTCACAAACCCATTTTACATGTAATAAGAGTTGCTCACCACTGTTTTTGGACAGTTTATACAGCACGGCTGCAAGGCATCCAGTGCCTCCACCACTTTGATTGGTCTACAGAAACAGGTTTTTTTTTTGGACAGTCAAGGGCAGTATCTTCCACGCATAAGTTTGAAATACATATTTTCACAAACCCATTTTACATGTAATAAGGGTCGCTCGCCTCTGTTTTTGGACAGTTTATACAGCGCGGCTGCAAGGCATCCAGTGCCTCCACCACTTTGATTGGTCTACAGAAACAGGTTTTTTTTTTGGACAGTCAAGGGCAGTATCTTCCACGCATAAGTTTGAAATACATATTTTCACAAACCCATTTTACATGTAATAAGGGTCGCTCGCCTCTGTTTTTGGACAGTTTATACAGCACGGCTGCGAGGCATCCAGTGCCTCCACCACTTTGATTGGTCTACAGAAACAGGTTTTTTTTTTTTTTTCGCGAGGCGCACGGCAACGGAACACGGGTTTTCCGGCGCGTTTTTTGGCGCTCACCTGTCGACGTACTCGTCCAGCATGCGCTCGGCGTCCCTCAGCTCGCGCTCCAGCTTGGCGCGGTCGGCCAGGAGCTCGCGCACGCGGCGGCGGTTGAGCCCGATCTGCTCGGCGAAGGCCTCCTCCAGGCCGGACGCCTCCTCCATGCGCCGCAGCGTCTCCAGCTGCTTCCGGAACACGCCGTTGCGCTGCTCCAGCACCCGCGCCCGGTTGATGTAGCGGGCGAAGCGCTCGTTGAGCTCCTGCAGGCTCTCCCAGCCCGGCGCCGGCGGCGGCGGCGCCGAGCCGGGCGTGTAGTGGTCGTCGTCGGGGCCGCGGGGCTCCTGGAAGTCGTGCGAGCGCTCGTAGCGCTCCTTGCGCAGCTCACGCCGGTAGCTGGTCTTCAGCATGCTGAGCTGACTGGGCTAGGCTAGGCTAGGCTAGGCTGGGCTGGGCTGGACTAGGCTGGGTGGGATTCTCCCCGCTGTGCTGATCTCCTACGGGGGGCCTTTAGCGTCGGAAAACCGGTGGGGGTGGTGATGATGACCCTCCGCTGCCACATTCCAGACTGAACGTGCCGCCGCCGAGCCTTTCTGCAAAACAACAAAGGATAATCGTCATGCCACCCCCACCCCTCCACCCCCCCACGGCCGCCCGCTTCACAGAAGGGTCCCTCCCATTGTGGCCGACTGTTGACTGGACAAAAACAGCCGGGCTAGAATGGCCTGAATTATGCTGTGTCAAAAGGTTTATTATGGCACTGTTATGTTTCCACTCAGCTATTTCTCTGTTGTTATTTTTATTTGGGGATGGGGGGGGGACGGGGGACTGTGCTTGTTTGTGTGCCCCAGCTGGTCGAGATTGTTTTGCGTAAAGAGAAAAATGTTCAAATAAAAAACAAAAAAAAAAAAGGAAAAAGCTAGCCACGCTCTTTTCAGAAGGGTCAAACAAAAACCACATTGGTTGGCTGGCTGGAACAGCTGGGGTTTGTTTTCCGGATGGTTCTTGATTAGTATGAAGTACATACAGTAACTTCATACAGTAAACAAGCAAGTGCATACGTCCACAGCACAGCATGTTTGATTCAGATAGTTTGTGTAAAACATTACGATAGTACGGTGATTACTAACACCTACCAAAGGTCTCATAGGTGTATTTAGTAGGTCAGTGGCAAATTGATTCATGGTCATTTCTGCTCAGATTGAAAAATGCATGTCTCCCACTTTATCTCATTGTGTCAGTTGGTATATGTGATTACTAAACACTGAGGACTCATGGATTCATTTAGTAGTAGAGTGAACAAATTGATTCATGACTCATGAATCATGACTGAAAAGTACACTGTTCCCAAGAATACATTCATCACTTTTAAAATAGATAATTACATCTCCTCTGACACTCCTCTGTTATTTTACTTCATTTTGTTAAAGGAAGGAGAGATTTTAACTTATGAGTTTGATGAATATGGATGTATGTTTTAGCAATGGGATTTGCTAAGCGTTGGTGGACGGTGATGACTTTGTCAGAGCATATATGAGTTCAGTAGGGACTATACGTACTCTGTTAGAGTTGATTTAACACTTAACGTTTTACTGTTTGCACGCGCCACTTGAAGTGTGATTTGCGCTGTTGGCAGCACTGTAAAATTGACGTCCGTTGTGAAACGACTTTCTTTTTTTTTTTCGTTCCAACCTTAGCGTGATGAAAAGCAGAGGTCAGCGACTGCTCTTCATCTGTCAGAGGGAAGCTATCAAGCCAGCGTGATGCAGCTGCCAACAGTTTAACCGCGAAAGGGCCTCGAACAATTATTTTGGCCCCGGAGCGTTCGACAAGAACGTCGGGTCCCCTGAGGCGTGTTTGAGTGACCTGGCCTCGATCTCAAGACAAGAAGCAGGCAGAACACCTGAGGCACAGTCGTGGCTTGCAGTGAAAGCAATCCTGAAAAAATATCTCCCCAATTTCACTCCATTACTCTCTTAACCTGTCTCGCCCTCACCAGAGAGAGAGAGAGTAGAACAGTTTTACAACTCTGTTATAATTGCATAATTTTCTTTCTTGTGTGATTTTATATGCACAGTACGTTGCTCTATGTTCCTATGTTCAAAATTTTATGTTGACAAGATAATGTGCACAGCCATTTTGTGTTACCTTGCTTTCAAGATTCCATAGTTCAGTTGTCTATGATACGGTCTCTAGGTGATGTTGGTGAACTGCCTGATGGGAAATATATGAGTGTATTGTGAGTACGTCACGATGCCAAATATCACTGTAAATATAATTTAAAAGATACCAAAATTGAAGTCAATTTCTCCTTTAAATAGTCACCTTCTCAACAAGAAGATGTAGAAATTGTACTTTCTTTCTTTAAATCTGTTAACATTGTTTGCAAAAAAAAAGTGATTTGGGGTGGAAAAGATGACAAATTCTAACTAATTAACTTAGGAAAGGAATGTAAATGTGTAAATACCTTAAGGCTACCCCTGGTCTCCTGCTTCCAAGCGCACGCATTCGTGAAGTGTTCCCTTCACGGGCAACGAGTGGAACAAACAGAGCAGTGCAAACATGGCCTCCTGTCAACAGAGGGCTGCTGCCTCCTCGCAGTCTGGAGTCACAGGAGGATTTTCTTTTACATTTGAATGTATTTGCTTTTTGTGGCGGTAAATCTTAATGACTGTTGGGCACTGCTTCAAATCAAACAGCCAGCACTACTGGCTCTGCCAGCTGCCTGCTGCCCCTCTTAAAATGAAACCCTTTGACAGTATTATTTCATTAAAAAAAAAAAAAAGTCAGAGTCAAGATATTTATTTATGAATTAATTCTTTTTTTAATTTTATTTAATTTTTGTTATTTATGTTGTTCTTTCCCATGAAATAGAACTGAGAATTTTGCCAGGCTATGTGGCACCCACACATCCTAGCCCATGACAGAATGTTCCCTACAGCACTGCTTCTTTTTTTATAGGGAATTTTGAAAAAATTCCCCCCAACTGCCACTGCACAGCCTCACCGTCAATTTACTACAACTGTCACGCACCATCCTTACCGCACTCACTCAACATCTAAACACTGTACGTTATTCACACAGCAGAAGTCCCGCTGGAAAAAAATAATAATAATAAATCCACTCTGGCAGAGTACATTTCACACTGATGGACTACTTTTTATCTGCCGTGGAATGCAATATCTGTCAGGGATTAATTAATATGATTTTTAAGGTTCAGACATGCAGCTTTTGATCGGTGTTGGGTTCACGCACACGGTCCCGCTGTGTTTGAATCTGCCAGAAGGGTCGTCACCATTGCATTACATTATATTTTATTTGGCAGACGCTTTTATCCAAAGTGATGTACAATAAGTGCAGACCAAAAGGTCATTGGAACAATGACAAAACACGGGTCTGATACAATACAATTCTCATGAAGCATCAGTTATCCATATCTATCAACATCAGGTTTAGTTCACGCAGTAAACATAGGCTAAGTCAGTAAACTTAGTAAACTTGAAGCAAGGTATGATTACAAGGGATATGACAAAGAGCTACGACATTAAAATTATAGTACAAGTGCAACAAAAAAGTGCTAGAAGAAGATACAAGTGCAACTCTCTGAGACTGAGTGAAAAAGTTGTGTGGGACAAAAAAAAACAAAATAGACAGTTCATCACCCTGCAAGTGCTTCAAATTCTAGCGTCTGCAAATTCAACAGATCGTTGGAGGCGTCTGGAATTCTGATTCACATTGCTTATATATTTTTTTTATATCAGACACAGCTGAAAAATGAGTTTTCTGAGAAGTAACTTTTTATTTTTTACTTTTTTTTTAATTCAATACACTAAGGTGAAAAACCAATTTCTCCTGACAAATTCATCTGTTGTTTTCAAATTTGTATCTCCTCATGAATATGCATACTATTTATGTAAAACAGATGAAAACAGACGGAAGTGCAATAATGTAGACAACAAGTGAATGATGCATTGCAATAGATTCAAGGGTCATTTGTTCTGGTTTATGTTTATTAGCCACTCTGTTTCTGGCTATAACAGAAAGACATTTGTAAAACTGCAATAAACAGACTGAGCAAATAAAAGTGGATCGAGCATTCAAAATGAAACACGGGCATCCTGCAGTTCTTCATCCTCACAATGTATCCAGGAAGTTTATCTTAAGATATGAAAAAAAAAAAACATACATCTGATATGCTGGAAAAACACTGCAAAAATATTCACATACACAGAAGTTCTTACCCTCATAGTTTCAATTTAAACAATCTCTCAATACCCACCATTCCTCCTCCCATTGTAGTTCGTGCAATTCAACCACGTTTTCTACTACGCATTGTAAGATCTGTGTAAGTGTTCAAAAGTTCTTTGTTTTCTACTTTTCTGGTGAAGATTTTGAACCATGAATTAATATTGCTGCCAACTAATAACCCTCATCTCACCTTCTGCATTACCTGTTAATACGATCAATATAGCAATTAGCCAAGACCCTGTAAAACACCGTATGGGACCCAAAGTGTCTTAGAATTTAGAATTGAATTAGAATTCCAATCACGGAATTCCTGATTGACTTCCATTCAGTCACCTCTCCCCTCTGAGGAACTGGATGGCCTGATATTCATCCAAAAAATTATTTAAATGAATTGTAAAAACCAGTGGCCAAATAATTTTTAGTCAAGCTGCATACATTTGGCAATTTATTAGTTTAAAAAATATCAATGTTTTTTTTTTTCAGCTTACAAACAAGTTCAAAGTAAAGTTTTTGGTACTTTTCACAAGACTTCATGATGTGGCTATTCACGTTGGCGCAACACAATTAATTTCTTGAAAACTCTGGGGTGAATGGCGTCATCATACAGGCTGCAAATGTGACTCACCCAAAGAACACAAGATAATAGCCCACGGTTGTGAAGCGCCTTGCTGCTTTTAAAAGGCACACTGGTGTTAGACTGAACCTACCCCCGGAGAGTATGACATAGTGTGATCTGCTCAACAGAAAGAGCTTTAGCAGGGTAGCCTGTATCCCAGAGCAGGACCATTGAAAAAATAAAATTCAGTCATGCCCCCCATAGGGTTTCAGGAAACATTCTGCTTTAATTACTTTAATTAAACTGAAGCAAAACCACAAACCCGCCAGCTGCCCATTAATCATTGTGGGCAGAAGCACTGGAACATTGAAGGAATAAAAGCTTTTGGAACATTAAATCCAAAAACAGCCACTCTCGGTTCCTCTGTCCGTGACCTTGTCCATGTGCGCATCGGGATATTAGCACTCTCAACTGAGCCCAGAAGCAAATAGCCATCCATCCATCCATTATCTACACCTGCTTATTCCTGGTCAGGGGGTGCTGGAGCCCATCCCAGCATGCACTGGGCCAGAGGCAGGAATGCACCCTGGACAGGTCGCCAGTCCATCTCAGGAAAGTAAATATAATAAATAAATGCGTTGTGTTCTTACACAGGGCTGCCGCCCAGGCTGTCAAACAGAAAGTGACTGTGGCTTTGAAGAAGCATAAAGACCATTCAATGAGAGACATTGCAATCATCACCCAATACTCTCGTTGATGAGCTCCAAATTCAACAGAATTGATTATGATTAGAGCCACTTTGTACAGCGTACATTATGTACAGCGCTCACAGGAAGGACAGAGTAATATTTTCACAAAACTAATATTCATCAGAGTGTGAAACAAACACTTAAAAAATGGAATTCTGTTGTGCCTTTATAAAGATGATAAGAAATTACTCATAGACACCTGAGAGCCTAATTATCTGAAGTACTAGTTAATGGTGACCAGTGAATATAAGAAAAAGAGAAACATATATTAGGTCTTGGGTTGCTGTTGTTTTTGTTGTTGCTTTTGTTGTTTTTCTAACCATTTCTACAGCTGACATTTATGAAATGACGACCTAAACTATTTCTTCTTGCCAGTACCCTCATTGAGATTGCTTTCTCACCAGCCAATTTGCACTGCCTGGAAACCAACAAAAATATATTGATGGAGATTCTCATTTTCTTTTTTTGTTTGTTTGTTCCTTTGTTGAGTTCAGTCCCAGAATAGCTTCCATCTTCGCTAGCCATTGAACAATCGCGCCTACCCCTCGGGCGCTTTTGTGCCGATAGCCAAGCAGAGCCACTGCACTTTTGAGATTGTCCACTAGCATTACTCTCTGTGAGTGAGAGAGCAAAGAGCTCACATCAACCAACAGCTATTAATCCACAGGTCCAATTCAGAGCGAGCGAGCAAGCAAGCAGGAACCCAGGGAACTCTGTATTCCTGCTTTGAGGTAATTTTGTATATGAGAATCCATCTTCCATCAAATAAGGAGCGAAAGGAAAACAGAGGACTGCATGTGCATGTGTGCTTGTGTCTTTTATTAAAATTTCTCTACTTCATCATTACACAAAGCATGAATGCCGCATTCTAAAGGCACTCCTCGTGAAGCTGCCGGTCCACTTCCTGAGGCAAGTTTAATTCCATTACATAACATAGAGAACATTATGATATTTTTGCCCATGGTGAATTAATGGTAATTAATGTACATTACTGATGAAGGAAACACAGTCTTAATTAAATGTATGCAAGTGCTTGTGTTTCGCTGACTGAAGGTTCAGTATAATTAATTGGTTTTTAGAGAACTGCCATGTTCATTTGGTTTTTTTGTACATGTTAATGGATTTTTTATTTTATTTTTTCAGACTGAAACAGCACTTGCACTTTGGAGGTGCCAATTCTTGTCTTTCCAATGTGTTACACTGCTATTGATTACACTTTTAAAAAAGAATCACATAATGATGAAGTGATGATAAATTAGGTCTGCTACTGAAAGAAAAAAATTGAGTGACCCACAGCTGGCCTATTCTGTTTCATTACTCGGTGGTACTTTATGGTCAAGTGCCGATCTCACCACTCATTACCTGTTCATTTGTGCAGACAAAATGTTCACACTCATTTATCAGTTTTTTATTTATTTTATTTCGGTGTTCGGTCATCTGTGCACTCATTGACCCAGAATTCAAGCAAAGGGAGTGAAGAGAGACTTACTGCCAACGTCAGCTCAATTAAAACAAATCGTGTTTTAGTTTCTTTTCAGCAAGGATTTCTATCAATATATGTCGAAACAGAATTAAATTATGTACGTGTTCTAGCTTTGAATCAATGCCAAAACCAGCTTTTCTATCCTAAATATCTTCAAGGATTTAACTTGGAATATTAACCTTGTCTTTCTTGGTCCCACATTTCATAACAAAGTTATTAAAAATGGGTAAGTAATCTAATTGTACAATTGACCAAAAGTTTAGAGTAAGCTATGGATTTCAATATACAACTTTCTTGTCAGTGCAAATTCATTCAGTATACCAAATTTCCAACAGATACAAGAACAAATTGTATATGATTCACGGGGGGAAAAAAGGAACTATATCACTAAACAAATTTTCCAGTTTATTCCTGGTAAGGATCACGGGAGGTGCTGGAGCCTATCCCAGCATGCATTGGGCAAGAGGCGGGAACAGTTCGCCAGTCCATCGCAGGGCACACACACCATTGACCGAACACATTCATACCTAGGGGCAATGTAGCCTCTCCAATTAACCTACCCTGCATGTTTTGGGACCGTGGGAGGAACCCGGATTACCCTGAGGACTGGAGACCCAAGCAGACACAGGGAGAACTCCGCACAGAAAGGCCCTCAGCCAGAATTCGAACCCAGGACCTTCTTGCTGCGAGGCAGCAGTGCTGCCCACTGAGCCACCGTTTCGGTTTCCGCCTATTTGACACGACTGCTGGTATAAAGCAGAATTGATTATGTGCTATCGTGCCCTTTAATCTCTGCTGCTACTTGTTTTTGCAGTCCGCTCTTTGTCACGCTGAGTTTGAGCTCATAGGCCACGTTTCGCACGCTCACATGAGGGACACCAGACATTTTTCCGTTTGTCCTGATGGACAAAGAAACTTTTAACTTAATTCATGCGCTGCTGAAATTCTGAGGGAAAGGATCTTGATTTCTTCATAATGAAGTTTTATTGCTCTAACAGAAACAAATCTCCGCGGAAAACAATTGCCTCCAGGTGCCTGTTTAAGCTACGAGACTCTGAAGAAGAAAATCTTTTAAAAAATGTCAAATTACAGAACAACAATGTTCTGTTTCTCAGGTCACCAAAAGAGCACACACACACACACACACACACACACACGCACAAAAACATGCACACGCACGCACACACACATACGCACACGCACGCACACACACACATGCATACACCTGCACACACACACATACACTCAAGCAGAAGGCACACACACAAATACACATACACACACACGCACACACACACAGATTTGGAAGAGAAAGATAAAGAAACAGAGAGTTTAGCCACCAAAAGAAAGTGATAAAAATAGAGGGTTGAATCGGGTAGTTTCTATTGATTGAAATGTAAAAGTGATGAAAAGTGAAGACCAGAAGTTGCCGCTGACCTCTTCAGTGTGAATGAATCCTCAATCACCCCAGTTCCCCGTGCCATGTCAGGATGATCACGTTTTTAGAAAACGTTCCCTCCATTTTCTCCCACAAGGCCCCTTCACCGCGCTTTCACTAAGTTCCGGGGGGATTTTTTTGAGCTGACAACTTTTATTTCACTTTCAAACCAAAGTTCACACCTAAAGTGTGAAAAGAAAACAAGAACATGACACGGTGTTCCCTTTTTAAGAAAGAAAGAAAGAGAAAAAGAATCCCAACAGCTCGCAGGAAATATTACACAAGTGCTTCACATTTGGAAGAAAAAAAAAAGCTCTTCTCCTTGCATTTCGACGTCAGTGCGTGTACCAGTCACACAACCTCCCCCTTTTCATGAGGACAAATAAAATAAAAAGTAAAAGTAGCACAGAATGTAGCTACTGCAGAGACAACAATGAAACAGACCTGGCAATTGAAAAAGGCAATATACCGAACTTGAAAGGCGCAGTTTTACCTGCCGGCAGCTGTCAAAAATAGGAACTGGAGTTGGAATTGCACTATTCAGTAAAAGCAGAACAGTAATACACAAGCCTACTGTAGTATTCGCAAGAAATTTCAAAGGAAATTATTTCACTCCTTGGTGAAACATTCCCAGAAATATACGTATGCTGTATAGTAAAATGCTGCGTGTAGAAATTGTGAGAGTACTTTTAGAGTACCTTTAGAAACAGAGAAATATATACTAAAATGTTCGGAGTGCCCTGTTGGACCTGTATGAACTGTGGTAAATGCTGCACAGGGAGCACTGACTGACTGAGCCCAGTGGAATGCCCATCTAAGTGACTCACCTATTATAAATCTATTATAAAGGGGCACACAAGGAAATACTGTATATTATATTACATTATATTATATTATAGGGTATGAATTAAAACTAAATTAATTGAAGCCATTCATTCAAATATTGGGGTGATTTTTAAAAATGATGACTTCAATTAATTCCCAGGATTGACTGAAATGGAACTGACCCAAAACTGTAGGGCACTACGTGAGAAGGAGCACAATGTTCACATCTTTCGGGTCTGGGTCTGGGTCTGGGTCTGGGTCCGGTACTGGTGCTGTCTCAGACAGGTTGTATGTGGTTCTTGTTTGGTTGTGTGTGTGTGTGTGTTTGTTTGTTTGTTTGTTTGCCTGTGTCTACCCGACTCATTGGCTAAACATGTGAAATGCATTTCTGTTTTCCATGAAGCGTAAAATACCAGTGGTTATAAAAGTCTGAAAGAAGCAAAGAACCAGGATAAGAGGTGAAGCTTGTGAGATATACTGCATGGCAGACATGCCTTGAGGATAGACCATATCTATAATGAGCGTGGCAATCAGAATCCTCTTTCTTGAACCTTTTTGAACAAAAACATAGTGGTTACAATGATCATGAACAAATTTTGGAGGTCAGCTCAAGGTTCACTTCACACGCTCAAATAATAAATACTATATAGCTTACCGGCCACGGTGGCTTTGCTGAAACGGCAGAACTTTCCTTATGTCAACAACGATTGGAACCAAGTTGATAATCCATAAAACAAGCCTGGCTTTTAGGAATAGGACGGGGGGGGGGGGGGGGGGTGATATTCTCACAGAAGAAAAAATAAAAGACTAACTCATACCGTCTTCAGCTTTAGGAACGATTTCAAAGCATCTCTTAGTCACCGACATGGCGGTACGTTTATCAAAATAACTGCCACTCCCAATAGCCACATGTATACGAGCACTGATAACGTGGAATGACGTGACTAACTGTACCATCGTGCTTCAAATATAATCGGCCACATATTTTCACTTTGATGGAACGAGAAGCCGGTTTTATCAGTGAGCACGCTCTCCATTTTAAAACGTCCTAAATGTCTGTATTGCCTTAACGGTGTTATTTATGAGTAAACACAGTCGCCGCGGAAACAGAGGCATGCCATAGAGCGGAGACGCTGAAATCTGGCCCTAGAGGCCGGTGGTCTTGCCACGTTAATTAATCGATTAATTAAAGCCACTGATTGGCCAGAGGTCAAGCCCTGCCATGTATATATAGATGCTGCTCCAGCATCATGGCTGAGCTTATCTTTGCTGTTCAACTATTTATAGAAGACTCTGACAAGTGCATATTCATCATGGTTTTAAATCTGCAGTAAACTTAAGATTTAAGTTTCTGTCACCAGCAAGAAACAATGTTTTTTTTTTCGTTCTTTTTTTTTTTTTTGAATGGCATAACCAGAAGGGTCATAATTAATGGTCCAAGTTACCTGCTGGGAGGAACCTTTTAAACTCCAATAATTTTGGACCGAGTGGAGGGAACACTAGATACGGAACATTCAAGGGCAAAGCTGAGCGTTCTCTGAAATATGAGCAATGCCCTCCCATGGTTTTATCGTCGAACGTGCAATGAATTCACACATTCATTATAAAGGCTTGATAGTTCAGCTCATACAACCATGCATGACCCTTTTACCCATGGGATTAAGTGCACCGTAGAGACTCCCCGGACTCTGCTTTCAGATTCCATTTGTCGTGTGAGGGACACTTTTATGGGTCATTCGCAGACGAGCAGTACAGGCGGAAACGCAGAGGGCCGAGACCACACGTCAAACGAATGTCACCCCACCGCTGGGTGATTCTTCTCAAGCCTGCGAGGGTGAAGATGTTGACACTGCACAATGCCGGCTGAAGCTTTTCTTTATTGCTGTTGTAGTTTTTTTTTTTTTTTTTTGGTTGTCAGATAGCCGGTGTTTACATCCTCCCTCCCTCCCTCCATCCATCCATCCATCCATCCATCCTTTCCGCGCGGCCCAAGCCGAAATCGATCGGCTGTCGCGGGGATTGAGGAAGACGCGCCTCCTCCTCCTCCCGCTTTTTCAGGATGACAGGACTCATCGTCGCTTCTGGGCGAGTTCACCCCCGGAGCGCCGCGCCCGCATCGATCGTCTCCGCTGAGCGGGCCACTCGGACGCAGGCCGACTAATACACACGCGCAAACATCGGCAAACTTCTGACGCGCGTCCAATGACCGAAACTTCATTCGGCTCTTTCAAATGGTAAACGGACTGCACTTACATAGCGCTTTTATCCAAACGCTTTACAATTGATGCCTCTCATTCGCCAGAGCAGTTAGGGGTTAGGCGTATTGCTCAAGGACACTTCGACACACGCCCAGGGCGGGGTTTGAACCGGCAACCCTCCGACTGCCAGACAATCGGTCTTACCTCCTGAGCTATGTCGCCCCCAAATGAATCCAAGTTTTTCTTCTTCTTCTTCTTCTTTCACTTGTTGAGGAGACAGATTGTTGCGATCAAAAGGCGGTTTTGATCCTCGCGTTACACAAAAGGCTCATCGGGATTTTTTTTTTTTTTTTTTTCACTGAGCTCTTCTCATTTTAGCGGAAATGGGATTCTGAAGTTTGAAATCTCCTTCAGAGTTGGTGAAAAACTTTTGTCTGATCATGTCACTTCGATGATGTGACGTCTGAAATGGAGCTCAGGTTAAAAGAAAAACATGAACAGGGCCTCAAATATGAAACAAGAACAAGGCAGAAGATACACATTACTAAGGATGGGTAAAAATGTTCTTCCACATTAAGATGATGGATGAAGACAGACTATACAGTACAGTCTGTAAGTATATGGGTAGTGACACTTTTTTCTTTTTACTCTGTACCACTCATTGGATTTGAAACGAAGCAATGAAAGTTAAAGTGCAGAATGTCCACTTACTTCTATACTGAGTGATCCACATAGTCCCTTCATTTAAGGGGAGCAAGAGTAATTAGACAGAGTAACATGATCTTTTCTTTTGATGACTGGCGGAAGTCTGAGAGCCATAGACATCACCAGCCACTAAGTAACATTCCAGGTGATGCCCTGCCAATCATCTTCAGTTCCTGTTTTTATTTTGTTGTTTTTTTTTGGCGAAGGGGGGGCTATTTGCATTCAGCCTTGTATTTGGCAAATAAAATACATGGGCATTTGGATACATGTCAGGTGATTGTCTTGTTCCGTCAAGAACATTACACGTTTTGACCTCCTTTTTTGATTTAGCATGTCTGGGTTCATTGTCATGCTGCAAGGTGGAGCGTCATCCAATGAATTTTGAGCCATTTGGTTTGATCCCAGCAGATAGGATTTACTCTGTACAATTCAACCTCCTGCTGTCATTGGCAGTCACCTCATCAATAAAGACAAGTTCCTTTCTTTCTCTCTTTAAGGTAGTCGTTGACATATCTATGCATACATCCTGAAGCGTGTTCTTGAACAGTTTGACAGTTGAAAAAGGTTGTTTTGATAGTTGAAAAGTTTTTCTTTGCAATTGAACTTATTCCTCAGTCAATCGCTACAGTGAGCTTCCATGGCCAGGTTGTTGAGCTCACCAGTGAGTTCTTGCTTCTTATCAGTGTACCAGTAGTTGATTTTGACACACCCAGTGTTCTGCCTACCTCAGTTTATTCCGATTTTCACAGCCTCATGCTGGCCTGCTTTACTGCCATTGACACTTAATTGGTCAACAGACCCCAAATGCAAATGCCACACCTATAAATTAATGCAATAGATTAATGTAAATCTGTGCCCATGCCCGGACAAGCATGTGCTGTGTTCCCCTCCAGAACATTTCGCTCTGAGCGAATGACTTATTTCCCGAAAGACGCGGTGAGAACACACAGGCCCCTCCACGCGTCTCTCTCCATCACTGGCTCAGCGCCACAGTACGCACTCTTCGGGCAAAATGAAACCCTGCTGCTCTGCCATCTCACGCTTTTATCTAACCGTGAGGTGTGAAGCGAAGAGACAAGAGAGCGCTCTTACAACTTCTCATTTTTTTGGGGGGGAGGGGGGGGGACATCTATAATCCATATAATCCATTTTAGTGAATCTAGTTCAGCAGTCTATCACATTTTCAAGTAAGTGTTCGTCAGCGTCTCCTTCATGGGACGGGTGACGCCCTTGTCTCAAGGAACACTGTGTCCGCAATGGCCGTGGTGCATCATGGGAGTTGCCTGTCAGTCGACAGAGAGGGAAAGACACAGGAAGCTCGAAATAGCCCACTCAAAGTCCCACTTCAACAGCGGTGCTGCCTACCTGGATTACAAGCATCCATAAAGCAAGCGTGTCAGTTAAAAAAAAAAAAAAAAACGATCGGTCGCTCGTTTTAAACCCATTTTGTCTGCGGAACGAGGGCGACATCACTTAGGGCCTCGACTCCATCTGCGGCACGGTCGTTCACTAACGAGGAACACGTAGCTGTGACGGGACCTTCTAAAAATATCCACTTTGCTGTTTGCTGGTAAGGTGCAGTCTTTGGGTGTGGTGACATTAACCCAACTGAGTTGAACTGCAAATAAGCACCATTTAATGTGTCAGCCTCTGCAAATCATAGGACATTATATTATATTATATTATATTATATTATATTATATTATATTATATTATATTATATTATATTATATTATATTATATTATATTACATAAGCCAACACGTTGCATGTTCTCCCGTTTCCCTCCACAGTCCAAAGACATGCATGCTCGGCTAATGCGGCAGCCTGAATTGCCTGTGGGTGATGCTGTGTGTGTCGTTCAATGGGTTGGCAGCCTCTCCAGTGTGTATTCTTGCCTGTCGCCCAATGCTGGTATAGGGTAGGCTACACACACACACACACACACACAATAATTTATTGCTATACTTGTGAGGACTTCCCATTGACTACAATCATTCCGTAACCTCTAACCCTAACCCCAACCACTACATGCCTAACTTTATCCCTAACCTTAACCTAATTGTAACCCTAACCCTAACCCCAAGTCCTAACCCTAAAACAGCCTCTTGAACTTGTGGGGACCAGCAAAAGGTCCCCATCTTGCGTAATTTTCCTTGTCTTTGTGTCCTTGTGGGGACATTTAGTTCTCAAAAAGACACACACTCACATTTTATCTTTTATCTAATTTTAATTTGAAGTTTATGTACCCATGAGTGTCAGCCGAAAACTATAAAACTAATTTCCTTTTGGCGTTAACAATCTGGGTAAGAAAGTGGCCTCGGGAACTCAAAGAAAGTTACAATATCCCGTAAACTGATTAACAGAACGTCACTGGGAATACTGACAGTACTGCATAGTACTGCATATCGGCATTACCACCCCCTTTATTTCGATAACGTCACGGGATCTGTAATGACCACATTGAGTCAAGGGCGAGGTCTGACTTCTCGTCCAGGTGACCGATTCCTTCAGGCTTTTGTTAATTCATTTTATTTCGCTGCTTTCAGCGGTTGTGCCAGCCGGTATTTGTTTCACAGTATTGATAGCCCAGCATGTTCGGTATCCTAATCACGAAATCAGTGCGCTTGACAGCTATTTTCCCAATTAATCCTGGCCCATGTGACAACTGAAAACACACACCCGATAATGTCAGACACGCGCCTGCCGAAAACACCTTGAGAATTTAACTCTCCTACGTGGAGACAGTGAACTTTTTGGAGAGACTCAATCCTAACTCTTTTTTTTTACTTTCATTTTTTCTACTTAATTAACATTTCATTCACGTTTTCCCCTGTAACTTAGGGAAGGTGGGCTAATAAGCTGCAGCCTGCATGCGGAACATTTGATCTCGAACTTTGGACTTCCTTACAGAAACGCGTCACTCCTTACCCATTCATTTGAGAAATAATTACTACCGTTGCGGGCCCCTGCACTGAACCGACAAGGCGCTTGGATAAATTATCATTTCCTTTTCCACCACGGAAGAAAACTCCATGTGCCTTAGCCACTAGAGGGAGAAATAGAAGGCGAAACGCCGAGAGAGCAGCCGAGATCCAACAGACCGTATTTTTTCCTGAAGACCTGTAATTTACCTTAGACTAGAAGTAGCGTCGGCTACTCTGTAAAGGAAGTGGTCGCTATACTGAACAGTACGTTTTTCAAAGTTTTGGGGGAAAAGGTCATGTCTGATGAAAATTAAGGAAAAATATTTTTGATCTTAAGGTAAGTGTCATATTCTGCTATAATGATTTCCTTTCGTTTTCAAAAGGTTGTACAGCCTGCCTTTTACAGTTCGGCTACCTAGATATCTAATATAATTTAATTTATTTCTTTAATTCAGCAAAATGTGATGTGCACAGAAATTGTGTTAAATTTAAGTCGTGACTGCTCAATCGCATAGCCTTATACTGCACTTTCTTTACACCACCCCATAGTGGGCTTAATACAGAACGTCATTACTAATAATGTTATATTCAAGTGTAACTGTATAGTTTCTAACGCATAAGTTGTGTTGCTCAGTTGGTTGCTGTTGTGTCACTGATTTGTATTAACACCAGTTTTACCGATAACTACGTATGTTTGACATGCATTAAGTTCACTTTCGTCAACAGATATTAAATCATTAATTAAGTGCTACGTGAAGCCTACCTAATGTTCGTGTAATCCACAGGGAAACTTTAAAAGCTACAGGGAACTCAAATACTCAACGTATGTAACGTGGTGCAGTCAAATTTATTGAGGGGACATGAAGACTTATTTAAATATGCATTAAGTGTAGTATTCTATTTATGTACAATTTAGTGTCCGCAACACAGATACGACAAAATAAATGCTAGATGCTTTCTGTATTGTGCGCCTGAATAATATTCTAGAAGTAGGCTACCAACCTTACAGATAAAGGTGTTGAGTAAGAATTCAGATGAAACTATTATTTTCCCATTTTGGAGAAGAAGAAAAAAAAAACATGACGAATAATTTCTTCAACAAAGATTCGAGTGAAGCAACCTCTTAGGAATAACAAGTAGCCTATAATGCGAAGATTATTAGCATCGTTTTTATTCCACTAGAATAAATTCAAGGTTTATTAGTCATAAGTGTGTGCACGTGTTGATGAACTGTACGCCTGTTCAATCAAGTAAATGTTTCAGCTACATTGATTTGTGCCACAGAGAGCTTAAATTCACTTAACGATAAAGTAGAGACGGGAAGGCGTATGTTTTTAAATTCAAATACATTTTTATATCTGGTGTGTGGCATGGTTTATGCTGCATAATCGGGGCTAGTTACACTAATGTTTTTATGCACGTATCACAGATAAGATCAGGTCAATTTTATATTTATCACGTCTTAGATTCCATGCACGTTTTTCCCCCCACTTGTTCAGAATTATAAAAGTTTGTACGTTTCTCGCGCAGGTGTGGACTCTGTTTATTTCATAATGAAGAGCCTGATGCAAACCCTTGAGGGTCTATGCTCCAATCAAAACTCCACCAATGCCCTGTGATCTCTGCCTACAGAAATCTTAAAGTGCTAAATAAAAATAAAAAATAAAAAAATATATAAAAAGTTTTTTTTTTTTTTTTTTTTTTAAAGTATACATATAGTTGAAGGAAACGGAAAAATAGCGAAGTCATGGATGATTCCAACAGCAGTAGCTTGGCGGCAGCCGTGGCGTGCACAGTGAGCCTGGACCCCCTCTCCAAGAGCGCCCCGGACCCCTTCATGGGCAACTACGACGCGGACTACGAGGTGGCGCCGGACGAGCTGCCGGACACCACGCAGGGGCGCGCCTTTTTCGTGGCCACCATCGTGATCGGCGTGGTCCTCATCTGCATCATCCTGGTCTGCGGCGTGGGCAACTTCCTGTTCATCGCCACCCTGGCGCGCTACAAGAAGCTGAGGAACCTCACCAACCTCCTCATCGCCAACCTGGCCATCTCGGACTTCCTGGTGGCCATCGTGTGCTGCCCCTTCCTGGTGGATTACTACGTGGTGAAGCAGCTGTCCTGGGACCACGGGCTGGTGCTGTGCGCCTCCATAAACTACCTCAGGACCGTGTCCCTGTACGTGTCCACCAATGCGCTGCTGGCCATCGCTGTCGACAGGTGGGTCTGCACGCGCTTCAGCCAATCGGCTCCCGGCCTGCCCAATGATGGCATCGGCGTTTGTCCAATCAGATCACTTTGTTGGGATATGAAGGCAGAGGTCTGCATCCTCACTGGCTCAATACACTGATGGCACTGTTTGCCACAGAATGAAAGTCTTTCTTATGTGAGCATGGAAATGCATGGATGCTGTTTCTCATAACACTTATCAGATGGCTGTTCCAGAGCAGTAGGCGACCTTCATTTTTCTGTTCATCTTTATTTTTTTTTCTTCTTCCCTCCATTTAAGTTCCCATATTGTCTCCAAATGCAGAATGCCAGATTTTTTTCTGTGTTCATCTTCTTCGCCGCAACCTCTGTAAATTCGGGAGGGAGCAGACTAACGCACGCTATCCCTCAGAACACGTTGTGTGAATCTGCTGCTTCATATCGCTCGGCAGATAGATCACCAGTTAAACTCCTGCAGATGCTGCGTCCGATCAGAACACTTCATGCGTACGCTTGTTGAGAGGCTGACCTGAGGGCGTTGCTGGCGCACAGCTAAAAGCAGACATCCCGCCGGCATTGTGGGTAATTAAGGAGCTAAGGCTAATTATAGAAAAGTGCCTTAACAGGGTAAGCCACTCAGCACCACACTCAATTTTGTTATTTTATTTTTTTGAACTTTTTTTTCTTTTTGTTTATTTTTTAAAACACAACTTACAACCGTTTTTAATGCTACACGACAAATTACAAATAAGATCACCAGGAGCACAAAATCCAAAAGTTATTTATTCTTTCCAAAATGCAAACTCACCATTCATCTCTCCATAATGAAAATATTGTGGAAATAAAAACCCGTATTGGTTCTCATTTGATGTTTGGGGCCTGGCCAACTCCCAGCAGACAGGCACGTCCACGCAAAATTGCCAGGAAAGCACTAACACAACAAAAGGTCCAAAATAACCCTGCTTTACTAGAGCTTTCTCAGAACATGTGCACAAAAGTACCCAACAGTCAGAGGTTGAGTGCTGTTTGATTGTAAGGTACAGTCTATACAGACAGTTTAAAGCATTTTGTGCATCAGGTAGTTTTGTCAGCAGAATTTTATTTATTTATTTATTCATATTCCTCTCTTTTTTATCTTTATTTTTATTTACAATTATAATTTACAAAATGATGTAGTGAAGCCTCTGAGAGAGAGGGGGGTATAACAAAAACCAGAATAAGCCAACTGCGCTGAAAAAAAGCCTAAATTAAAAAAAGGAGGAAAAAAAGTAGATCAATATTGGTGATGGGGGACAGTCATCAATAAACATGCATAGACTGAATAACCAGAAGGGACAGACATAGGCAGATACGGACCAGATGTAGACGGGGCACAGAATTTCATTTTTGTATTTATTTCTTTTTAAATATTGGCACCCAACATGGGATGGAATATAATTCGGAACGTCTAATTAACTATTCGCAGCCGAGTTCACGCGAGTTCACCATTGCTGAGCCCTGGGAGAGTACAGACATCCGCAGTTCCCCTCCCAGACACATGGTGTCACCAGCCAGCCAGCCTCTTTCACACACCGCAGCACACCGCCAAGTTAGCGCAGAGCTGAGCTAGAGAAACACATCCTGTATGTGGCTTTGGCATGTAATCCAAGGGCATTCGACCAGCAGGGGCCGCTTGGGAGTGATGAAACGCAGACTCCTAACAAACTGAAGTCTCCCGGACCCTGGGCAATGCCAATCACCAATTGGGCATCGCCCTGTGGAGCTACTGGCTACAGTCAGCACTGGCATGGTCTGGATTTTTTCCAAGATCAAGAGAATTTTTTTAAAGATCTCCCCCCCCCCGCCCCTTTTTCTGTCCATTTTGACTGACCAGATATGTTGGCCAGCCACACTCATTGTTGCCACTGTGTGTTTTCACTGTCAGGTCCACAAGTTGAGTTCACACAGACGTGAGTCAGAGGATGACCCTTCATGCAGAGCTAGAGCGAGCAGACTGTGGGGGTGAATGAGTCATCGGGGGGGGGGGGGGGACTGGCTGGTGAGCGATAAGACACGGTCGACCCGACAGACCGAATCCCTCCCTCCTTGCTCAGTGTTACCGTCACCCTTTGCATTGCCCTGTGGGAATACCTGCCACAATAAGACCTGCCAAAGTCTGGATTCAATACCACACTGTGAGGCCCATCTACACACTGGAACCATGCCTCCATTTTGAGCCATAGCCACAACAGGACGTCAGTTTATACCAATTACCTGTAATATACTGCACACGTCCTATTGGTTAAGTCAACGTGACATCTGACTTATGTATATATTCTGACATGCATGCATGGATGCATGAAAATACACTACAATTTAAGATGATGTATTTCTCTCCTGTTTTGCAAAAGAGACACACGGTATTACGATAATACAGTCCATGCTGAAAATATTCTGCCTGGAAGTATAAATATTTCATGAAGTAGAGGTAACTAGGCCCAAAGCTACGCATTTTATTGCAAGGGGAGATGTCAATGACGATAAACCAACAAGAAACAATGGACTGTTGATCGTGCTTTAGCTGTAGCATTCAGAATAGGCTGACCCTAAACCGTGTTCAGATTTATGTCACTGGCCATGTGTTTGACAGTGAGCCAATGTGCCCTTTGCTTTAAAACATAGACACTTCATTTAAGAAGACCGTTGAAAGAGAGAATAACATATATCCGACTTCAGTTATGGGCTTGACAGTTTGAGAGCGTGTATATGTCAAACGGAGGGGGCTGGAGACTTTGAGCACAGCTTAGCAGTTAACATAATATATAGCTTTTAAGTTCTCATTTCTTCCACTGGATTTTATAAAAATGCATTTCAAATTCTTTCCATCTCTTGATTGTAGCCGCTCACTGACTTTATACTGTAGTGTCGATGTCTCGATCAAACAATGTTTTTTTTTTTTTGTGCTGTTGCTCCCAAATAGTCATCTTAAAGCCCTCTGTAGTTGTGTTCACAATCATAAACTGCGCATTTTGATCGTTTTCAAAGGTTTGTTTTCACGCAGGGAAATTTACGCTCACACATCAGATGCTGTGCTCATTAGGACTCTGTCCACACGTCTCAACACTCGAATCTCAGGTGACACTTGTGATGTATACCCAGCGTCCTGGCCTCCCTTTGATAAAAAAAAAGTGTGATTAATTGTGGTGCCGCGCGGCGAATCGGTGATGTAAAAGTATTAGAATGCGTCACCGGTTTCGCCTGCAGAGTCCCGACTCCCGTTTTGGCTCCAGCCCCCCCCCCCCCCCCCCCCGGCCTGATTGCAACCTTGGGACCCTGGCATGGCAGTCACATGATCGAGCCTTTCCATTTTCAGTTGAGCGCTGTTCGCTTTCCTCATGAATTAAAATCCAGCGCTTCTCTGGGAGATGAGTTTCTCGATTACACAGCTTTTGGATTTCCAGTGCACGGATAAGTGCGGTTGGGGGGGGGGGGGGGGGGATTCGGGAGATTTTGTTTGCATTGTGTTGCTGCGAACGTGCGAAAGCATCGAGCGCATTGTGTCTGAATGCCAAACAGCTTACGTGCGTTTCAAGAACAGCTCTGAAACCTCCTCAGCTCAAAATGTCAAATGATTTACTGTCATTTTCGGATGGCTAATTATCGAACGAGAGATTGTTTGTAATAATAAATAATAAAAAAAAAGGAGATGAAGAATGTGGTCTGAAAATGGGCGTTACTTGGGAGCTTTTCAGAAAATAATTGAATGGCGCTTTTTGCTGTAGCTGGTTTATGTTTTTTTTCTCCACAAAGCCATTCGATCTTTTGTTTCCAACAAATCATTTTCAGTTTATCCGGCCATGCAGGAGGTTTATGACAATGCTTACCCTTGCTTTAGTTCATCATCAAAGGATACCAAATCAATAAGCTTTCTAGCTTTTTTTAAAGTGGGTGTCATTATTGTTAGGGTGCAGAGCTCTTGTCTTACTTTTAGGGTATGTGAGGCTTCAGGGTATTCTGAGTAAAATTGGTACAACTAATGATCTTTGTTTAGACACTTTTTAATTTGAAGATGTGTCTTATCTATCACCAAATTGCATCCTTTTCCTTGAAAGATACTTTTAAATCGATTTGTGAGAAGCTCTGTCGACTACCTCCTGTTTTAAAAATAATGTGCATCGCACGTGTTGGTATATCGCTGCGCTTGCCTTTCAGAACACAACAACACCTGCAATCCGTTCCCCTAACGTGTGAAGTGAGATGTGAGCTTGTGGAAATGTAAGCATCAGGGGTGTAAATACTTGAAATCAGTATTATCGGGTGTTTATTATAATGTTTTTTTGTTTTTTTTTTTAAATAATTGAATTATGTCCCTTATATTATCACTGTGCTACCTGTCAAAAGCAGACTAACCGCGAACATTTTCCCAGGGCACTTTTCCACAAGCCAGTGGCTGGGTTTTCTTCATTATATTGCTTAGGGTATTACAGGAGAGCTGATGTTGACTGATGTTGGGAGATTTATCTCTTAGCAATCACAGCTGGTAGCCAGTCAGAGGGCGATAGCATGTTGTTGATACTATAGGAACCAATCAGGAGTAACCCAAGAGATCCTGGCTGATTCAGACACAGGGAGGCATCCAGGGTTAAATCAACTCTTACAGAGTACAAATGGTCCCTGTCGGACTCAGGTGATAAGAGTTGAATGAACACTGGACATCTTCCTGTGGATCCATATTTATGAAGCGAGGTAGCTTTAGGTAGTTGAGTAGTTTAGTTGAGTTCTTGAAGCATGAAGTTTATATCAGCCTACCTGCATCAAATAATCTAGCATCTTCCTGTGATTTAAAATGAGACTTTAAATCACAGTTCCCAGTACTGAGATAACGGTGTTCTCCCCCCCCCCCCCACCCCTAACCCCCAGGTACATGGCCATAGTCCATCCGCTGAGGCCACGCATGAAGTACCAGACAGCCTACTGCCTGATCACGGGGGTGTGGATCGTGCCCGTCCTCATCTCCATCCCCTCGGCCTACTTCGCCTCGGAGACCATGTACCCGCACGGCCCCACCCGCAGCAAGATCTTCTGCGCCCAGATCTGGCCCGTGGACCAGCAGCTCTACTACCGCTCCTACTTCCTGTTCGTCTTCGGCGTGGAGTTCGTGGGGCCCGTGCTGACCATGGCGCTGTGCTACGCCCGGATCTCGCGGGAGCTGTGGTTCAAGAGCGTGCCGGGCTTCCAGACCGAGCAGATCCGGAAGCGGCTGCGCTGCCGGAGGAAGACCGTGATGGTGCTCATCGGCATCCTCACCGCCTACTTCCTGTGCTGGGCGCCGTACTACGGCTTCGCCATCCTGCGCGACTTCCACCCCACCGTCATCTCCCGCCAGCGGCACTCGCTGGTGGCCTTCTACATCATCGAGTGCATCGCCATGAGCAACAGCATGATCAACACCCTGTGCTTTGTCAGCGTCAAGAACAACACCGTCAAGCACCTGCGCAAGATCGTCCTGCTCCGCTGGCGGTCCAGCTACGCCCCGCCCGGCAAGGCCGCGGACGAGGCCGAGGGCCGGACGTCCTCCCTGCGGATGACGGAAGAGGTGGACTGCATACGTCTGCGGTAGGACGGGGGGAGGGGGGGGGCGGAGCTCGATGCCCCATTTCCCCGACCCCCGCGCTCTCTCCGACCTTTCGTACGAGGAAGAGACCGTTTCCTTACGCCGCAGGGAGACGTGGAGGTGGACCGTGTCCGAATCAGCGCACTTGCCTTACTGTCGAGTTAAGCCGTTGAGGATGGACGTATGAGAAAGTCGCTGAGGTGGTGAAATCTTCTCTAAATGTAGTGTGCTCAAAATCCCAGGGCGACATGCTTATTTCCGGGGTTTTTTCCGAGCGTGTTCGGGGAGCGTACATCGCCGCCATTTTCCTTCAACAGCAGCGACAACAATGTGTGAGGGTGGCCGTGCAAGGGCGGAACCTCTTGCGACACGTCCACACTACGACTGGAAAACACGAGAGAGGATATTTTTTCGCATACTGTCCACTGCATACTAAAACAGTACGTGCTAAAACAGTACGCGGTGCACAGACTTCGAGGACGCAGTATGAGGTGGCTGATTCGGACACAGCCATGATTTGACCTTATTCTTGGCTGGCGCTGCGGCCGTGGGCAGCCAGTCCTCATGAAACAGTGTGGCCCTCGGTCCGGGGTACCGGAGGAGGACAAGGTGTCGGACAGCGTATTACATCCTCGGGCCAGCAGGGGGCTGCGGGGTCTCCTCATTCTCCCTGTCACTCAGCGCTTAATTGGTCAATTAAACCATTTGATTGTGTTACCCGGTTGACTCTTCTCGCCTGGTATCTTGGGCCGGAACTTGTTGTGGAAAACAAGCCACACCGTGCAACTCTCCAGGGCTGAGGATTGCAATGCTGTAGTATATCCTTAAAACAGGAAGTAACAAGTTCACACAGAGGACTTCAGACGAGACATCCGATTGGTGCTCATAACCCACACGGTACTGCATTGTCGAACCAAACCATCGTCACTCCGAAAGACAGCGTTGGCGATATGCGTTGGTTCCGCGGGAAACTCCTGTTTGTTGGTGTATGCGCCGTTTGAATGTGAAATGCTACAGGTGTTTTAATTGTTCTGTTTGTGTTCTGCCTACCTGATAAACAAACAAATGAAAGTGGTGTTAAAATATTTTTTCGTTTTGTGATCATGGATTAAAGTGTTACTATTTGTATTTTGACATTTTTAACAATGCTGTTTAGAGAAAATTTGCATTCCCGGAATAAAGAGTATTGTATTGTACTTCAAAAATCTGATTGTTTCTTGTTTTTCTTCAAGGTTGATGATGAAGTATAAGAAAAGGCTGCTAATCTACACAGAGAGACATTTTATTTAACAACTTTTTAAAATTAGATTTCAAGTCCTACAGCAACACTTCCTGTCCTTTTTCTCCACTTAATAGCCACAATTCTACTGTGCCTAGCCGAAAAGAAGTGTTTCGGTTGTTTTTTAACACTGCAGCCAGATGAGGTTGTAGTTGACAGACACGTTCTGTTTCTATGGCTCGGTTTTCCCTGTCTGGGTATGAGCAGAACGGAAAATATTTGAAAGACTACTCTGTGCCACAAGCTGACATATATAACTAAACTGAAAAGAGATAATGGGACCAGGCAGTGGACATTCAGCAGATGACACGGCACTGCAAAGAATGTACATCTGTTTCCTACCCCAAACGATAGCTTCTCTCTTCAGGCTGATTTTAGTTGACCCCAGATGGTTAAATGGCAGACAAAGCCAGTTGTTTAAAAAAAAAAAAATCATTTTAGATTTCGAACATTACATTCTTTGATGATTCCACCCACTTCTTTTAAAAATTTGTTTTTCCAGGGCCGTGTGCTTTTTTTCCCTTGCACTCCCTTTATCTATAAAAATGGCCGTTGGCTTCAAATGGCAGTTATGGAACTCAGGGCATGAACAGAGTCTCCTACTTTCGAGCTACCGGCAGCAGAACAACCGTGATCCAGATCACTTTAATCAGGTGACTGTTTTTTCGGGGGTGTCCGTCGACAGGTTGCTCGAAGATTGGCTAAAGCCGCATATGAAAGGTCTTCCTCCATCTCTGCTGACTGTACGCAAGCCTGGAAGCAAGGCTTTCAGAGGGAAACCGTGGATGTCCACACTCTCCCAAATCGGCCTTGGGGGTTTGCCTAGCCTATGACTGAACACAGCTGCAATTGCAGGCCATTCCAAATTGGGGTGGAAATTGGACATGCTCAACCCCCGGTTTGGCCCCAAACTTATATTAAAAAAGAAATAGCAATACAGAAAGTGAGCATTTTTCTTGTCCATAAACCGTATTACTTGCTTATGCTTAAGGTCCCTCGGGCTCGGTCAGAAATTGGAAAGTCAGCATTCCATTTTAGTGCCCCATCCTCCTGTAATGAGCTTCGAAAGTTGCTGAAAATCAGTTCTCTACCAACTCATGGGCAGTTTAGATCGCTGGTTTTGAACATTCCTGTCTCTGATTGTATCTGTTTTTGATCTTACCTGTGCTTGATTTTATTTATTATTATTATTACACACTATGTTGGTTTTACTGTCGCTATATTCTGTCATATTTTATTATACTTAACTGTGCCTTAAATGTTTTTGTGATCTCGGCTACATTGAAAATATGAGGGCCTGGCCCTCAATTTCTACCTCCAAGAATTAAATAAAGGTTATGATGATGATGATGATGATGATGATGATGATGATGATTAGCTGACAATTCCTCTAGAAAAGGAAAGACGAGCGCGCGCTGGCTAAACGTGCACGCGCGCTGGCTAAACGTGCACGCGCGCTGGCTAAACGTGCACGCGCGCTGGCTAAACGTGCACGCGCGCTGGCTAAACGTGCACGCGCGCTGGCTAAACGTGCACGCGCGCGGGCTAAACGTGCACGCGCGCTGGCTAAACGTGCACGCGCGCTGGCTAAACGTGCACGCGCGCTGGCTAAACGTGCACGCGCGCTGGCTAAACGTGCACGTGCGCTGGCTGACTGCGCGTGCCCGTTAAAACGGCCGTGGGCTTCATGTGTAAGCATGCAGTCATCCAGCGGGGATGCGACTTGCGTGAGCAGGGCGAATTTATGAGGGAAAGGCTGAAGTGATATGACCAAGGGGAGGCCTGCATGCAGGGATCCCTGAGTGGGGAAAACGATAAAAGAGAAAGGAAATGAATTCCATTAGCCCGGGCGGCGATGTGACTGCATTAGAGTAATGCGCGTGTCAAAAAGTAACCGGTGACGAAGAGGATGCTGGGAAGGAATAGGGGAGGCGGAGGTGCACAGGCACAACCGAGAGAGAGAGAGACCTTGACCGTGTTTATCCCGACATAAGAGTACAGAAAGCTTCCGTAAATATTCTACATTAGAGAGAATGAAGAGCGAGGCGGAGAGAGAGAGAGAGAGAGAGGGCGGGGTGTAAGCAAAAGAAAGATATGAGCAGTATTTTCCATTTCTGTAAGCTTCCGGCAAACTGGGAAGGTTTAGAAGGTTTAGGATGAACAGGATGAACAGAAACCTTAATCTTAAGCACTGCTGCTAACAGCTTAGATGGCACCGTCCCTCGTAGATGTTGACGTAAACGAGAGTGACGTACGTCCGCTCACACGGTCGTAATTACTATAATTTACAGCCGAGTGAAAAAATGATGCCACTTTGAATATCCCTTCTACGGACTGCTTAAATCGTACCTGTTAATGTCAGAGCAGATGGGAAAACCTGCAAGCCTGAACAAAACAAAACGTCTGCGTCGCATGAAATTTCTTTTTTATTTGACTGCATTTTTATATAGCGCTTTTATCCAACTGACGCCTCTCATTCACCTATTCACACACACACACACACACTCACACACCAACGGTGAAAGGCTGCCATGCAAGGTACCAATCAGCTCACTGGAAGCAATTAGGGGTCTGGTGTCTTGCTCAGGGACACGTCGACACACCCAGGGCAAGGGATCGAACCGGCAACCCTCCGACTGCCAGACAACCGCTCTTTTTATCAATTAAGCATTTTGTGTTGGGCCAGTCGGGTGCATCAGTGGGAAGAATCAATCTGTCTCATGTATAATGGCTGATGTATTTGATGTATTAGAGTATTAATCATGTGCACCGCTCTTCTGCGTTTTGACAGGAGGCTGTACTCGATATCCTGGCGTCTCACTCATTGAAATTTCATGCATCGGCAGGAGTGAAGCCGGCATCTACCCGAGCGAAATCATATTCTATCTCAACATCGAGGTTCATTTCACAAATAATGGAATGAATATACGACAATGGAAAACTGATGTACAAATTAAGTCAACTATGGCTCTTATCTTCCAGACTGGCGAAACTGAAATGGAAATTGAATGCTAATCATGTGGCTTGAGTTCCACAGCACAGCGGATAGCTTCATCTCAACCTGTTGCCAAGCAGATGGTTTAATGTCTTATTTATGAAGTTTCCCTATAATGGTGTTCTTCAGAACTCTGTTGGTGAAAAGCCACCTCTACTGGCAAAACCCTGTCTCTCCAAAAAGGAGAGTTAATGTGTAAAAAATATTTCACAGCAGTGTCATAGCTCTCATGGCAGTTTAGTTCTGTCATTGATTTCGTTAAAGCATGCTCTTTCAATCGTGCTGCAAACCTGTCAATCAAAGTACGTTCTCGACATCAAAACCAGACATAAATCGAGCCATGAATACATTTCTTTTAAAGACATTTACGTCTGCTGCAGATATCAACTATTCATGTGAGATCTTGACCCAAATCAGCCAATGTTCGCTAGTGCATCTTTTTTTAGATTACAGATTATCCATTTAAGCAGTGCTTCCAACTGCCTTACTGTTTTTTTTGGTTTTTTTAAAGAATAGTATCCATTACAAGAGTACTTTTTAACTGCCATTGAAATCATTCTGACAAATCCTGCAAGAGCTTTTGAAAGTAACAGTCACACAAAGAAAAAAGAACATGGCAGCGTAGTTTGTCAGGTAGGTCGTTTGCTGCACTTCATTTATTTTCTTGCCATTTTTCTCCCATTTTCTCCCCAATTTAATACCAATTCCCCGTGTGTATCACGGTCCTGGTCGATGCGCTATCCTTCTGTCGGTGTGAGGAGGGTGTCTCCTCCGATACATGTCGCCAGCCGCTTCTTTTCACCTGACAGCGAGGAGTTTCACTGCGAGAGCGTAACGTGTGCGGAGGTTCACGCCATCTCCCCCAGATCCCCTCCCTGCTGAACAGGCGCCCCAACCAACCAACCAACCAACCGCCCCGACCTGACCAGTCGCTAATGCAAGGATCAGGACTCATACCCTCACCGGCTTCCCACCCGCGGATTGTGTTCGTAGGAACGTCTGACCAAGCCGGGGATTGAACCCGGGCCTCTGCGGTGGTACACTACCCAGGCGGCTGCACTTCATTCCTGATATTAATATATTCGATGAAAATTATTTATTTCTCCTGATACAAAAAATAAATAAATATCAGTCTTCTGGCCCAGAACAAACTGCTATGAATTACATATGTTTTCTCAGTAATCCTTCAAAGAAAATTGCCTCAACCATACAGATCAATATTATATCAGATGGAGACAGCTCTAAGCTTAAGCAATATATAAGGCTTGTATATAATTGCTTAAATACCCCTTCAGAGGGTTAGAGTCTGTCTGTTTACTATTTTCCATTGGGAAATCAATTCATATTCATTATGCAGAGCCCTACAAATGCTCAGAATCTGTATTTATTTTCCCAAAGAAGCATTTATGATTCATATACTAATGACTGTGTTGTCTCTACTACGCATCTCTCATCGTTCTTCTTGACATATTTGGATATTACAAATTTCATAATCTGCAGCATTTGCGTGGATTGACAGAAACAAAGATAAACGTCAGTTCTCTCAGTTTTAAAAAGCAACACTGCACAAAGTGATATTCGGTGATGTAAACTTGCACAAGGGTTGATTTGTGGCTCATATAATGCTTAAGACTAAATTATCATGAACTGAAATCACAGACTTGAAATCCAGGGGTCTGGATTAATGCTAGCATTAACTCATTGTTCGTTTGTACTGTAAATTCAAACAGAAACTGTCCAGGGAAATCACTGTAATGCCCTCAGGCTGGTGTTATAATGTGCCACTTAGGAGAACAAACCGCTACTCTAAGTCCTTCATTCCTTCCGCTATCAGGCTACTAAACGCCGACAGTAGTCATTCTAAATGACTGTTACATTCTGATTCATTTGGCTATTTACATAAACTATAACAAAATGTTTTATTTCATTTATTGCTGCTCGTTGTTTCCTTGTATCGACCCATGCACGTTGATCAAATAACTACCTTGTCTGTGAGTTTTTGGAGTTGTGTGTATGGACTCAGTAAGCTGCAAATGAATTGCCCTTCTTGGGATCCATAAATTTGTCTGAATCTATATCTGAAGAAACCTGGGAGTGAATTACGAGCTTCAGAACATTTGTTTGCTACAGGTGTTCTATGTGCACATTGTAAATAACGGTCTAGCGTAGAAACCGAAATAGGCAGAAGCGTTTCAGCTGTTGCTTAGCTCTCAGTCGGTGGTGTTTAAATGCAAAGGTTGCATACTTCCCGGGACCGCTGTTCGATGTAATTTCGAGCTGTAACTGTTTATGTACCTTTGGCTACTAGGGATATTTTTTTGGAAAATTATCTGCGCTCAGCTGGGATAAATAAGGATCTCTCACTGGGGTCGGAAATTACTTTTTTCAAATTTGTTTATACAAAACTATTCATTGAGGCGCAGTGACCCATATTGCTCCAGGTAGAGACAACAAACACACATTTGTAAGCGACACACACACACACACACACACACACACACACACATACACAACAAAAACCCAGGAGAGCGGTGCATGTACGCGTATTCTAAACTGGAAATACCTCGCAAAAACTCCACGGTCGGATTCTTTTCTCTTTCTCTCAACATCTGAAGTCTCCTCCAACCACATGCGGCAAATGTTCTACCTGAACAAAAAAAAATAAAAATAAAACTTTTACAGAAAAATTTCTCATATGCAGTCGTGTAGATCTGCTGTGGTACTATATACAAGTTCACTCCTCTTGTGTACAGTCATTGCCCATGTTTGTGTGTCACCATTTTCTTTCTCAAGCATGTGACCCACAGAGATGTCAACCTGCGTACGAGCATCCTCATCAGGATCCCATGGGCACTGTATTGGCACACTCAGCTGACTAAGCATGCAATTAGTGCTTAATTGTGACTCTCATTAACGCCACTAATTCTTCTCACAGAGGGAGAGGAAGGAAAGCAAACATGGAAGGAAGAACTATCGGAGTGAACAAGCGCACCAGTATCCACCTGCTGCAATGCATTCGTATTCCACAAACTGCGATTTACTGCATATGCATGCAAGCATGCACACAAACACACACACACACACACAAGCACACACACTCAGAAGCACACACACAAGCACACAAACACACGTGCACACAAGCACACGCGCACACACACACAAGCACACACACACACACAGATTGAAATTACATTACAGCACAGAACATCAGCTCTGGCCTGTGCGGTGGCCAGTAACAAACAGGCATCGTCTCTCATCAAGGTGCAAGAGAGTTTTGCTCAGCGGGTAAATACCACGCATGATTTCACCGAAGCATTTTCCCGAGAACAAACATTCCACTAAACCCAAATTACATGCATTTCTCAATACATGTGCCAGCCTCTCTGCTAAACAGCTTGGGCACAAACACATGCTGTGCGCTTGTAGGAGTTGTTTAAAAAAGATCTTTCTGCTGTCATTGTTGGTGTTTTTTTTGTTGTCGTTTTTTTTTACAGCAGTGGGCCAAGTTGCGTTACACACAGTGCTGTCAATGAATACAACCTGGCAATGGGGCGTCCTTGAAATGAAGGTGGTTTGACAGTTATGATGTCAAAGCACATAATACACACTTAAAAAAAAACATACAATCTGGCTCAGCATGCACACCGCGCAGTCTAAACAATATATACAACAATACTGGGTCAATAAAAAAAAAAAAAGACCAACAGGATGCTGGGATATATAGCCAAAAGTACTGAGTATAAATCCAAGGAAGTTCACAACACCTTTGTCAGACGATGGATACATAATCTATTCAAGCTTAGTAAAAGGAGACTTAGGGGTAGGAAAATGACAAGCATTGTTGGGCATGAATGGCCTGTTCTCGTCATTATATAACATTACGTTAAAAGAAACTGCATCAGATGGCCATTGTGGAGCCGGGTGAAATGTAAATGTAAGTGGAAAAAAATGCAGTGACTCCACATATGCAATCAAAGTCTCATCTAACTCGGTCATAGAGCTTGATTAAGAGGGGGACGTCGCATTCAATATTCAATGTCCACCAGAACAGAAGGGGGGCGGGACGCGGGGGGGTTGGGGGCGGGGGGGGTGGCGCTCAGATAGGGGCCTTCTATCCTGAACCAGTTAAGAAATACACCACAGCGCATCTCGAGAGGGGCTTCTCTCCGCTTGACATCACTCAAGATTTGGTTAAGGCCTCATTAGTCGTCCTGGTACCCCGTAATTCTATAGAGGGAACTCTGAAAATCAGAAGTCCCTCACGGGAAGGGGTTCTTCGGCAAGGGTCTCGCGACAAGCCAAGATTGAGCTGTTACTTCAAGTAGCACATGATTAATCAGAAATAACACTAAACCCGGCCGCAATACAGGCCGCTAAGGCCTGCAGTATCCGGATAGCATGCTGATTTGGTACGATCTAGAGTCCCTGTCAGGGTAGAGACACTCACATTGAAGCTGAGGTCCCGGCATTTCACAAAGGAAGTACATTTATGTGACAATTTTAGCACGAGGTGTTCGGCTTCAAAGTTCAAATATGATCGTTTTCTTCCCCTTTTATTGCAGTTAAATCAAAATCACACATCATTTTATGTTGTTATCTGTCCTGGAAAAGTTAGTGTGGTTTTATGAGTGAACTTTAGTGGGAATTGTTTGCTAAATTAAGCTACCTCAGAGTTGCTATGACAAACTACATGCTTTTTTTTGCCGTTATATGTTAACAGAATGCCATCTAAAGAAAAAAAAAGGGCTGGAACCCAGGGATGTTATGGAAAGGGCTTCAGGGGCTTCCGTTTTGGATTTTAGGGACACTAGATGGTGTTGAAAACCATCTACATGTAGTGTCCTTTTCGGGTGACCTTAGGCATTTTAATGGTGTTTAGTATTAGTGAAAGAAATTAAATGTACGCATCAATGTGTTTGGCTTTTTAAGTTAATTCAGCGTGTTTAATGTTAAATGTGATCAGCTAATTCGCTTGTTGCGTTGACATAGCATCATCTTCTGGATGCCCCAAGCGATTAATGAAAAAGAAACAGCCACCTGGTCACAGACCATTTAAAATGAGCACGCTAGATTGGTCTGTATATCAGGCTATTTGCTTTGTAAAAGCTTACTTGGGTGACAAACAAGAGACAAACAAAAGCCGTTTTTCCTCTTTGACTTGGACGTTACCGCAAATCACTTCGCGGTAAGTTACAAAGCTGCTTCTGCGTCAATGTTTGCGCAGTCTTTTTTTTTTCATAAATAAAGCCCGTAATCTGAGACTGCAGCTGGTCTCATATTACTACAAGAAACGAGTTTCCTTGATTAACATTAGTACATTCTAAAAAAACTTCCGTACATGCATTATAGGGCATTTTCATTTACTGCCACAAATGTTCTGCCCCTCTGTTACAATTATACCGACTAGGTATTTTCTGAATAAATGAGCAAAATCAAGAAACGGTTACATTAATACTCTTGGCTCTCCCATACAGTGGTACAGTGGTACCACACTTGGGATTTGAACTGGCAACACCTAAATAAAAATCTGAGTTCCATATTCATTATATATCACACTGCTGCATTTATATTTATATTATTAATATTTACATTGTTGTTATATAACTTTGCAAGTCAAAGGTCATCTTTGGTTCAGTCTATTGTGCACTAATTAGTGTCACGCATTTTGTGTGGACTTGCCTTTTCCAGTGGAAAATTTGGTATTAAATACGCTGACCTTTGAAATCCATGAGCTGTTACATTCACAGTACCATGGCTTACCTTTGCGTGCATTGACTGTTTGCCTAATGGTGTTTCCCTCAGCCCTGCTGATGGTATTGAAAGTAATAGGATCATGTCTTCTCAAACTGCATAAGCTGTCAATTGTGCACCTTCTCCCCACAGAAACCTCCCTCGGGTGAAACGGTTTGCATTAGTTTATGGATAAGAAATGGCTGCATGGTCCTATTTCAGGCCTGTCTGTCTACGGATGAAAATGGCTGTATGGAAATTTATGGAGAAATATGTCTGCATCAGAGTTCAAAGTCTGTTTCTCAACACGTGGATTACGATGCCTTAATATATCTTCACGCGAATTGTCTGAGATTATACTTTTAAATCAGTTTGGGTGTATGGATACTGGATTTGGATACAAAAATACTATATAACAATCAGTCTGCGAATCAATGCGATAAGGTGCGATTTGCGTATGTTACTTCCGACTTCATACTCTGCCAGTTGACTGGTCTGTAACTCTGAGTGCTACACTGTTAGCATAGCGGCCACGGCTAATTCATCAGTCAGTGAATCCTACCCAGTACATGCTTACATCACTTTAATCTTGTTGACCTTGCGACTAGATGTCTTTTACGGTCTGGCCTGAATGTTGTTTATATTTTTGTAGGCCTACTGTACTGCGAACTGCTACAAGACCAGTTTCCTACAAGGAACAATAGAGTGAACTGTAGGGAACTGAACTGAAATCTGCATACACAGATTTGACGTTTTTTCCAGGTGCACAGTTTCAAAAACTAATTTAGAACTAATTCCATTCACTAACGATAAGCAAGAATGTACATGCACAATGCATCAATCGTTTCTGTGGACAGGCAATTTCAGATAAACAACTGAAAGAGAACAAACTGAGAATAAAGCGATGAGAATCATTTATATCAAGAGGGAACATCAACAATTATTTTATTTACGTACTTTATCTTCACAGGCAATGCATGTTTGTAATGGACAGCAGTAAACCTTGTTTAATTACACTCAATGGGACAATTGCTTTGTAGCTCATATAAGCCATAGTCCAATAAAGTACAGAGCCGGTGGCTTTTCAAGAGTCGTTATATGAATGGCCAATAAATCAGTGCGAAGTCGTGGAACAGCCATTAATAGCTCAATTAGCTCTCACTGGCGAACAACGCAATCGATAACATTATCGGAGGTGGCTTAAATTTTAAGAATTTAAGAGTTCTTCTTCGTCATTATGAGAGGACTTGGATGACACAGCAGGTCCAACACAAGAGATAAAAGTGATCTGTTCTTTCTGGGGGGGAGGTTAAGCGGCAGAATCATCGGAGAATCTGTGCACTTGTCCTTCGCTAATTAACGTCCACAGAGCGTGCAAAGTAAACAAACTGAACCGCTTCGTAACTGGAGCCGAGCAAAGCCAATTTAATATGCAACGCAAAGGCAAACACAAAATCTTCAGTCTGCCAAAAAAGTTCTCTCGTGTGAGGGAAAGGGAGGATTTTAGGAAAACAGATATTCTTTCTCGACGGATAATTATAAGAAATGATCCTGGAGAAGTCACCACATGCTAGGGTTCTGAATATATCAGTCCAGTGCTCTCACCTCTTCCCTGGTTGCCTGCTAAATTTGGAATGTATTTTCAAGGTTTTTTGCTAACTTACACGGCTTTAAATGGTCTTGCTCCAGATTAACTTAGCGGTCAACCTGTCCCTTACTCTCCCACACAACTGCTTTGTTCACAAGGTGCTGACCAATTAAAAGTTTCAAGAACAGATAAAATTACAAAAAAAATCGCTTTTAATACTACAGCTCCGAAAAGGTCTCCGAGATACCAGATCGCTGCATGTTCGGAAATCCCAGAGGCACAACAAAACTTTTATACTGTTTAAACGTCCTGGTTTTTACGATGTTTTATTCAGATGTCGCACTAAAAATCATGGCCAGGTTTCACTTCCTTGGCTTTAAAGAAGGCCCCCAATAAATCAGCAAGCAATTCCCACTCTAGGCACAAAGAAGATAATGATCACGCATTAACCTTTAACACAAGAGAACGAGCGTCCACTGAAAAGCAAGAGCTGAGAAACAGCGTGCAGCATTTATCAGGGCAAGTTCACATCTTTATGAATACTGCAGGTACGTACACTGGCCCAGCTAACACAAAATGACCTCACAAAACGTGCGTACGATCATATCTGATCGTAAACTGCATGTAAGAACGTTTCCACGAACGCTTCAGCATTCATCATTTTTTTTCTTATCTGTACTTGCTCATGGCTGTTTCCTTCTGCTAATCACATGAACAGGAACTGTGCAGAAACTTTCCAAACAGGTAGCATTCATCATCACATACACTTGGGACAGGCACAAAATTAGAGGTCTGCACGTGTCACAAATCCCATATTGGTTTTTCGTAGGAACATTTTTAAGTAAGAAAGAATAATTTAAGAAAAGGTTCGTTAATGAGGCCAAATGTTGATGCCAATGTTAAAACATTGACAAAACATTCCAGTAACACTGTGAGAACATTTTGCATTAGCTGGGGGGGGGGGGGGGTAACTTTGAGCCAAGAAACATGGTGCTATGTCTGCTAAGTGATTGCAATGTAATGTACTGAGGGCAGAATGTTTGCTTTAGTAAAGTGTGATGTCACATGAAGGTGCTGTAGTGGCGGACTGCATGGAGGGGGTCTGCCATACAGATGACACGTGGTACTAAATTGTTACGTACGCTTAAAATACCAAAGTGCAACCGCATTCTCCTTCATTTATCACTTTCTTCATGAAATTATCAGAAATTAGTTGGTCATTTCTCCCATGAAAACGGTTTAGGGTCGAGCAACAGTATCATTACTACATAGTTGTAATACTCTAGTATTTGCGTTTCTAACAAAAAAAAAAAAAAAAAAGAATCAGTTGCAAAAAGTGGTCAACACAAAATTGGGTTAAGAAAACAAAATGTTTAACCCCTGGGGAAAGCAAATAAAAGCATCAGAAAGGTGATGGAGATTCAAAGAATTTCATCATTTATTTTCAGAGAAAACCCAAATAATTTATGGTATGCTGTCTTTGATTTGATTTGTTTGCTGGCTTCACAAAGCCTCTCGTGCAAAGCCCATGCCACTAGCGTGAAACGGCAAGCCCAGAAATCCAATTCTCAGCTGAGGAAACCGATCGCACCCTCGCTGCTCTCTGTAGTGGTGAGGACATCACGTTCTGTAACGGAGTCATGTGACACTGCCAGCTCACATCTCTGTACTCACAAATCTGAAAATGTGATTCTGCCCTGTTCGAATTACACATAACAATTCCTACACAAATTAAGGCAGTTTTTTAAAAATACGTTTATTTATTTTTTATTCAGCATTCTGGCCAGATGGTATGAAATAACACGGAATGCTAAGCCAGTCACAAACACACGCATGTACTGCTCAGTGCTCATATGCTAGTCTGCGATGTATTCGTTACCCTGGTAAATACCCTAAGCAATATTATGCCTGAGAAGAGTATGTGCTGCACACTAAGAAACCTCCAAATCACTTAAGAGAAGTCATTTAAATGAAGACAAGGGCAGTGTAGAATGTCAATGGGATCCCCAAGCCGGTTATTAAAGTTCTAGAGGCCAGGTGGTCTCCTTGTTTACATTGTGACGCTGCGCTTAATTGACCAATTAAAACGCTCGATTACAAGATTAACTCGCCTAACGAGGCTTCTTGTCTGGGGTCTGAGTTTTGGTCGATTTTAAGGTGAAGCCAAAAGCCAGCCAAACCCTGATAGCTCTGCTCTACCCGGATCTATGGAATCAGACAAGGCCAAATTATGACAGCTACTTCACAAATTTAAATTATTTCTCTCAAATTTGGTTTCTGAAACTATTTCCCTCCCTGTTATAAGGAAATAATATATAAAAAAAATAGATAACAGGAAGTTCTATAACATCCTAGACCCATGTGAGCTATTGAGAGCAGTGAGCATGTTGTCGTGGTGTGCAGACTGCATTTATTTCTCCCCAGACCGTTTTCCTGCACCTCCTTCAGCAACTGGATGCATGTGCAGACCCTTCTGTAAAAATCCTTTTGCCATCTTCGTTGCCCCTCCTTACTCAGAGAGACTCCACTAAGAGCAAAACAGCACGTTCTCCGTTACGAAAGGACATTTGCGATTAACCTTTCGGAAAAGGGAAGGCGGGGAGCCTAAAACAGTTATCTTGCTGGAGGGAAACCCGTCACTTTGCAGGATCAGGGAAATAAACGAGCTCGGCCAAGGCTGATTAATCGAACTCCGGTAAGTCCACAGCAGAGGATTCAGGAGAGGTCCTCGCTAGGCCAGTCCTTTCTGAAAATCCCCTTCGAACAAACAGATCCCAACAGTAAATAAACTCAGACTGATGGCCACCTTACATTCTGAATAATTTTGCTTGATTTCAAGCTTCTTCTCCTCACAGTAGTTTAAAAAACACCAGTAATGTTTATTGCTAAGATGAAGCTGTTCAGTCTCTTTAACTGAATGCACAAAATATGATACATATTTACAAGTTTCAGTTCATTCGAACTACAATGCCGGTTAGTTACACCCACGAGATCGCTGAGATAAAGCAGAGCAGCTGTGTGTGTGTGTGTGTGTGTGTGTGTGTTTGCATGTGTGTGTGTGTGTGCACATATGTGTGTATACATGAGCATGTGTGCCTGCATGTATATGTGTGTGCGTGTGTGTGCGTGCGTGTAGGTGTGTCTGTGTGTATGTGTGTGTATGTACGTGTGTGTGCATGTGTGTGTGTGTGTGTGCGTGTGTGTATATGTGTTTTGTGTGTGTGTGTGTGCATGTGTGTTAGTCTCATCTTTTCCTCTTCAGGAAGGCCTTGGCCTCTTTCTTCAGCCTCTGAACATCCTCATCCTCTGATTCGGGCGGGACGTAATCCGAGTCTTCGTCCAGGTCCCCGCTGTCATCGTTAATGAAGCTGTCATCATCCCCCTCATCTTCCTCGCCTTCGTCTTCATCATCCAAGCGAGCCTTTTTACCTACAGTTAAATTTAATGTAATCATGTTGTTTGAGCCGTCTATGGTTTCTGGTAACCCTTGAGAGAATATTAACTTTGGTATTCTCCTACGATCACACGTCTGTGGTTTTCTTATTATTATTATTATTATTTTAAAATCTGACTATAATGAGCAAAAATCAGCATGCACTCACAAAGGTCTAATATCTATCAGGCATTGTTCCACGATGAAAAAACTGCGCTTGCTTCACAGACACCTGCTTCGCAGTTTGCAGCTATAAATATGCATGAGTTTTGAAGACGGAACTTTTTTTTTTTAATGGTACATTTTTAATAATGTCACGACAACAAGCGGCCTTTTCCCCTCCCCCCGCTAATGGGCTCGCGTAGCCGAAGAACAGAGCGACGATCCTCACCTCGCACCGCTCAGGTGTCAACACTTCCAATTAAGCTACACCTGCCAGGAACCTGCAGGGGCCAGCTAATGGCCGGCGGCGTCTGGCCGCGGCGCGCCATGTCCTGTCCGCCACTCGCAAGCCTTCTGATGACGTCCATTTTTAATTATTCCTCCGCGGGGGGAAAGCGCAGGAACACGCAACCCAGGACGCTGTGCCACGCGATGACTCACGCGCGAGTCTCACCAGCGGAAAGGGGAAGGGGAAACGCGGCTGGCTCAGGAGGCGAGCGATAAATCACCTCGTATTTCGTTAGACGAGAAAGGTCAGCCGGTCTCCAAATCCGGTCTGCCACTCCCGTCGGGCGACCGCGCGAGAGGAGGCTGGGAGTAAATCGCGTTAGGGGATATCGATCCTATCCCGCGAAGTTCCCGCGGCCCGTTTGTAAACAGGGAGTCGCCGTGCCCCAGGGCAGTGCGGGACGGAGGTTTGGACCGAACCTGGTCCCGGTCCTGGTCCTGGTTCGCTGCGGTCGCAGTACGGAGACAGGGGGCGGGTCTCAAAGCAGCCCAACCACGTCGAAAGGCGTAGGGACGTTACTCACCATGCGTGACACAGCATAGCAGGTACATAAAAAGCTAGTACAGACAAGGTCCTGCTTACAGCAAATCCAACAGGTGTTGGAGTGTACTGGGAGTTTGAAATAAACTCATAAGTAAAGAAGAGTTATACCCAGGAAGGCCACCAGGGATTTTGGGCCCCATGAGAAGATTTCGCTGGGGATCCCAATAATATTTTTAATGTTTTCAGGACCCCGGGTTATGCTGAGATGAGAAACGGAAAGCGTACCTGGATCCTGGGTGTGTTTGTATTCCTTTTTGTGCTGCGGATTTTTCCTGAAAGACAAATGAGAAATGATATGTTTACAGCCACCGGAACAAACACGAGGCGCGTGGGCGATAGGAAGTAAAGCTCAATCAGGGAATCTCAACCTTGAAGAGCCTATACTCAATCGACCCAATCCCCCACTGCCTGATAAGTGGTACTCAAATTAAACAGTGTGACAGGTTAGGATGACAGGGTACTCATTTATCTCAAAATACTGCATATGTATCTGGGTTGGTAAATGTCAAAAAATCAATTGTGGGCAAAATCCTAACTGTAACTGTCTATGCAAACAGCTTCAGTGCAGTGTAATGCACATACACTACAAGGCCAAAAGTATGTGGACACCTGACATCCAACATCTCATCTAAAATGATGGGCATTAATATGGAGTCGGTTCCACCCTTTGCTGCTATAACAATCTCCACTCATCTGGGAAAGCCTTATACTAGATGTTGGAGCACTGCTGCAGGGATTTGCTTCCTTTCTTGCCGGAAGAGCATTAGTGAGGTCGGGCACTGATTGGGGAGATCAGGCCTGACTCGTAGTTGGGATTTCCAACTGATGGATGGGGTTGGGGTCATGACTCTGAGAGAGGCCAGTCAAGTTGTTCCATACCTATCTCAACAAAACCAGATACCTTTTGTCATACAGAGTATTTCACTGGTGAACACACACTGTCTGTTTGCCACATATTTAGACCCGCTCAGCTTTCTTCCTCATTGGCGCTTGTGGTGACCGCTGTTGTACATCCCTGAGTTACACTACGTGCAGCTTGAAAAGTAAGTTCCAGTTGAAAATGAAAGGCAAACATGCATTTTTTTATTTAGTGCATCTGACACGACGATGTGCAATCACCCTAGACCTCAGGTGTCTGTCAGTCACAAAGCAAAACGACACAACAGTGTTCCCATGGCAACACATCATTGTTTGAGAAAAAAAAACCCAGAACAGAACCCTATAATTACACGGTCTTGGCTTGATCATTATTGACCCTAAGCAGAGGTATCATCTGTTGTGTAAATTCTCTGGCTGATCTATCCAGGGCTCATGGTGGCGAAATTGCTGTAAAAGACATGGAAACACAATGGAGAGCCAATAAACCCTGACCCCCACGCCACTCAACAACACAAAGACTCTCGCATGTAAATGGCTTATCTGGGCAGTCGCTCCTCCGTAAACGAAAAGCGTTCAATGCAGTGCGTCGGCCCCTACGCCGCGACTATTACGGTGTTTTCGAAGCAATGAAAGTCTCTTCTCTTTTTTCCCTTCCACCTTGCTGCCGATGCTCAGTGACTGAGCTGGTAAAAAAAAAAAAATCTCCGAGCCGGTGTAACGGGAGGAAATGGGAGTCCCGTCCTGCGGATGTTCCACACTGTCCCGGCTTTCTGGCCACTGCACTCTGCCTGTAAATACTGAAGGATTTGCCGTCCGGGTCAAATTGACCCGTTCGAAACTTTTAGTAAAAGAGGAATGACACTTCTGACAGAGAAATTCCACAACTAGTAGGCCTAACTAAACCAGCGTACATTTGGTTCCTGCTTTGCGTTTCTACTCATCATCTGTATTTATTTGTATGTATTTTTTCATCATCAAGACAACGATGGAAAATAATTGAATGTCAGTTCAATATCAATAATCTACTGCATGAAAACCTTGATTCATTTTAATTTTTCACATGATTCATTCCGCCCATGCCTTACGGTGGATCTTTTACATAAATCAAATCTTTATCACAAAAAAATGACACTTCCATTGTGAAATGTGATATGGCAGAGGTTAATTTAAATTTCTATAAATGTGCTACTCAGCAGGGTAAAAAGCTCATCTTGTGAGTTTTATTTATTTTGGTAACCCTGCAGTTATGAAACCAGAAAATCATAATCATAATTGAAGTCAACTGCCACACATCTATTGCAGAAAAAGAAAAAAATACGTGACGTGTGCTTTGTAGTAAAAATAAGTGGTGTAGACTAAGGAAATCGAGTCTCTCTAGACTGTGAAGGAAGAAACAGTTATTCACTAATGTACTACTGAGTGACAGGATGCTTGTACACAAAAAATATTGATTTAGGGCTTAAAATTCAATGAATGGGCTTTATCAAAGGGGGTCTGGCAAAGGGTGGGTTCAGGTTCCTTGGAATGAAAATGCAGAAGTTAAAGTGAGAAATTCAATCGTTTAGAGAAATGATCTTCATGCTTCTTATCAGCTGAACAGCCTGTTCTCATTGGTAAAATGCATTTATGCGGTCATCCATCAGCTGCCATTAAAGAAAAGAGAAAAACTAATAAGACTGATTCATCACACTACAAACAGGAAAATTAAATAGAAAAAACTAAACGCTTAAAGGACAACATTTTTCTCTGTTTTTCTCATTCCATTGGTTCTTTAACCCTTTAAGGTGTGAGATCTCAATGTTTTAGCTGAACATTCAAATGCTGAAGTAACAATCACTGCTGGTAATTGAACAGAGTTCTAGAACAAGGTATAGATAATGGATGGATGGATGGATGGATGGAGAGTTCTAGAACACTGACTGAATTTTGAAGAGAAAAAAAGCTCTCCAAAAAGCCTACTCTTCAAAGGGTTAAAATAGTCCTGTCTCTGTGACAGTTAATTTTAATAAAAACACTCAGCTTAGAAAAATGGCAAGTTACTCTTGCATACTAAGCACCGTCTGACATAAGTAATTCATTAAAACCTGCTAAATCTAGGCATGCTCTTAAAAGTATTGATATCAAAATGAGGCCAAGTTTCAACAAACAATATTGGCTATCTTAGCTTACACAAATTAAACAAGCTCTATTGTGAAGCAATGCTTTCCAAAACTATTCCATGTAACTTGGCCCTGTATTTTTCTTGTAGAAGAAATTGTAGAAGAAATTGTAACTTCTTCTACAATTTATTATTTTAAATTGTAGAATAAATTATACTATTGTACTTATCTGGCTAAACTTTATCTGACCCACAAACATACAGCACTTTAATGGAGCAAACATTTATCTGAATAGGTTTGTAAGATTCAATATTTAGTTAATAAGCCTAAATATTAATAATTTTATCTATATTTATTTATTCATTCCCCCCTCCCCCCTTACCTTTCTCCAGTGAAGTTTTTTTAAATATATGCCTGTTTGTGAATGAAAGTTAAATGCCGCTAGAAAAATTCCCCCATGGGGATAACAAAGTATTCTATATATTTAGCTATCTGTGTACAGTGTTTTCTATCTGGTTAGCTAATCTGGTACAGGTAATGCTATATTGCTTTTAAAGGCACAAGCTAAACGCCTTCACAAGAATCATCAGATGGCTCTGACTGGCCTGCTCCTAGGAGTAACCATAGCAACAGGTCATAACGGTTGATTCGCAAAACCAGTAGCTGAGGTTAAAAAGGGCGGCTTATCTGGTGAATATCTTAGTTGCAACAAGTAACATATAGGTAAATAATTGTATGTGTTTAGGGGTCTTGTGTTTATTAAAGTTTGTAAATATTCACGTTGTCGGCGGAAGTGGTACATAGCAGCCATTTGTAAGCAGGGATTGGTGGACTGCAGTGTCAATCATAATTTGCTGACGTTTAATCGGCTTCTTTCATCAGATGTTGTTTCTGGCAGATGCAGCTAAATGTCTGGTGGGGAGAACTATTGACTGCAAGACTCAGCGGGAAAAGGAAGAAGGAGAAAGCAAGTCTGGGGCTTTATCGCGCAGACGTGTGGCATCGTTTTGCATCGGAATTCTGTGTTTACAGAAGGCACAGAAGTTCATGTTCTCAAGCCGTCCAAATAAGGAAGTCCATCTTCCATCAACAGAATCCTCTCCCCACTGCTTTCTGCATTAGAAAGTTCTGCTGACAGAGCCAGCACCGAGAAGAAAACTGGAATTAGATGCCGGCAACTCGGAATATTGCAAAGAATTTTTAATTTTTAAAAAAAAAAATTTCAACTAATCCATTTTAGCTGGAAATAAAAGAGAGGCCTCTGCCGTCATTATTATCCTGAGCGGGAATCACGAAAGGACGCCATGACAAGCGTTTAAAAGCGTAACTACAGGCACCCTATTAAGAGAGGGGAAAGGAAAGGACGGGGCCGCAATTAAGAGCTGAGGAAGGAAGTGATAAGTGGCTCCTGTTAGCGTGGGGGCTGGGGGGGAGGAGAGGGGGGGTGACAGGACTTATTCTTTGAAGGACGCGTTTGAGTTTCCGCCATTTGCTCTCGACATCAAACCCTTGAAGGTGAATGGCAGGTTCACCCAGTGCTGGCCTGACCCCGTACGTGAGCCTGTTGAATGGGATGAGTCAATGAGGCTGTTCCTACAATTCAAAACGCAATCATTATCGGGAGGGGGTGGGGTGGGGGGGGCACTGACGTATTCCATTTGGAGTGGGCCCCCCCCCGGTTTGCAATCCTTATTTCTCCCTATCCTCCATCAAGCAATCTCGCCTACGGGGGCAGAGAGGCCTTAGCCGCGTCTGAGCTAGACTACAGAACACAACAGAATGCCTCGGGCCTTCGAACAGCCTCATCCCATAGGCTCGCCTGCCGATTGGCTCCCACCCGCTGGGTACACCTGGCCACACTGCCCGGTTACCTGACTGGGGGGTAACCTAGCAACAGTGCGCAGGGCCAGGAGGCCTACCTGTAGCAGGAAGTTCCGTAAGGACACTCCGGTCTGTCGTCATCTTCCTCTTTCTCCTCCTCATCTTCTTCCTCCTTGTAGTCACTATCGCCTGGGTGGCTGCTTTCCTTGAAATGAACCGGGTTTTTCCTGACACAACCAGAGAATTTTATTTATTTTTAAGTATAATTGACAAATAAAAACTGCACCAACTCTACTTATGACTCACCTTAAGAATTTGGATAAAGAGGAAAAAAATCAATGTTTTTTTCACAGCGATTGACCCTCCCATGAGCAAATGCAAAATGCTTGTTTCGTAAGCTCCTTAAGCTGTTCAAGGACTCAACAACAGAAAATACGATAAATAAAATTCTGAATCTCATGCCACAAGAGAAAAAAATCACGGAGTCCAAATGTTCTGAACTCTGCTACAAAGACATTGAAGTCTTTAATAAAGTCAACAATAAAGTCAAGCAAGATCATGTATTAAACATTCTGTTCCTCTGACACTGGGCTTTTAAAAAATAAACAATAACAGTTTTTCTGACATTCGGTTTGCAATTCTATCACTTTTAAACGTCGAGCCAGCGAGCCGCTCCAAGTACAGGCCACGACTTCCGTCAAACAACCCTGTTTCTAATCTGCGTTGTGCGAACTAAACAAGCGAGAACAAAACAAGGCGGAGGAGGCGAAGACCCGACCAGGGCACGGCGGGAGAGAAACCGGCGGCCAACTGTGGAACCGCTAACGCTCGGCTAGCTCGGCCATTCGGTTTAACTGAAGCCGCTGTTAGGACGCTGTTAGCGACGCCGCCGAAGTGCCGTTTGCTTCTCACTGGCTCGGACGCCGCGATGCTGCTCGCGGTTAGCACCCGCTACCGGCCTGTGGGTTCCTAGCGAGCGCACCTAACTGCCCCCGACAGTCTACCAGGGCACACGCCAGCACCTGTTCGATTTTAAGCGCCATTTGCTGAAATGACCGAAACTCAATTTAGCGATGCTGCCAGCCGTTAGAACCCGCTACCGGTCTGTGGGTTCCTAGCAAGCGCCCCGACAGTTTTCTAGGGCATGCGCCACCACCTGTTCGATTTTAAGCGCCATTTGGTGAAATGACCAAAACTCAATTTAGCTCAGCCCCGAATTTTTGCCGGCATCTACAGAGTTAATTTAACTCTGTAGATGCTCAGGTGTGTTCTGTACCTGTAGCAGTCCTTCCCATAGGGGCAGGGGGGTCTGGGCGGGGCCTTGGCTTTGGCCTGGGAGGGGCCCGCCCTGCCGGTCGACCCCGCCCCTTCTGCGCTGCCCACTTCCTGTCCTCCCCCCGGCGTCTCTCTGTCCTGAGACAGGCTCTCCTTCTCTCTTCCGCCCGTCACATCCGCTCCTCTCTTCCCCTCCGGAGGTCCGGCCTTAGGGCCGCGTCCGCCATTTCTGCGCCCCTCCCCTTTCTCCGCGTCGGACCCCCGGCCCACGTAGTCCGACGCCTCCCCCGACGCGTCGTTGCTGGGCCCCCTGGGCCGCCTGGTCACCGCTTCTGCTGACGCTGCCTGCTGAAAAGCATCATTAACCCTTTGATCACAAATGATTGATTAGAGCGTTCTTAACTGAACATTCTAACGCTGATGTCACAATCACTGCCGGTAACTGAAACCAATAGAGTTCTGGAACACTGACTTAGAATTCTGAAAAAAAAAAAAAAAAAACATTTCCAAAAACATACTCTTCAAAGGGTTAGAATCCCAGCCCTCTTGGCATTACCCATGCTCACACACGGGACAAATCAAACACAAACACCCTCACCGTTACTGACCGTTAGCAGCCTTTAGCCTAGGTTTTTCCCTGCAGCACGATCCCACATCTCCTACTGTTATCTAGACTCTGCTGCTGAAGAGGATGCAGACTATTGGAGGTTATTAGCCTGCTTAGCGTACCTTTGCTCCCACAGTATCTGGCCAGTATACAGTCAATTTCAAAGGTTCACTCTAAACTTCTAAAAAGTGTTAATAATTATATTGAGAAAATCTGAGTTTAAATAAAAGGGGAAAATAATCTATTTTATCCCTATTATAATTCTGGGAGTGTCTGACAACTAAAACCCTCCCTCATTGGTTGAAGATATGACCAACTGTCACGTCGCCCCCCATGGGACGCCCGACCCAGGTGTGGTGAGGATTTAAGGTCTGCGGTCTGAACTGGATAATTCCTGCAGGCTCTTTCGAGAAGCTGCTCCAAC
>CM077285.1:5808227-5918227 GCA_039654925.1 Anguilla pacifica | reverse complement strand
TAGCTATGTTCATCTCTCCATATCTGCCCCCCGCCTCTTTTTCATCACCATTTGAGTCTCTTGGGGATTCAGGTCTGGTTTTTTGCCCAGTTTCCTTCTGTATTTTCTCTGTGAAGTGTCTTTGTGACAGTGTCTCTGTTAAAAAAAAAAAGGCGCTAGACAAGGAAAAGTGAAATTGAATCTTTGAGGAACAGGTGGGCCGGGACAGCCGGCGAGCCCCAGAGGAGCAGAGCTGTCACACACGCGCGGGGGCGGGGGGCGGGGGGTAGAGGGGGGTACCTGTGGAAGTGGAGGGGCTGCTGACGTCAGAAGCTATCTGCATCATCCAGGCGGGCAGCACCCTCTTCCTCTGCTCCGGCGTCGGGCCTAGCTCTCTACTCTCCGGCTCCTGCAGTAACAGGAAAGAGACTTGGCATACAAAGGAAGCAGAAATCATCCCTTCTTTTGCTCCACATTTCCAAATAATGACATAAATGCTGGCTGACCAGAGCGCTAAACCGGGCACTATCACATCACAAAAAAGAAAAGCACATACAATAAAATGCTTTGTTTTCAGTATTCATATATATTATTCTGACAGAGTTCACCCTGTCATACCACTTCTGACCAGGCAGAGGCTAACAGCTAACAGCTAACGGTTACCGGCTAACAGCTAATGGCTAATGGCAACTGGCTAACAGCTAATGGCTAACAGCTAATTGGCAGTGGCTAACGGGCAGCGGCTAATGGCTCGCTGACCTGCTCCTTGGTAACAGTGGCTTCTTTTTTGTTGCCCTCCTCTTTCTGCCGTGAGCTGGACGACGTGGGCTCCGCCTGTTGGTCCTGGGTGCTGTTTTGGGTCGGCTCACTCTCCCCGTTGAGCTCAGGGGAACACAGCGGCTCTTCGTCATGTTTAGCGGAGGCGGGGGGTGCCTCTGCAACGGGCTGTTCCTCTTCAAAAGTCTGACTATTCCTGTGAAAGGGTTCACATCAAATGAGCTGCCTTTCGTGGCATTTGAACTCTGAGTAACACGTTTGGTTTGGATTATGTTCTAAATTCAGCCTGGGTGTGTCATTTTGCTCCGCATTATCTGGACATTTTCAGGCCCAAAAATGACTCAACAGTCATACGTATACACACTCACAGTCCTTGCACTCGTAGCGATAGCTGACCGCACAAAAAAATGTTTGGCAAAAAAACAATTCAGCCTCAGAAACTTTTAGGGTCTGTAAATCAGTACGGCCTTATTAATCAGGGTCTCTAAATCAGTATGCCCTGATTAATCAGGGTCTATAAATTAGTATACCCTGATTAATCAGGGTCTGTAAATCAGTATGTGCTGTGATTAATCAGTCTCTAAATCAGTATACTCCGATTAATCAGGGTCTCTAAATCAGTATGCTCCGATTAATCACGGTCTCCAAATCAGTGTGCCCCGATTAATCAGTTTGTAATTAGTAATCACATTCCTGAGGGCTTAGGTACCAGTGGATAGACAGGTACCTGGCAACCACATCAAACCCATCCGATTTATTCCAGATGGGCAGCCACCAACCTGGTGCAACGAACAGGCAAGGCGTCCGGCGGCTACAAGGCGATACAGATGCTCCATACTCTACATCCGAGTAATTTACAGAGCTCTGGCTGAGAACCCCATTTGTGTGATCTTGAGTGTTTTGTTTTTCTGGACCGCACTTCAAACGGAAAAAGGACTTCAAAGACAACAGGGCACTAAACAAGAGAGAGCGATCGCGCTGTATTCCAAACATCACAAATCTTGCTATGGCCCTTTTTTTGTTATTTCGATTCCTTACATGGAGGCACTGCAAAGGTCTAGAGCATTCAGTTCACCCAGGCGTGGGTTCCTTTTTCATTTGCGTGCAATTCTGTCGAGTTTGAATCGAGATGAACATTTCCCTGTTTCTCAATCAGAAAGGAGATCAAACATGCACATGCCTTTTAAGCTCGAGGCAAATTGCACCACTTCTGAACTCTTTGGTCAGTATGAAGCTTAGGTGGGAAAAAAAAAGCAGCTGTGTGAGTTTTGCGTTTACTTTAAAGTTTGATCTTTCTCCGTCCAAGCAGTATTTACGTACCTGCGGATAAACTGCGTATCAGAGACAAAACACGCATTTACGTCAGATTTCACTTCTTGGAGAAAAAAAAAAAGTTCAGTCTGTTTTAGTCAATGATTTGGAATCACAAGTTACATCTCTCAGGTCACCACTGTTAGGACAGAACAGAACAGAATACAATTTCTTCTCCAAGGGTACTCCAGTTTCCTCCCACACTAAAAGACATGTATGTCAGGTTAAGCATGCGCCCGCCATTGTCCACTGCCTTGACCAAGGCACTGGCCTCAGAACTGGAGTTGGTCCCTGGGCACTGCACTGTGGCTGCCTACTACTCCGAAGTAACTAGGATGGATAAAAAGCAGTGGAAAAATTACCTCATCCGGTCAAAAAAGTATAAAAAAAGGCAGCCAACGAGGGCTAGATGCTTCTGTGGATGGAGCTAATGTAATGTTAATCTAAGGAACCGTGGTAAATTTAAACCCACCCAACCCCTGCCAACAGGAGGTCTAATTCACTGTGCCCATGCAGATTAGCAGTCATGGTCAACTACTGACACAACTCTGGCAGGAGCCAGCAAATCCAGCCAGTCTTTGTAGAAAGGACCTTTACTGACTACACAGGACTCGTGTACACTTCCTGGTTCTCATATAAAATCATGTTCCGAGAAACAGGCGTGCTATTTCACAATGGTGTCATACACTGTCCCCAGCTGTCTTCTGGTAAGGTAATGCAATTTACATTCTGGACTCAAGATAATACAATCTGAATGGTGTGCAGAAATGCCAAAAGACTGAATGCAACAGCCTTTTCTTTCAGATGTGTTGCGTCCTCGATGTGAACACATTTCCCAGGACCTCAAACGAAATCTAGAACCCGCACGGGTTGTCCTCAACTCAATTTCACGCACACGGCTTTTGTTTTTGTCATTCGTACAAGCACATGAGGCCGTGGTTGCCAAAACTAACAAAAGGACTATGCAAGCAAACACAGAAAAAAATAATATTAAAATTACGTTCCTTCTTATTAACATCTGAGGTCAAAACACAGAGCGTTTCGGCATGGCCGTCGTCGTTAGGCCTGGGCTTTCAGGGGCCGAAACATCGAATGTTTCGAGGCAGGCCCCGAATATTTTGTCCAGCCTCATCAAAATGTACCTGCTTACCTCAGAGTGAGAGTGCAAAAGCATTAGAGCAACTAGCTAGGTATTTTCGTCAGGTTTGTGTATAGCCAGGGAGGGATGTCAGGCCAGGGCAGGGGAAGATACTACGGTGTACAATTCGGGTTTAATTGTGCGGTCACTAATCCGCGACGGGGTATTATGTTAAACAGTACCAGTTGTTTCAGACAGAACGTTCCCAATCCACCAGCCAGCGAGTGAGCTAGCAAGCTAACGATATATCGAACTTGCCAGGAAGTCCATACACTGGCCACGCACTGTCCATATTTAAAAGTTTATGTCGGCGTTGTATGTCATTGAAAAGTAAGAGACTTGAGGGTGCGTTGTTATGTAGCTTGGCTCATTAGACAGCTTTGAGTCCATTTTTTCAGACGATGATTTTTCAGATGATATAGACCATTTGGTAATACACAGCAGATGTGGCTTATGTGTCCCACAGTTGACACTCTCTTGCTGATAAAAGGGTTGCCAATGTCTTGTGTGGTAGGTGGTAAAACTACATCACCATTTAAGGGACCAATTTTCGATTTTTGTCTCGACTACTCACAAAGATTATAATTTTGCTCATTTTCGATACAAAAATCTTATTCGGTGTAAGGAAGTCCCCACTGTCCTCAAATCCTAGCAACGTCCCTGTTTTTCAGAAAACACTTTCAGGTTTTTGCTCTAGTTAAATGTCAAGAGCACATCAAGGAAATCTCAGGAGTGTCTGCTTATGCCAAAACACGTCTTGCCCTGCAGCTTATCAAATCCCTGTGGTTGTCCTGGAAACGCTGCAGGTGAGGTCACACTTAGGCATTACAGGCAATTACAGGCATTTAGCAGACGCTCTTATCCAGAGCGACTTACACATAGCATCTGGATGTATTCCAAAGCAATACCGGTTAAGTGCCTTGCTCAAGGGTACAGCGGCAGTGCCCCACCGGGGAATCAAACCTGCGACCTTTAGGTTACAAGACCAGCTCCTAGCCCATTACACTACACTGCCGCCCCTAGGTCATTGAGTGGAAGAGAGCGAAGGTACCTCTGGGTGCCCTCAGTGTTGACGGACACCACCCTGTAGGTGTACTTCCCAGGGAGGAGGGAAAACAGGTTCCCGGGGCGCAGGGGGTGCCACCTGTCTTTCTCCAGGGGTTCCGGGGGGTCCCCCAGAGAAGGCTGATAAAAGCAGGGATTCTGATGGGTCTGAAGAGAAAGACAGAGAGAGAGAGAGGACAGTGACATTATAAGACTAGGACTGGGCAGTGAAACCAGATACTGTTATGGCACTGGTTCTTCCCATTCAAAATGCATGTAGCTCCTCTTCTTTTTTTTTCCAATTAAGACGCAGATAAATGAATCTAATTAGCGACGTGTCTTTGAGAAAATGCGCCGTGAGACTCCGACAGCGACTTACAAAGCCAAACTTTTTTTTTTTTTTGCAGCAAAAATGAAGTGGAATACACAACAGATGCGAAAAAGCAAATACAGAAAGATGAAAGGGCAAATCAGATGCGGCTCGGATTATCATCTGTCCGACAAAGGCACGAAAACACAGATGCGTTCCCCATCTGAATGAGAACTGGTTCTTGCATTTCCCAAACAAAGAGGGAAAACCGTTGCAACTAGCATTACCAAAATAAAAACCTCCTTCACGCAATTTTAACAAGAAACAGAAGAACACTGCCTTTGTACCCTTGAGCAAGGTACTTAACCTGCATACATATGTGGCTGAATAAATGGATACTATGAAAAGTAAATAAATAAAAAAGCAACCAGCTCTGGATAACAGCATCTGATAAATGCCCTTAATCTAATGTAACTGAGCCCTCCCAAACAACTAAGTCAATCGTAAACAAAACCATTCAGCCAAGTGTGCAGCTAAATTAGAGTCAACAAGAAAAATAAGACCATTGCATTGGTAATTCATCTAGCATTAATCTAGTAGGCATTATACAGCATTTTACCCAGCCAGCATTGAGTAATGAGCATCTGAACACACACTTTATAGGACAGTATATTATGACTACAACAATTACGCACATTTAACCTATGAAAATACTGGTGATGATAGCTGGTCACATGACTGCACATAGCTGCTTGGGGCTACTAATCAACCACTAGAGTCTTTGCAAAGGCTCTTGATTAGTAGAATCTGGTGTGTAACTGCTTGATTGGAACAAAAGCCTGCACCCACACCGGCCCTTTCTGGATAAGATTGAGGACCCCTGGTCTAAAGAGTTAAAGAATTTGAAATGGACCCGTAACGCATTTTCATCTACAATCAGCCCGATGAAAATAATTGTCATGATGTAGAAAACGCAGGGTCAAACCCCCCATCTAAACTGTAAACGCCTCTTAATGGATAAAATGTAAAACTCTGTACCAGGACTGCAGTAGTTTCATCTTTTTCTAGCCCAAGTGTTAACATAACATTCCCCCCATACTCGCCTCGCTCCAAATGTGGCTAAAAAGACTAACGCAACACTGTCGTACTGTCCTCGGTCGTGGGAATAACCCGAAGGACTCGCTTGTTACGTTGCAAACGAGCCAAGAAAATTCACTCGCTAAGTAGAAATACCAGCAACACGTCTTGCTTTCATTAAGGACGCTTTTAGCCCCGCTTCTTCTGAAACTGTCAAAACAAAATATCTTACGTGCCGTTTAATACGGTGTCCAGGCTGACCTTTTCAGTTCTGATTTGCCGAAGACCTCGGTACATAACCGCATTTACAGGGTTGCAATGAAAATAAATGTACCGCAACATGACGTGCGCACACACTGTACCGGGCGCTGCACCAACAGCATTGCCGCCAAATCCCTCTCACAGCACGAGCCAGGTACCGCCCAACTGGACTGAACCCGTCACGGGCTTGAGATTGCTCTGGTATTAGTACAGCCACTATCAACTGCAGGCACTACTGAACACATTCACGCTGCCTCAATAAAAAAATAAATGAATAAAAACATCAATATGATGGCTACTTCACTGAAGTCATAACTCTGTTAGTGGTACCACCATGAATATAACTGGAAATGGTACAATTAATTAACTTTGCTTCCATAATGTCATGTGTGTCAAATAACATTCCCCAGTCACTTGGCAACTTCCCCTGACGCAATATTTTCTTCAAAGGGCAAGCAAAAATGAGGAAAAGGTTGCCGTCTGCAGTTTTTTCCCGACTGACAAGGCAAACTCGTAAATGCTTTTACAGTGCAGGGGGGTGACCTTGCCACTGTCTTCGACACTAATTGGTGTTTGGATTCAGATCCTGAAAGCAGCTCTTTCTCAACTGTAGTCACTTAATGATAATGAAGTGGGCGGGGGGAGGCGGCGGGGGGGGGGGGGGGGGGGGGGTGGGGGGGTGGGGGGGTGGGGGGGGGGGGGGGTGGTAGACTCAATTCAAATAGAAACAAATAGAGAGCTACAAAACTACATGATTTATGTATCATCCAGAAGGGCATTCATAAAAGCATGAGCACAACCAGTCTTCTCATATGTTCTCTTGCTTTTAAATTCTTGCTCAAACTCATCATAGACTGCTGCAATGGTTTGAATAAAACATATTCAACCAGTCTATTTGCATTACATAAGTTAATCCTAATAACCACCCGAGTCCAAACTGTATTAATTTAACAATCAAACGCTTGGACACATCCCAAAATGTAAAGCAGTCTAAGCCAAACAAATCTAACCTAACTAATAATCGTAGGCTGTATCAACAGAAAGTTTAAGGCCAATCAGCACCCTTCCTTTCCTGTAAAAAGAAAGCAGAAACCAATTAAAAAACAAAACAAAATCCCAATTTGTTAAAACAATGTGGCTGAATATGATCTCATGAACTACACAAGAACTGGAACGTGCCCCCCTCTCCCCATAATCTACCTCTCTCTCGCTCCTTTCTCCAAATCGACACGCTACACCTTTAATGTTCTTTCCAAACACAATTCTGCATCATTTCTGTTAATTCCATTGTCTGTTAATAGCATCGTTTAACACACGATACAGTGGGGCTAAAAGGACACGCCTGACAAGACCACATGTGTGCAGCACTTCTTCTCACTCGCCATCAAACGTCTGTGTCCTCTTTTGATTTTGGTAAAGAACAGAAATTTAGTAAAATGAGATCTTTTTAAGATGAAGCGTTACAGACACTCACACAGGACAATTCATTTGTGTGAAGTGTTCTTTACCCAACTGCATTTTCTCCTTAAGAGGAGTGAGCCATGCTTTGTTGTTAGATCTACCGTCTGAAGTGGATCAAATGACATCATGAGTCCCCTTTAATGAGCACATACAGCAGACTGAAAAATGGAGAGATAACGGTTGCATTTATAAATTATATATATAGAGAGAGTGAGAGAGAGAGAGAGAGATAGTTTCGTTGTTCACTAGGGAGTTCAGGCTCAGCTTGGCTTCTGAAATATGATGTCAAAATAAAAATAAAAACAGCAAACTCAAAGTGATCCAGTGGATGCTTTTGCTTTGCTGAGGAGAAAGAGAAAAACAATCAAACCCAAATGTCCATTTGTATAGATTAATAATCAGAGATAATCCAAATCCAAGTACATTGAACAATTTACAGTATAGCGCTTTTTCCCCTTTTTTGGGAGGGAGAAATTCAACCTGCTGTTTCAAGTAAAACCTGTAATGTTACTTTTTAAGTATGCATTTTGCAAGAATCCTGTGCTGCATTGCTCGCTATTTTCCATTTTTCCATTTTCCCAAAAAGGGCTGGCTGAGTAACCGAGTGAGTCAGATGCCAGCACACCAATCACAGGCCGAGGCCCGAGCTCAACTCCTACAGGCCCCCAGCGAGGAGGGCGAACGGCAGCATGCAGCTGGTCTGCGGGAAACGGAGTTTCACTTTTCTGCCTAATGAGGTGGTTGTCCTTGGTACTGACATGCACGCCCGCACACACACACTCTCTCTCTCTCTCTCTCTCTCTCTTTCTCACACACACACACGCAAGCACGCGCATGCGCACACACACATATGGATGCACGCACGCACGCACACACACATGCACACACTCACACGCACACGCACACGCACACACACATACACAAACATACACACACACAAACGCGCGCACACACACACACACACACATACACACGCACGCGCACACGCACACACATGCACGCACTCACACAAACGTCTGCACACTGCTTCTCTGGAGGGGTATAACGGATTGCTGTAAATATTGCTTTTTTTGAACAGTGTTGACTTACTTAGCCGGCCTGCTCTTTCTGCAGAAAGAAAGAACCTTATAACTGGATCCAGTATGAAGTGTTTTCCAATGAACTGGATTACCTCTTTATTACAAGACTAGGGTGGATATCTTTATATTTTTATCCTCAACCCCAAGACAGAACTAACCCTGAATCCTGGAAATATGAGTTTATTGTGCTTTCAAACTTGTCCTCAGCAGGATCTCCAACCATATAATTGCATGAATTATATAATTACTAGATTTTAAAAATGACTGTCATGGGTGCCATTCTGAAAAGCCCAAATTATTACAAAGAACTTAAATTTACAACTTACAACTATGAAAGAAGAACATCTCACAAAAATAACCATGATTAAATATTGCTTATGAGTAAAAAAAAAAAAACTAAAAACATCTGAATTAGAATTGCCTCATACTACCAACTAATTTGCCGGCTTAATTATTATTTAAAAGCATTAATATGAAGCTGAATACAAGTAGCAATAATACTTAGCATGTAAAACACCGAATGTCCACCGGATGTCAACAGGCTTTGGATCTCGCCAAGCTGAAGACAGAAAGCGATTATTAATTTAAGTTATGCCGAGGCCAAGTCACCCCTGTACAGGCGATATCTGAATCTCACAGTCATTCTGCGTAGTTGCCAGGAGCTCAGTCCGTCATTACAACGCAGAATCATTCAGTCATCGGTTTTATCGGCAAGCACACAGACGCCGAACTGCCTTTTTGCGTGTTCCAAAACCCATTAGCATACCGAACGGGAACCTTTCTACCCGGATACAGATTTATTTCGTCTGCAGTTCGGTTGGCCAGTCCAGTTGTATTTCTGCAGACAGAATTTATTCCGCAGCGAGGCCCGAGATAATTGGTGACTTCGGTCTTTGGCGTGATGATAAATATTCCTGAGCCACAGTGTTGAGCCGCGCGTCCTGGGACTGTGGAAAAGGGTAATGCTATATAGTACAGTGTCTCGCACCAGTGTGACGCCCCTGGGAGGGAGATGCGGCAGTTTCGGGTGTGAGATAGAGATAGAGAGAGAGAAAGAGAAACAGAGAGCGCACCCACACCAACGGGAGAACAAACAACAGACGCCTCCACCCATCCCCCTCACGGGTTCAGGGCAAAAACAATAAACTAAAACAACAAACGAAAATAACAAAGACAAAAGAAAGAAAACCCAGTGGCAGCTTTTCAGACCAATCCGGTTCACCACCGTTCCGAATGCCACGTAGCCTATAGGTTTGGAAATTCATACCTTAGAACGACAGCTAAAAGCTGACAAAGATTTAGGATTGAGGATTGTGCACTAGTCTCATAGGTTTCAAAAAGATTGGCACTACTTAATTTGAAATCAAAATGCTTAAAACGAATCTTTCCACACAAGGCAATTTAAGTTTCCAAAGGTGGCAGGGAAACCAATTCAAAACGCTTGACTAACAAAAATTCACAAAAAGTTCTATAAACAGATACAGAACAAGGTTTATCTATCTGACAGAATAATTAATTGCTAAAATCTAAGTCTGAAACAGTGCGAATGAAAATCCCAAACACGTATAAGTTCTCAGATCTGGTTGTATGTGCACTGGTATCCTGACCTGGAGTGAGAATTCGGGAATAAGAGCCCAACCAATGAGGTACATGTAAAAGGATTAAAAACAGAGATAATAAGACATTTGAAAATAAAAAACAAGCCAATCAAGGGCCACTTACAGGTTTGATTCGCAGCTGGCCGTCCACGACCTCCAGCAGGCCATGATGTCTGGACACCCTTTTATCACTGACCTGAAACAGAGCCCAGGACATGGCAAGATTAGGTCCTGCACAAGCAGTGTACACTCTTAGGGCCAACCAGGACAATGCTGCTAGCCCTCATCAAACCAAATCAACCCCCCACCACTAACAAGCAGCCTAAATGTATTACAATCACTTAGCATACAGTGTCGTGAAATAACATTTGCCACCTTCCTTATTTCCTCTATTATATGCAACACTGAATGGTTTCAGATGTTTAGACAAAATGTAATATTGGACAAAGGGATCTTGAGTAAACACAAAACACATTTTTAAAATTTTTATTACATTTCTAAATGAAAACAGTTATCAAACACCCATATCACCAATGTGGAAAAGTAATTTCCCCCTTAAATGTAATAACTGGTTGCACCACCTTTAGCAGCAAAAACTGCAACCAAATGCTTCCTATAATTTGATGTCACATTCACATCGCTGTGGAGAAATGTTTGCCCACTCTTTGCAGAACTGACTTATTTCAGACAAATTGGTGGGGTTTTTTTAGCATGACCTGTTAGTTTCAGGTCATGCCACAGCATCTCTATTGGAGGGAAGTCAGGACTTTGACTAGACCACTCCAAAACTTTAATTTTGTTTCTTTTAAGCCATTCAGATGTGGACTTGCTTTCGTGTGTTGAATAACCCAAAAATGATTCAGCGTCAGCTCACAGACAGATGACCGGATATTCTCCTTAAGAATTTTCTGGCACAGAGCAGAATTCATGGTTCCTTCAATATTGGCAAGTCCTCCAAGTCCTTAGGCATCAAAGCATCCCCACACCATCACACTAGACATGGAAAGTTGTTGAAATTGTTCTTTCCCTTTTTTGAAATATATCAGTCTGGAAAGGGTTACAAAGCCATTTCTAAGGCCTTGGGACTCCACCGAACCTCAGTGAGATCCAAATGGAGAACACCTGGAACAGTGGTCAATCTTCACCAGAAGTGGCCGGCCTGCCAAAATTTCTCCAAGACCGCAGAAACAACTTCTGGAATTTCCTTTGATCATGGCGTGCTTGTAGAAACTGTGTGGTGACTACTTCACTCTACTTTTCATGAAATAAGTGAAATAATTCTTTTTAAATGTGTTTTGTATGTACTCAGTTTTGAGCTGCAACATTTGGGAACAAATAAATAAATATACAATCACCCTAGTTCACACTTTTCTCAGTCATGTGAAAGTAAAGTAAGATATGAACCATGAGCAATTTAAGTTATGTCGGAACAAAATGGCTTTTTCAAGGCTGTTTCAACACTTGTAACACAATGTAAGCAACACCATTGGTAGCTTTAACAGCCTTTCCACAAACCATACTTTTGAAGTTCAGGAGTGTACTTTTTACAGCGAGCCACTTTTATCATGGAGTCTACGGCATGCTTTCGGAGGTAGTCCAATTCAAACTGTCCCATAACAGTAGAGGGGTTTACTTTTAACGGCGGGTTACTTTTATCAAGGAGTCCACAATGTGCTGTCGGAGGTAGTCCAATTCAAACAAACTGTCCCATAACAGTAGAGGGGTTTACTTTCAAAAGCAAGTCACTTTTTAACAGTGAGTCCATGGCAGGCTTTCTGAGGCAGCCCAATTCAAACAAACTGTCCCGTAACAGTAGTGGGAAAGGTTTTGCCTAATGCACATCTCAGCCTCGCCAGCTTCTGTTCCACTCGCGGCAGGGAATCTGGTCTCCCAGTCGATCTTTCTCCGAACGCAGTCTGCCAATCCACATTCGCAACGGCAGAGACAAAAACGAGCAGGCCTCAATAACAACAAGCATCACAACTCGCAAGTTTTTTTTGTTTTTTATTGCATTCTTTTCGGCATTCCGTCTGAGGCTCGAAGCTACCCACACATCCGCGCGTACCCATTTTAAACCGCGAGGGTAGCTTTGCAGGGTCCCGGCACAGCGCCGGCAAATCTCGGTGTTTGAAGAACCATCACGCTGAGACAGAATTCCATACCACCGGTTTATTGAACACCACCACGCCTCTGCTCGGAATGCTGATAAAACCGTCAGCGCGGAGATAAAGGGTTACCATGGGTACCAGCTTCTCCCAACTGCACAAGAGATTAGACGGAATACAGTCACATTCGCTGCTGGTTTTATGAGTCTTCTCAAACCCAAACATCGATCTATCATGCTGCCAAAAGAGCTTGCTCAAGGACATACATGTATACAAAATCGTTTAAATCAGTGATTGCCAAACTCAGCCCTGGGGGACCACTTTGTATGTTGGGTTTTGTTCAAACCACAATTGCAATGTCACAATTTTAACAAGCTGTTAAAATCTTATAGAGATTTCTGATGTAGTTTAGGACGGTAAATAATCCCTCTAAACATGAAAAGCACATAAGCAAGAAAAATTAACAACTTTTTAAAATTCTGGGATTGCAACTGTGGTTAGAACGAAAAACCAGTGTACACGGGGTCACCCAGGACCGAGTTTGGGAACCACTGCTTTAGTTGCCAGTACATTTCTAAAGCACACTAGAGAACCCTGAGAATTTCCAACAAACCACGTTACCATGTAGGAGGGAGTTTGGTGTCTAAAATGTAATGTTATTCCACATAAAATACCAGAAAAGGCTGGATCCCCGTTGCCAACCACATGCAGAGAAAAGAACAGTATCGCAAGCACATGTCAGTCATCGGCAGGCAACACTAGCATCACTTTTGTTTTGATTTGTTTTCATAAAAAGCTACTTCTACACTTGGGACTATAAGGCGCACCTTTTTATTTCAGTTCAGACAGCATGTTTATTTTATATTTTTTTTAACTCACGCCTCCGCTCCCTACCTTGCATATAAATTATTTCAGAAAGCCGATTCTGAAAAGCATTCTGAACACTCCAAAAAGCCAGCAGCCATACCACCCTATACCCTTCTCATATCAAACTGGTGAAGCAAAGCAGCCATACCACCCTGTACCCTTCTCATGTCAAACTGAAGCTAACTACTCTACCTCATGCCACCTCTACCACCACAACTATATCAGCCAAACATATAGGTAGGTCCTTTTTTGCAAAAGAAACCTTTATCTAATTTTTTGTATATGGAAAATAAACTATTAAAGTGTTATTTAAAAGAAGCTGGTCTACACAGAGGACTGTATGTGCTTAACGAGTGTATGTGGGCCAGATTTAAATCCCCAGAGGCTAAACCTTTCTTCCCTTTCCTGGCTCTTAGCAGTGTCAAACAAACACTCTTCCCCTTTTCTGAAGTGATGTCACCCTCAAGTAGAGCATCTTTGTACACTTTCTTTTCCCCCTCATTTAATGTAACTCAGAAATGCTTCAGTGACCTGCCCCTGGGCTGCCTTTAGAGAGAAGCACGGCGGTCTGCGGTCGTTAATTTTAAGTACGCGCGGTGTCTAGATCTTGGCCCGGGTGTGGTTTTGATCACCCCGCATGGCTGCACATAAACCTCCGAGCGACATCGAACCTCACAACCTCCTCCTCTGAGTGTAGGAGGGATTCGGAAGCGATGGGGGGGCGTGGGGGGGGGGTAACCCACAGCCTGGGAGCTGTCAGCTGGGATACCACCGAACTGAGACGGCCTGTCATCACAGATCCCCCCAAATAAAAAAAAAGAGTTCCCTTCTTCCCCTGGCATTAAACTGTCAGGTCACGGAAGAGAAATCCAGAGGGCTGTGAGCTCTCCCTTCTAATTATAATGCCATTAATATTCCCACAGAGGATGGTGCGGGACCTGGACGCCCAGCCACATTGCGGACTTAAAAAAGATCAAATGGAAGGTTAAAATGTGTGGTTCACGCATCGAGTGCGGTGTTCCTGACACCACTCCTCCTCTAGTATCTCCATGGAGAAAGTGCTGTAAACAGTAATACCCAGACTAATGGTAGACGCCATGCCAGTATAGCAGACCTCAGAGATCGAAGACAGTGCCGCAGAATATGACATCACCCCAGAAGAAGCTGTAGGGGAAGGACTACCTCCCTGGGCTTGGGATCCCTAGTCTTAAGCTCACTGGGACAGAGGTATCGCTTGCTATGAGGAGAAGCCCCAGCGAGGGCCATGGTTTGAAACCAGCAGCAGAGAAGCTGCTGTTACAGCTACTGTTTGGCTCAAGCTCGGACGTGACCCACAAGTGCATTCCATGGGGGGAAAAAAACTAAAAAACAAGAAAATACATTTAAAGGAAAAGGTCTCTGCTTAACAGAGAGATAAACAGATTGAGAGTGACAGAGAGAGAGAGACAGACCGACAGACAAACAGAGAGAGGGAGAGAGACAGAGAGAGGGAGGGAGAGAGAGGGAGAGAGAAAGAGAGAGACACCCCAGCTCGAGCTATTCCTCCGGTCTACCCCCTCGCCGTCCACCATTACAAACAAACGCAGTCACTATTTTTATGCGAAAAAAGAAAGAATATTGGACTCACACATTTCAGTACAAGCGTTACTGATTCACCAAAATAAACACTTAATGAATCGCCCTTCATTTGTGGCAAACTGTTGCTCACAAAATGTTCTTAAATTTCTGTGACTCTGGAGGGAAAGTTAAAACTTAAAAGAATTACCAAAGTATCAGGTCTGTGGGATTTATGTTAGAGTGACACCTGGAGGTTCAACACTGCTACAAAAAAAGGAATAAAACACACATATGCGTGTTTGCATTAGGCCTTCAGACCTGGGTGATGCCCCCCCAGAAAGCAACATGGTTGGGTGGAATATTTAATGGGAGATAAACAGAGGAACATACTGTCCAGTTGGGAAAAATCACTTTCAATTGTGGGACAGTCCCGTAGGTTTTCTGACCATATAGTGCAAGCAAAATACATTTGCAGAAAACTAAATGATGACCTGTGGCTGCTGACTACAATCTGTCTGGCCAGCTAAATTCCTGGCAGCTCAGTATTCACTCTGATTACTGCCTATAATTCCTCTGCTATTTTATCAAGCAGATTGCACACCAATAGCTGAAAAAATCAGAATTTTACTCACTTTATTGTTCAGAGTTATTCACACCATTAACAAATCTGGGGAGAATTAGTAAACATAAATTGAGTTTACATACTTTCGCACATACACACACGCACGCACGCACGCACACGCACGCACGCACGCACACACACACACACACACACACACACAGGAACGAATATCAAGACATGCGAGCGTTATAGGATTTAATATATATTATACTGGAATTATGTCAATTACCTGTGCTAATTTAAAGTACAGCAGGGCTGGGCAGTTGCTGTCTCCTATCGGGAGATTCAAGATAATCTATGTGTAAACAATATGCGCTGCTGTGCAATATTGGTTGTGTTTTACAGGAACTAAATCAGTTGTAAATACAGGCATCGGCGACCTCAGACATGTTACATAATCCAACGTCATTACGCTTTTGCGTCACAATTAGTCTTTCAACCTTTAATACGAAATTGGGGGGGGGGGGGATGACTTGAAACAGGCGACTCGTGTTGTCACCATCCAGGTAGCTATACTCACCCCGAGAAATGGACCTCTTCCAATTTGAGTTTCTCCCTCAGGCAGTGGTATCGAAGCACCACCGTCCACAGGCTCCAGCTCAAAACTGGACATGCCAGTATGTTCGTGGAGATTTACGTTAGAATACCGCTAGCTAATACTTGGACCGGATATTATGAATCAGCTACATCAGACGGAGGATTGTATTATGTAATGATATCTAACTTTAAGTGGCCAATGCTAGTTAGCAAAGAATCATTGACTAACTTTTGGTAAGTTAACGTTATGTAGTTATACAGCACCCTATACACACTCGCAATAAGTGCAGTGCAAGTTAGACGTTAGCGAAGTCTCTGGAGTTCGCAAATTAGCTTAAACTCAAAAACGTTTTACAAAATAGTTAAGGTATGCATAACATTTCTTTAAAAATTACAGCTAAATACAAGACGTTTTCAGTGAATAGCTAGCAAGTCAGAAACTGGATACAGAAGCTGCTAGCTGCATGGTGAAATAGTTGAAAATGAATAAGCAAGCTGTAAACGGATACCTCGTTATTTTTTATGATTATTCGAATCAATTAATTACCTTTAGTGTTGCTTAATAATATGAGTTGGTAGCAAGAAATCCTGTAGCAAGGAAGTCACATTGCAAGATTCTAAACTATTCTATTTAACAAAGTACATGAGTTTAAAGAGGATCAAACTATATGCATATGATGACAAAATGTTGTTATTCGCTTAACCTGTTATGCAGTGAAATCGAAATATCAATCAGTGGATTTTCCGTGAATAATCAAAGGATAACTTGAATTTTCAACCTTCCGGGTAAACGATGCCAGACGCATGCGCCCTGGTGTTATTATGGGTGTGATATTTAGCTCAGCCTTGCGTGGGGGGGGTGTTGAACAGTATTTTGAATTCACATTATAATTATTTGTATTTTCTCTGATTATATATAACTGAACCATAACTAAGGAAAGTAAGCCAAGAAACCCCGAAGTTGATCAAGGCCACAGACCGTATAAAAATACGATCAAGGCTCAGTGCTAAATTGCACATCCACGGACCAATGAGTTTAAGGACACTGCACATGCGCTGGACGGTTATGCGTATTACGTCACACGTCTTTACGTCATTGTCAACAAACAACTTTGAATTGAGACATTTAAATCCTCCGCTGTCAGGCGAGTCCACTTGGAACCAAGGTAGCGATTTTCTTACTTTGTATAAGCTACATGTAAGCTACAAAGCCAGGTGGAAGTGTCATAACCATATTGCCAACTACGTAAAGAAATACAGCGTGAAGTACAGTTTTCAAGATAGAAACTGAAACTGAAACAGTCTAGTCTAGCTAATTTAAGGGCGCACCAATACTTGTTTTGGCTGGCAGCAGCTGAGTAAGCCACTCAGGCTAACTACTGTAGCCTGCTATAGCTTTAATATGTCGATAGCTAAATGCGTTGACTAACAAACCTTCATTCTGTTTGCTTACAGTTCGTAAAATATGTAGCTAAGTAACGTTACTTGAGCACAGTCGACTAGCTTTTAAGGTAGCAGGAGTAGTGACGTGTCGAATTGCCATTTCGTGACGAATTGTGGTTTTTGTTTTGTTGTTGTTTTTGACGAATCGATACATACCGCAACTTCAAATAGGAACATGATTTTTATGCATCATAAGACGTGGACCTGTGTAAATCAGTATGCCATTTCCTGACTTGGTTTAATCTTTTACTTGGCAGAAAGGATCAACGTGTCGGGGTCGCCGAGCTATGCAGCATGTCTCCAAAAGGAACCCGAACGCAAATTATTTCTTTGAAGGAAGCTCCACCATGATAGCGGGTAAAGAAGCATCTGGTCACAACTTTGCCGAGACGCTGCCGATGGAAATGAGTGTGAACATTTTTAGCCAACTGGACATTCAGAGCCTTTGCAGCGCTACAGTCACCTGCAAATTGTGGAACGACATTATCGAAAAAAATGATTATCTGTGGAGGAATCACTGCCTGACCGTGCGAGCTGTCTGTCAGAAAGAGATTGACAGTGACCGCGGAGACGGCTTCTCTTGGAAGGTGGGCCATGAGAAGATCGGGTTATGCTACATATAAACGTGAAATGGCTTTGCTGGACAGTAGTCTTGTTTTTGTTTTGTTTTTGGGTTTTTTTGTGTGTGTGCTTCTGGCAATCAGTTATATTATGGTAACTGTAATTAAAGGAAACGAAATTTACCATGAAAAAGAATGCTCGAAAATTGAAATAAAAAATAGACTACATTGGAACTAGTAACTCAAAGATCAAACATCATTCGTTTTTATTTTATTTTTTTATTGTTATTATTTAATACAAAAGATGATATTATTGTGTCTGTAGTGTTCCTGGTAGTCGTGGGCACTAGATGGCGCTAGATCTATCAGTAGACCGCAATACTACCTTGGATTTTAAGTCGGAAATTGTAGGCCTATAGAAATTAAAAAAAATAATCTAAAAGAAAACACTATAATAACCGTGCACAAATATAAACAGAAATATAAGTTATAACATGCCTTATTGTTATTATTTATTTATTTATTTATTTATCTACTTATTTGTTACTTTTTCTCCTCAGGTAACCCTAGTGCGTAATTATCGGAAAGGTTACGTGAAGAGGGCGTGGCTAAGCGGCAGGTTTAGCGTCATTCGCTCTGCAGAAGAAATACCGAACATGAGCATGTGCCCGCTGGATGCAGAAACTTGGGGTGAAATCTTGGAAGCGGAGCTGGAGCGATAATGTAAATGCTGCTGTGGAAGCACAAAGAATATTCTGAAAAAAAGCACTTCATATTTTTATTTCATTTTAATTGTATTTATTTTGTAATTTTATATCTTTTAATTTGAAATTTTTTATATTTAAAATATTTGAATGAGATAATGCAACTGCACAAGTGGAAATTGTGTACATTTACACTAAAGTGTAACTATTTTGAAAACTGGTAAACTTTGCAGTTATCCCAGTGATTAAACTGGATTAATCATGTACTCCCTGTCTGAGTCACTTATTTCCTGTATGTAGTTAAAAAGTCCAGTCAACAGAGGTCATGCAAGTGTGCATTGCATTGTGATATAGTTATTTTTCACTGAGGAATGGGACTAAATAAATCACAGATGTGGTCTGAACTCATTTTTCCCTGAGATATAATAAATCATTATTATACCAGTTTCAGAAAAAAATAAATAAATAAAAAAAGGTAGTAATGCAGGTACTGTGAGAATTTGTTGCCCACATTTTGTGTGAAGTACTATGCATTGCCAGTAGGTGGCGGAAATGTGGAAAAGTTTTGTCTTGTGCCCTGCAATAGGGATTCTGTTGATTAGAATTTCTTCTCTCATTAGGAAAAGGCGGATATAGCCGTCAAAGATCACGGGTTTCCGGTAAAGTTTAATGTAACATGATCCCCATATTTTCAGTAATATTTCTTTGAATGATTAGGTAACCTCAAATGCCACTGAACATTTGCCACAATTAATATAAGTTAATCAATGATCATTAAAAATGTAGCTTTTTATTGCTATATCAATGTTAATCTATTGATATTTTAGCTGCCTGCTGTTAAATCTTTGGAAAACCTCCTGAACTCCTGTGACTCAACTGCAGTCAGGTCGCCCTATTCCGCAATGTTGAAGTGAGTATGGGCCACCCCTCCCTTGTGTGGTCGAGCTTCTTAGTCACGTCTACCATCTGTTCTGACGGCCCAATAGCTTTTAACCGCAGTCAGGACCATACAGTGAGATCTTATAACGCGGAACGGGGACTCATCTATTCAGACTGTGTCTCGCCAAAGACTTCTGCAAATCACATTGGCCACCGGTTAGCATAAGTAGGCCTACACTTGATTTGATAGCAAGCACATTGATTATTATTGACAGGATAGTTGTCTGTGCTAAGTATAGCTGTTGAGTCCAGGGCTTATTGCATAGGTGCTTGCTTTTGACAGTATGTAATGTTGCTCTTGTAAATGTAATGAATGTAATGCAATATAATGTTATTATTTTATACTGCAATATGAACTGATCCTACTGTGCTATGCGAGCTGCCTGCCACAGTAAATCATTTTGTAACAGGAAGTGGCTGAAATAAACACGTTTCTCATCATCAAATAGTAAGTTTCCCGTTTCTAAAAGGAGAGCAAATTTGAAGAGCCCAATTTGCTGAAACAAGATGTGGAAATCATTGCAGACTGCAACTAAAGTATGTTCTTTCTGTTTCAGTTCAGTTGTCTCTTTGTTTTCCTGAGTAATTGTTACATGATGCAATTGTTGGAGGAAGTGTAATAGGCAATACATTAATGTATGAAGCGTAAATAACTGAGGATATTATTTTAAATGTTTTAGAGAGTTTTTTAAAGAGTTATAGATCACTGTACACTTCAAGAAAGTCAGAATAGCCCACTCATTTCTCCCACAAAGCAGGCCATTCTACAGGTTAGGTGAAGTTGTCCTAAATTTTTTTAACTTGTTCTTAGTTTGTGACTAAGGTACGTCAAGCTTCCAAAAAAAAAAAAAAAATGTAACCTATAAAAGTGCAAAGAAGTCCACACTCAGGAATGATCAACATGGCAAGTGTATTTTCAGCTTTTTCACCTTTATTTAGTTGCAAATGCAGATACGTTTAGATACATTTTTAATGGCATTCATGATTCTCAAAAAAAAGAAACAAATTAAAGAAAAGAACAGGTGATGCTATAAGCATTCACCTCCCCGTGGAAACATGATGTCAAATGTTCATATTTCACTTAATCGATAATTCAATAATGTGACGTCACACAAAAATGTCATAGCAGTCAAGTTGTACAATGTAAATATTAACCATATTAGGAAGCCGCATATGTCATCAGTCTTTATAAATACAGTGCCCTCCAAAAGTATGAGAACAGTGGAGTGAAATTTGTTATTTTTGCTATATACTTCCATGCAATTTACATACATATATTGAGTTTTAACATTTTGCAGAAATAGCTGTTTTTGTACCCCCATTTTCGGTTGTGCCACACTTTTGGTGGGCACTGTACCTTTCTCCTAATTATACATTTAAAGTCTCCATTTAAAAAAAAAATGTTATTTCATGAAATAGATAATGGATTCAGGAGTGTGTTCGTGAGTAGGCTTGTTATTCATCTTTATTTCCCTGTCCTGGAGACCTCTTGAATGGCTTGAATCCAGTCTTTGCGTTCTTTTTCTGTCGTGGCTTGTAGGAAATAGTGGGTCTCATCTGATGTGATGATTTCAAAGAGATTTCCATCCACATCATGTTTTTTGGCTGAAAAGATACAGAGAAAGTTGTCTGAAGAAAAATGTGGCAATGCTAGAACATAATACTCTTTCGTTGTTATGCTGCACAAAGGGCCTTATTTCTAAAAATGTTTTTGGATTTGAACTCGATCTTAATCACAGTCTTAACTAAACACAATTTGGGAAAATATTTTAAGTGGTAGTTTGATACAAATTTCCGAAACTAACCATCGGGCACATACTCCAGAGCTGTGACCACTGATCCTCGCAGGTGGATGGAGCCCAGAGGCTCTTCTGCATCCTGATTGGAGGAACAGAAAGAATAAAGAACAGAAGAGCATCTCAACCAGTCGCCGACTGCCATTTATGCTTCATCACGGTAGCTTAACAGTAGGTTCTAGAATGTCTCAGCGTCAGCGTCACAATAAGGACAGAGACTGTGGAAATGGTGTTGACTTTCCCCTAGGCTGCCATTTGTGATGAGGTCATCAATGATTGACCTTGGACAGCGTGCCGTTTGATGAAATTTGAACAACTGTGTGGCGTCATTTTTCTCTTTTATAATTCCCAGGTGGGTGTGTCCTGAACAGGGATGCGAGCCAGAGTGTAAATCCCAAGTAAAAGTCTTTCTTAGAAGAGTGTAGATGTATCTGTCTTTAATTCGGTTTCCTGCTGTCTATAGTTACATGAGCACCAGCCCCTCCTTTCTTCTTCTCAGATAAGACACACACCCCTCTGATTAATGTCTTCCTGTGCACAGACAGGAAGTTGAACCACCCACTATAAAAAGCTGTAATGATGAACTCTGTCTGTAAGAATGCATAGGCTGAATTTGAATCTCACAGGTGAAAAAAGAAGTCCCAGGACGCCAGAAGGCCATACCTTTGTGGGATCATAGTAGTGCATATACGCAGGGTCATCTCTGAGGGTAAATTTGCGCACCTTCCAATTTTTTCTTCTATGGCCCTAAAAGACAAAAGCCAGTTGCCATGGACACACTTTGAGGTTTGATTCGGTTATCGGACACAAAAAAGAGCACACTAAATAGTTTTATTTCCTCATTTTGTACAAGCCTAAAATTAGAGGCATGCTTTATGAATCTAGAGATCAGAAGAATACCATCGTGCCTCACCTGTTTTCAATAAAGGTCATTATTGTAAGTGGCATGCTACATATTAAAACAGAGCTTATTTCACAATGGTGTGACACTGTGTACTGTACAAACAGTTTGCCCTTGCCTGTTATACTGTGCTCAATCCTTGGCCTCACACACAGTAAAATAGAAATTGTTAGTTAGAGTGCTAATTCTGCTCTAACACAGTTTATGTGCACACAGTATGGGGATGTGTACTTTATCAGTTCATTTAACGCTGAACGTTCACGGTGCACAGGCTAATAGCTCGCGCCATCTTGCTAAATTGCAGCTTTGGGGAAAATGGGCGGAGCCTCACCTGTTTCAGCAGACACCCCTGCTTCACGATGACCCCCCTGAACTCCTCGTTCCGCAGCACCTCCTCGTCGCTGGAGTTGCCCTCGGAGTAAAAGCCGCTGTCTGCCTAGAAGATGCCGAAAGGCATCAACATCGCCGAATTTGTTATACAGTGCGTGACCAGTTGCGCCCCATTGAATCCTATTGCTGACAGACCAAAGGAGGAAATGGCCTTCAAACCTGGTCTTGTAATGGTTCTGTATTCTGACCTCCCTCTCAGCTTTTTTATGCCATTCTCTCTCAAGTGTAATGGGAAATTCTGCCCAAAAGATATAATTTTGAATGTTGTGTCACCCTTGGAACAATAATTTGTGTCTCATATTTCATCCGTCATAATCTAATATTTTTGTCTGCATCTTCGAAAGTTCATTTGAAGAGATGATGCAGTTCGGCTTTGGCTCCACTTAAGTGGATGGAGGTGCCATCTGTACTGGAGCACACTGTGCAATTAGTGACAAATCAATAGTTTCCTCAGTGCTTCTGAAGCCGTAATCACAGTATTTAAGACATACTGTAGCTGAATGGTAGCGAGTCTTGTTTTAATTTCATCCAAAGTGCTGCCTCCAATAAATCTTGAGATTCTACTCTTTAGAACTACGGAAAGGGAAGCACTGTGTCTGGGCGACAAGTATTATATGAGACAGATTAGAAATGAAATAAATTATTCTTAATGCGATATATACAAACATATTAGTAAACTATTACTCCTGTTGTCCCGTTGCTACTAAAACTCTCTCATAGAGTCCGCAGTATAATATTGGACTGCCGTTTGCTGGCTGCTCGCACAGTTTCTTCACACTGGGCGCGACTCACAAAGTAATAGATCGCGTCTGGCTGGTCCAGGAGGGTGGATTCGGTTTTGGACTCGGCCGCGCTCTTGGACATGTCATTGGCCGGCTGGAGGAAGCCTTCGGTCAGCAGCCCGATGGCCAGCATCATCGCTTCCTGTCTGTTCCTCGCTCTCTCCGCTGACACCAGCCAATCGATCACCATAGTTCCTGCCCGGGGGGGGGGAGGGGGAAGAAGTAGTGCTCAACCAATCAGATCCTATGGCAAAAAACCCTCGCCTACTGGCTGCATCGAAATCAGTGGTTGTCCAACAAAGAACTTGTAATTGTCTTAGTTGAGTAAAAGCCAAATTAAACTGCATATTGCAATAGCATGAGGAGAAAAAAAACATGATGGTTGGTAGGGTTCTGTGTATTTATTTATCTTTGCGTGGTGAGTTGTTCATACCTGTGAAGCACTGATTGAAGGTTTTTTTCTCCTGCTCAACGGTCATCTCTTTCAAGCCCGAGTCTTTATTTTTCATTGCGTTGTACATCTCACTGAGGTGCGATAGAAAAACAGACACGGGTTTGGCAGCGGATAAACAGAAAATAATGAGGAAGAAACATCAGTGTTGGTGAGAAGTCTTACTGTTGTCTCCCCCATTTTACACTCAGTTTGGGAACAGCTTCCAGCTGTGCTTTATTCATCTTATTTACATCAGGTGTTGGCTAAGAACAAGAGTTTCCATGGCTACATCACAGTACGGAATGCCCAGTGGCACACTGGTAGATTGTAGCTGGTTACGCCCCTGAACTCAAATTCCATCAAATTGGAATTTTTCAGTTTCAACAACAAAGTGGCTGAATCATTGATGTTAAGAACAACAGAGCTGAATATCTGGTGCGTCTTAAGAGTCTGTGGCTCATGTATGATTTCCTACAGTTCTAGCGAGCAGGCTGTCGCGCGGACCGTCACCTCATGTTGACAGTGTCAGGCAGTCGAATGGACCGTCGCGTGGACTTCCTGGTGAATTTCATGCCCCTGTCCAGACAGGCGAGGGCCCGCTTGATGTCCCGGATCCAGACCTCCCTCTCCTCCAGGTGACTGGCCTGAAAGAAATGGGCCTGGTGGCGCTCTGTGGTGACCTTAAAGACCAGCTGCGACACACACACGGGGGAGAGAGACCGAGCACAGCGTGCTTAACACTGGGAGCAGGGCAGTGGCGGTGCCAGAATACCAATCATGGGTGTCCCAGGTAAGCAGGGGGGGCATGGGGGGTATTGTGACTGGGGGGAAGGGGGGGGGGAGGAGGGGGGGACTGAGTGGCACCCAGGACACAGTGTGTCGCCGCAAATAGATGAGGGGTTGCTGCCAGCTTTCAGAAGGCATGAATCTCATGGAAATTCCATGGGCCTGAATTTCATAGGAATACCATGGGCCTGAAATTTCTGGGAAATGTCTTTACCATCTTTTTGCCGAAATCCTGGCAAGGGCTGGTCAGCGTGGCTCCCTTCAGTGGGATCATTCCCTTGGGACTGCTGTCGGTCATCTTTTTGTAGAACTCCACCCCGTCGTCCGAGAGCACCACCCACACCACCTTCCATGAGTTCAGCAGGTTACGCTGAACAAAAAAGGAACAGGAAATGAGGGTCAAAACAGGAACTCTAGTGACAGTTAAAAGGTCATGAATGTACAGCATCTCGATTCACGCCTGTCGCTGTGTGATGTGTCAGGATGTTGCAGGATCGAAGGTGTGATGAAGTTGTTTTGTGACACAACATCATCCATTAGCTGTCCTTAAAATGTCCTCCAGTATTGAAGTTGTATTGAACGACAGTTCCCACAATGCCACAGAGAAGTTCATCATTTAAAAAAACTGATCATGAGCATATGTTATGCTCCTTTTGATGCAAAAAGTGCCAGTTTGATTTCGCTAGGCCATGTCACAACCCCAAATATCAAGACCTGCGACATTACTTCATATCATGCGTATGTTGTGCAACTACAGAGATCAGAGATCCTGTACATCTGAGATCCCTCTACACACACACACACACACACACACACACATATATATATATACTCATCGGCCACTTCATTAGGTACACCTGTTCAACTGCAAACTGCACCCGTGAACACAAATATCTAATCAGCCAATCACGTGGCAGCAACTCAATGCACATGGTCAAGACGATCTGCTGAAGTTCAAACCAAGCATCAGAATGGGGAAGAAAGATGATTTAACTGACTTTGAACGAGGCATGGTTGTTGGTGCCAGACGGGCTGGTTCGAGTATTTCAGAAACTGCTGACCTACTGGGATTTTCACGCACAACCATCTCTAGGGTTTACAGAGAATGGTCCGAAAAAGAGAAAATATCCAGCGAGCGGCAGTTCTCTGGGCGAAAATGCCTAGTTGATGGCAGAGGTCAGGGGAGAATGGCCAGACTGGTTCGAGCTGATAGAAAGGCAACAGGAACTCAAATAACCACTCGTTACAACCGTATGCAGAAGAGCATCTCTGAAGGTACACCACATTAAACCTTGAAGCAGATGGGCTACAGCAGCAGAAGACCACATCCGATGTCACTCCTGTCACCTAATGAAGTGTCTGGTGAGTGTATATATATATATATATATATATATATATATATATATATATGAAAGTTTGTCCTCCGCCAAAGTGGTCTGATGGATTTATTGGCAGATCTAAAATGAGTGGAATGGACTTTGAATGCCCAGAAGTCTTACAATTACCTCCATTTTTCACATTCCAAATGCATTCAAGGAACATTCAGTACTCATAGCATGTGTGCTAATGCCTCACAAGATAAAGAGGTACAGACACAGAATGGCATGTATAGATAATTGTGACATAATGTGGCTTATGATGGCAAAATAATCCATCTCAACATGAAAAGCACCTAATTAAGAAAAAATGAACAGCTTATTAAAATTATGGGATTGCAGCTGCGCTTGGAACAAAAACCAGCATACACACGGGGTCTGCCAGGACCGAGGTAGGGAACCACTGGTAAAATTGGGTGCGCTATTGTGAAAAGACAGCAGCTTGTGGCTTAAGCTCAGCACAGAAAATACAACAGAAGGTCATTCACTTTCACTGAAGCATCGTCTTTCCTGAATAACACGTTCACTGCCTGCGCAAAATTCCTTCCACTCAGTTCATGCATAAACTCTCTTTAACTCTTCCTTTGGTTCTTCCTTTTGCTTTACTTTTTCCACCAATATGGAAACATGCCTGTATAACAAAATGCATTACCACCTTTAACTAAAACTCTGTTTTATGTCATTTGAAAAAATATATATTTTTAGACCAAATGCAAATTAGCCAGCCGCTGAATTACTTTCACTTCAGGATTTTGTGTGCTGTGTGCGTGAAAGTGTTAGACTGCCGAAGCTACATTTTCTATCCTACCTTTTTAACCAGGTACCCTGCTCTTATCTGCTGAGGCTCCATGAGTGTGTGAGTTCCAGGAGAGACAGCTGCTCCAGATGGAGGACTCTGACAAACCAAGCCCTTTAGCTGGACGCACCCCACCTCCCTCTCCGCCTCTCACTTCCTGCTGCAGACAGTTCCTCTATTAGAGCTGTTAACAGAGGGTAGAGAATTTTTTTTATTCCTGTTTAGTACAGAGAAAAAAAACACCACACTGTGAGGCCCTAGTCCTGCAAGAGCTGTTCTCCTTCTATCCCTTTCTGTTTCTGAAAAAACAATATACAAATGTAAAAATGCAATAATAATAACAACATTATGAGGCCTCATACACTTGCATTTGGAACTTGATACTGCAGGTTTTTCAAATATGAGTACATGGTTCTGCATTATAGAGTGTCCTTGACCTTCCTACTTTCCCAATAACTAAAGTAACATGTGGGCCTATAAAATCCAACACAGTGTCTGTAAATATCTGTCTAATGATATAGTGTGTGTGTGTGTGTGTGCGTGTGTGTGTATGGATTCCAATTCCAAGTTATTTTCAAGTGGACAGGAAAAACAGGATTGTATCTTGTTTGCTAGTTTTTGCATGTGTGTAGGTTATGTGTGTGTTTGTTTGCATGCATGCATGCGTGTGTGTGTGTGTGTGTACGTGAGAGTGTGTGTGTGTACATGTGTGTGCATGTGAGTGTGTGTGTGTGTGTACGTGTGTATGTGCATGTGAGTGTGTGTGTGTGTGTGTGTGTGTGTGTGTGTACGTGTGTATGTGCATGTGAGTGTGTGTGTGTGTGTATGCGCGTGTGCCTGGGGGTGAGGGAGGGACCATGAAACACTGCTAGGACTTATCTGGCTCTTTGCCCTGAATGGAAGATTATGCAAAGGACTGAAATGTCAAAATTCAAAGCAATGAGATCCTACAGTAATGCAGAGCCAGGAAGAAAGCTAGAGACACTTTTTACTATGTTCATCTATATATAGATTAACTTAAAGAGGATCGTTTGGTAATTAAGCACCTTATTTCTCGTTATCGGTATGATGTTGACATTGGCCGATGGCTTTAATTCACTGTAACATAACATGACGCCTATATGCCTTTCAGTGACATGTTTGAGAAAGTGTATTTTTGCATAATCACAACAACAAAAAATGGTTTGACTGGTACAGGATGCGTTTTTGTCCTGTGTTTCACTATGTCTGTCAAATTCTATCTATGTGCTGTCAATGAATTACTGTGACAGATGCTGAAAGCAGTTGACTGGAAAACTGAATATAGCAATCTTGTGAATTGCCTTCCAATTTCAGAGTGCAATATGGTTAAGAAACGCAATTCATTTGACAAATAATTTGACCTGCTGCACATCAGAGGGTCAACTTCGACGAAGCGAGAACACGAGTCTGACCAATGAGACTGCTGTTTAAACAGTGTGGGCCGCCTGCAATGAGCATTACCAATACGCTATGAGGAAAGACCCAGAGGGAGGGAATACGCGGTCGCCCGTTTGAAAGATGTTGAAATCCTCCTAAAACCAAGTAAGGCTGGGAGTGTGAGATAAACTTTTGTAAGAGAAGCCGGGGGCTTTCCTTAATTTACACTACAGTACGGCAGCAGTACAGAAGGCTTCCCCAGAACAGTGATTTTCGTTTTCTGTTCTTGTTTGCACAGCTCAGGTTCATGTTTGCAAATAATTAATGTTAAAAAAGAAAGGTCGCACACTTTTTTTCCCCCCTCCCGTTGTAGTTTTTAACAGCCAACGTTTCAGCAGCAAGCCGACTTCAAAGCCCTGACAAAGGCAGTTACTGTCGAAACATTAGCTATTAAAAACCTTTCTATTTTAGTTTCGCTTTCAGGTCGGTTTGTCTGCATCTCGCCGAACACAAACAAGGTGTGAAAATAATTTTTTTGCAAATAATTAATAACAGAAGAATTTTTGGACTTAGTTCACTACGGTCCCAATCAACCGTCCTTGAAGGCATTCAGTGTGACATATCTCCTTTCTCTGTAAGTCACATTAGAACTAGGTAGTAGATTCCTTTGAAATAAGGTAAGGAGGTGAATCACAGCGAGGAAAGCAGAAGACTTACCAATGTAGGAGTACTGGCTGTTGCTTTTTGTACAACTTTCATTATCACTTAAATTCAGGTTTGAATGTATTCAGTTTAACAATTGTTCTCTCACTCAAATCCAGGAAGGACGTTATGTCTGCTGGTTTTTGATGTGTTCCTTCACCCAAGAGCTTCATTTAAGTAACTGATTGGATAAAGAGTCACAGTACAGGCACTTCAGAAACACTGCAGGCACTTTGGGTACAAAACCTAAATTGAGTCCTAACTGAAAAGAAATCACAAAAAACACCAGGGTCTGTGGCCTTCCAGGACTGGAGTTTGAGAACCCTGGTTTAACACACATAAATGAACACATATAACTAACCCAAATACAAATACAAATACTGAAGATTAGCCATGTTTCATTCTAGATCAGGTCTTCAATGTGATCTTTTTCTGTGTTAAATATGAAACACTCCTTTAACTGCTGATACAGCACCCTCTGCTGCTGGAATACTGGCACTGTTGAGCCAACTGAAAAAGATAAATAAATAAATAAATAAATAAATAAATAAATAAATAAATAAATAAATAAATAAATAAATAAATAAATAAAACCAGTTTAGCTGGGTTACATACCATCAAAACATCCCAGTAGTCAGTCACACTGGACTCTGTGCTCTCTGTGTAATGCACAGACATGAAAATACCAGAATTTTACAGTGAGGGGCATAAGATTCAAATATCTTTGATGTGGAAATGGACGGTTTTATAAGCACACAACCCTACCCAGAGGGAATGTCTGTGAGCATCTTTCACCAAAAGGTGCAGTCGGTTGCGTGTTTCTGAGAATTCAGTAGATGGAACTAACAACACCTGGGCTTGTTGCAAATCATCCTCAGGTATGCATACCTGCATGTGAGGCCACTGCTAAGGTTGATAGACTCCAAAAGCATTTCAGTTTTGATGAAATGCTTTTGATGAGGCGCATGTCATTTTGTAGGTATGAAACATAAGATCAATAAAATAAAATGAATATATAGAAAAGAATGTGTATACATATGTAAAATAAAAAAAAACTAAAGAAAGGCGAAAAGTAATAAATAACTAACAACAATTAAGAGAGCATCACTGTGATGACTAATTGTAATACTATAACTACAGAATAGCAGCAAGCTAAGCACAAAGTTTTATTTTCTTTTTGAGTGGCAGACGAGTTTCAACGTTTAGCAGCTTTAGCGCCTCCTGCCGTTGCAGTAGCGTTTTCCTTAACCCAGCAATGTAGCCAGCATTTCATAGTAGCCATTTACTCATTGTAGCCTACAAATCATACTCTCAGAGTAAATAATTTTAGATAGAACTAATTAAACCGTTGGTTCAAGTTGTACTATCCTGGCCTACATACCGTGATATGTACAACATCCATATTGTAGGCCTATAGTTCGTTCTTCCAAATGACACATTTCCAAGCCACTGATTTTATGTGTAAAGTTGAATCATGGGAATTTCTTCTGGTCCTTGCTCTCCCCCCATCCCTTCTATCGGTGCCTGTGTGATGTGTAATTATAAAATAATGTGTAAGTAGAAAAAAATCGAATTTGAACTTTTAGGTTTCGTACAGGTGGCCTACACTGAACTTCAGCACTTTGGACAGAGACATTAAACGCCGGGGAATTCACGAGGTCACTGTGCTCACAGTTAATTAGGTCACCTAAAAAGCAGGCGTACTCAAACCGTGTATTATATTACACAGGATGTTTAAATCTTTTAAACATAACAAACGGAAGTTATGTAGGCTAAGGTGTCAATTTGTTTTACTACTATATTTGGATACAGGCTCTGTCACCGCCGGAAAATCTGATCAGTGCATACGGGTACAAACATAAGCCAAGGCAGCCTTGGCAACACAACGCGATGCTTCTCAAATCATATTCTATTTTTTAAACCAATCGCTTGCACGGTATAATATCGCTTGCACGTGGATTAGTACTTCAGCCCTTCATGTCTTTGTCGTTTTATGTCTGTAGATAGTAGATTGTGACAGACGAGCATGAGAGGATTATCTCCGTATCCGTGAGGGATTGTGGGCAGGGACGTGCAATTTTTGCTGTGACTTCGTCTGCGATGTGTTTTTCAAGTTTTATCTGGCGGAGGCACGTCACATCCTTCCTATTGTTATTATTGTTAGAAATTCACTCTCGCTGACTCCATCATATCGCTGTCACTTCGAAAAAGGGGAGAAACGGTCGACGCCGAGACTTTATCTTCAATGAATAATGGGCGACGTTCCACAATTGATAAAAATCGGAATTTCTTTGAAAATCCAACCCAGCAACGGTCCGGTATTTTTCAAAGTGGACGGGTCGAGGTTCGGTCAGAACAGGACGATCAAATTGCTGACGGGATCAAAGTACAAAATTGAAGTTGTCGTCAAACCAGGGGCTATGGAGGCCACGTAAGTAGGTTGCCTTGCATATAACCCATCGCGAACTGAAGATGACAACTAGTCAAAATGATCACATCGAGCTATAAGCGCCTTTTTTTACCCGTTGTTTATATTGCATTATTTATTTACCTGTGGATTTAATTTCACTCATATCCAATAAAGGCGCACATTTTTGAAGTAGCCTTGATATGCCTGACAACTGACATAACAACAGATATTGTATAAAAAGTTTAGGAGACCGATTGCTGTCGCCTACATAGATTCTCTCTCTATAATTTCAGAATAGCCGATCAAAAAATGTGTGTTATCGACAACTGTTGTGAAATACAAGCGAATTTAAAGATAGGCATGGCCTATTTACCTTTTCGTCTTGCCTAATACCGTACTTCAGGCGAAACGATATAAGTCTATGATTATGGAGGTAAAGATTGTTATTAGGCTAAGCTTACAGAATTTGGAACAAAGTCGACCTTATTGAGTACACGCATTTCGGATTCGGTTTATGTGAACTTGGCCGGAAATGTCTGTTATTTGTGTGGTTGGGAATGTTTTGAACTAAATTATAAAGAGTGAGAGGCGGGTTGACAGACGGACCTGCCAGATTGTCCTGACTCTGCTTCTCTGATCCTGCGCCGTTGATAAATCTGTTGCCATTTCTGTCATGGGAGAAAGGAGGTTTAAAACTGCCGCAATGACCTCTATTACAGTTAAGAAAACAACCAGGCAGCAATACAAAGACGATCTTTTATTTTTTTTGACGAGTTTGTCATATTTCATATTTTCTTTGCTTAGTTAAGCACTGCGATAACGTCACATCTGACCAATATGTCATTTGAAATGTAATTCACAGTACGATGAGCGTAGGTGGAGCGAGCTTCCCTTTGGAACAGCAGTCCAGAGACCCCCATTCTGTGGTTTACAGCGGACAGTATGACACAGAGGGAGTTTTGCACACCAAAAGCGGGGAGAGGCAACCTGTTCAAGTCAGTATCCAGGTAACGGACGTTGATACATTAACTCTCTAAATCTGTGTAGTCATTCTCTCTAATTCAATTTACTGCCATCGTGAACTTTAAAAGTCATCACCCCTAATCTGGCTGCCCTGTTTCATATTTAGAATTTATGCATTAGGTGCCTTTACCTGCAGTAAAGATTTAATTTATTTACATGCATTCAGCCAGGACAGAGTAGAGTTTATTTAAACAAGAAACTTCTCTAAACTCACATTTTTCAAGATGGCACAAAATCACAGCACACGTACATTTCAGCTGTCAAATTTTACAAAAACAAATGAACAAACAAAAAAGTTGTTTCACCTTGTTACACCTGGACATGCTGCATGCATCAGTTGAAGCATTGCATTTCTGATTATCAACTCAGTAGTTAAATATAGATTGACTTCTTCATGGGATTCTTTGAAATATGTTCCTTCATCATTATAATGGAGCTCATGCAGTAGTTTCTACAAACAAAACTGTCTGTGAATGTCTGTGACACCCATCTATAATTGCTTTTAAAGAATATTTTACAAGCATGTGTATTCAAGCTGAATGTACGGTACTACAATCTTGTGGATCCACAAAATCACTTTACTCAAAGCCTTGGAAGGTAGGCCGCACTGCATCACACATCTCTGATCACAAGCCTGCAGATCAAAGGAGTACCCTGTGGATCAGACGTTAATCGGAATACTGAGATTTAAACTAATCTAGACGCAGGGTGACAAACTTGGGGCAGAGTTAACATCTTATGTCTGTGTCCATCTCCCAGCCTTTTGCATATGCTTCATAAGCATGCTATACATTATGTCTAGGAAAGCACTGCAGTATTCAAATTAGGGAGTACGGAAATGCAAAACCAAAGATAATGTGAAAGTCAATATGCAGCAAGGTCACATATGTAAAATGTTAAGGAATGGGTTAAGAAAGGGGTTGAGGATGAGGACCAGTGGATAAGGGACTTTTTTTTACCATATGCTTTTAAAACAAGCCTTGAAATTTATAGTCCTGAATGAATTAATGCTTTAACCAGCAATCAAAATATTGTAAAGGAATTATTTTCCCTTCCCTCCCAAAGTTTAAAATTTGTCCACCTTGGCAGTCTTTCCTTGTCACTGTAACCCTAGGTTTGCTTTTATGTACTTTGCGATAAAATATTTGTAAAATGCCCAACATAAATACATATTCTTTTTATATTTTTTAATTGTTTAATTTTTTACTTTTTGGGGTATATTAACTCACTGTAACACAAATGGGAGGGCTATTGCTGATGTCAGTCTCTTTTCTTTTTGTTTGTTTTTATTTCTTTTTTTTTTTAATGTAATTTTTTTTTGTTCAATTTTTTTGATCAGTTCACTGCAGCCGGGCTCTTTGAGACTGTGTGGCAGGTGAAATATTACAACTACCACAAGAGGGAGCACTGCCAATGGGGGAACAGCTTCGCCAGCATCGAGTACGAGTGCAAGCCTAATGAAACGCGGAGCCTGATGTGGATCAACAAAGAATTGTTCGTCTGAGAGGCCCCCTCGCAATAAATTTAAAAAATCACCGTTTACTGCAGCCGAAACGCTGAAATGCATTACTGACTATATCACATGACTCTTCAGAAGTCTGCCGTATCGCGCCTTGCCACAGGCATGCATATCAAATCTATTTTTCCCTTTTCCACCCTTACCTTAGAACGTAGTTCCCATTGTTGGAGTGTTTCACGTAGGCCTGCTGGTGTAATGTACGGTGTCAGGTGTTTCGCGAGTGCGTAGTGTGATTCATTTGATTCATGTATGACATATTTTAGTATTTGTGGGGATTTCATGTTGTGTGTGTTAGTTTATGTTGACCTACCTCTGAACAGTACAAGCGGGATGACATCTTTAAAATGGTATAAAGATTTTTCATAGAGCAATATGATACCATTGTATTGTCCTTTTTTACTATAGGCAAATGCAGTACTTGCACATGGAGGTGTTTGCTATTTTACCCCCTTATGTGCTGCTTCCTTGATCTTTGCTGTTTTCAGTTATTTTTGGCGTTATATATTGATAAAGATTAATTAGGTATGTTTACACATTTATTTTGCAATTTTGTCTACTTAAAACTATTGTGATGTTATGTTTAAGTGTTTGGTTTTGTAAAATTGTTATAAAATACCAGTTTAAAAAAAGGGTGGGGGGGAGGGGGGGGATTGAGCAATACATTTGGATTAAAATGTCTTGGTTATTAAATATCTGATTTCCTGGCTTTGTTTGTAATATGCATGGTGGAAAAAAATTGAAATGTATGAAAGAAAAAAACAGAAATTGACAACAACAAAAAAAAAAAAGATACTGCTGTGACTCATTTTTTATCCAGGAAAAAGTGGGTAAAAAGCACTGAGATGCCCTGCCCCCTGGGGGAGGGGATAAACCCCAGGTGGGGAATGCGGTTTCAGCTTTTAGCCACAGTAATACATTTTGTACTTAAAGAGTACTTTGTGCCATCTTCCTGCAGGACAGGCAGTTTTCCCCTTGCAGCGGCTACGAGCAGTTTCGGCTTCATAACTTTATGACGAAATTTCCTGGCTGTATGAGGCTAGTGTCAGCAGGGGCCCTTTTGTTCTCACATCCCGGCCTCATTTCACGTCACATCCACACCCTGCCTGCGCCAAATTGAACGTTTTTATTCATTTTTCTATATATAGCGTGTTTTTTAAAACACGCTATATTATTTACTAATATATAACTGTATTATTATTATTATTATTATTATTATATTTATTATTACAGTAATACTGAAACACTAATTGATTATCCCATCAGTTTTGTATTAATCTCAGGTAAGTCTATTTTCTATTTTGAATTCCTCATTGTGTTCAGCATTTTGTTTAGTACATGAAAGCAGACCAATTCCTCTCCTCTCCGCTTCACATTACGTACGGAAGAACAGGGAATTTCTGTGGTACATCCTGTACCTCATGCACTGTATCATGAGGATTGGTTGCCCCACTTCCTTTCTCTTCCGGCCCAGTTCAGTACAGCATGTATAACGACAAGCCATCGGTTATACAGTACAGTGATTTTCATTCCTGGTCCTGGCGGGCTGTAGGGTCTGCTGGTTTTTTGTTGTTACTCAGCAGTTAATTGATCAGTTTCGCCTAAATACTAGCAACCAATTCAGACCCAAGAAACCTGGGTGAGGTTGGTTAACTGCGTAATCGACCGCTTTAATCGATCAATTAAGTGCTGAGTGACAAGAAAAACCAGCATGCCTTGTGGCCTGGCCCAGGACCAGCACTGAAGATCACAGGTATAGTAGATGAAAGAACCACAGCACAGCTAGTAATGGGTTTACGGAGTGAACTAAAAGCCGCTAGTGAGCCGAAAATCCAGGATTTGAAGCAGCAGTGCTTAAGAATGACTTTCTTACATTATATTTTTAGACTGTCTAAATAGCTCCAGACTTCAACACGCCAATGGGATGACAGTTTTGTCATCTTGATAAGCAGGGAATATTTGTTCTCTTCCTGTTATTTTCCAAACCAATTTTCTCCAGGCTTCAAATTTGGCATGCATATTTACCTCTGACACACGAGTAAGTACAACAATCATTTCAAAGTCAGAGTATCAAGGCCAGACATGAAATACCTATACTTACTCAACTGGATAAAAATAGAGGACTATTTTGGAATATTTGTGTATTTTATAGGCCATAAATGCATAACTGGAGTGATGATGTATTTTTAATAACCAAGTATTACATAAATTACAGATATGGTACAACAAATGTACATAACTAATAACAGAAATCATAAAACAATGCTAAGAAGTTATTTGTTTGAATTATATCTTTTAGGCCAAATCAATTTTGGGTTAATAAATAATGTCTCATTTCTACATTCCAGAAAGAATACACAAGTTTGTTTTTTTTAGCATTAGCCTCAAATTGTTAGTTTTCAAATCCAAGCCATTTTGCACTCATTCAACCAACCGGAATAATATTTTTGCCCAATAAATCTGGTTGCTTCTCCCCATATAAAAAGTTATTTGAGGAAATTTTAATTTTTAGTACAATCTTCAAACATCTTAACTGCAATTTTCACAACTCTACTGTATATCATATGATTTAATGGCCTATTACAATGTCAGCACACATGTTATACAACCCTGCGTTAGCTTTAGCCTTCTTGTTATGAGGTATCACATGAATCTTATTGGCACCTCATCCCATTAAGACGCAATCTTAAGGATGTCCACTAGCCTACGTGTGCTACCAGTAAACTTATATCTCAGGCTGCACTTTCAACCACGCTGATTTTAATTAGATGACATGACAAATTCCAAAGTTGACAGAGGGTAACCTTCAAACTGCGGCTTGAAGAGAACCTAGTTAAATTGTATTGAATGTATGCCGTTGCATTCATCGGTATGCATGAGCACACTGAAAAGATAAAGCTAGAGAGAGAGGAGTTCCCGGATGTACTGTACTGTTGCACCTCCCCCTACTCCCCTTTCAACCTCTCGCTACACCAACACAACCTCCTCCACTCCTGCTCCCCTCCCTGTGGGTCCGCGCGCAGCCACTGCAGTGAATCCGTCATCAGTCGAAAAGGAACGAGAGCGCCAGCGAAAGCAACGCGACTCAAAATATCACGACTACCGATTTGCTTGCAATCATTTTTTGATAAAACACAGCACCGCAGTGATTGCACGTCGTTTCCCATTGCAGTTTCATTAGTGCTATACTACCGGGAGAAGACGCCCTACCGACAGAATGGTAAGCAGTACAATTTTTCCAGTTAGCTACAGTGTATTGAAGTACGTCTGCGCTTAATCGAATGTGTTGGGCTAGCGCTACACGACCTCTCACAATGCGCATTTACAGCAAGACGGGCGGCCAGTTTAGCCAATTTGGTACACCACGTAATGTCTTGAGTTGTCAACAGAAATGAAACCACACAGTCGTGGGCGAAAACGGAGATGAATTCCTAACTGTATTTTATTTCTGCATTGATCCAATAAATAAGCATGCTAACATGGCCCAGTAGCCTATACTGTTCCTGGTCGCTACCTTGCAAGCGTTCCAGTCTTGCGTACTAGCTATGAAAAAACTGCGAATATACAGACTGTACTCTTATATTTGAACCAGCAAGCTAACTGGCTACTAATGGCGCTTGCTGGAAAACTGAAACATCGTATCGCTAACAAGCCACACTGTAGGCAACATTAGTAGGTGGGAAGCTGGTTTAGTTAATTCACGAGCAAAGCCGTGCAACTCAAATCGATTGATTACTGTACGAGTCGTGGATTCTGCCACCAGTCGCCTATATGGCTTACAATGCTTTTTAAGCATTTGGGGAACATGAAATCTGTCCAACGTGCCTCCGAAGACTGCCGCCATTAGAAAATAAGCAATCTAATGTTTACGTGGACGCATGATTAACAGTGACCACAGCGACAGATACTAGGCTATAAAGTGATACAGCCTAACTAGCGTAGCTAACTGATAAAGCATACTAGTTGCTACAATTTCCGACCTCGTTTTAAGACGCGGGCGAGGTTCATATTTCTCCCAATAAAAACTAGGCTATGAATTTCCCTGCTATCGTTATGGGAGAGTGAATCGAGTAGCACACCGTCAAGCAAGCACATGTAGCCAATGCGGTAGGCTGTTGACGGGGCTTCCCACGAATCAAGTAAATAATTTTAATTAAAAATTGTTGATGGCTAACGTTAGTGGTTTTGTCAGCAGCTGCTACAGTGGTGTGAGTGTCCGTCATTTTTTCGGTCTACTATAACGGGTTCTGAAATCTCGCCCACGATTTTTCTTCTCGTTCATTTCTTATTCCATACGGACGCTGTGTGTGGATAATATTCATGTCGGTCTGCGTTATGTGATACAGTGAGTTGAAACGAACACAATTACTGGGTTGTCTGGGCCTGTGCATGTTGACAGGTTAAAAGTAGATACCGTAGTGATTGGAAGCACTAGCGATTTTCAGGGGGTGGTGCGTATAGGAATCCCATGGTTTAAAAGCAGTTCGGGGAAGAGGCTACGGTTTGCACGGATGTGTGATAGCGAGCCTGTATTGTGCTTGTAAATAATAAAAAAAGACGTCTTGGCGCTTGGGCATGACTCCCCCCCTCTCCACACACACAAAAACCACTTCCTTTTTTTCAGCAAACATTCTCGCCTTTCTTCTCGCGGGATATTTCCAACCACCCCCTCCCCCCAAACCTTATTGCACTTGATTGTTTTCTCCAAGTGTATGACCGTATATCATCTCGCAGAAATAAAGGTGTACCCTGCACAGTTCACCGTAATCCTCCGTGTAGCTAAGCTGTCATTCTATCCTCCTCGGTCTCTCCCAGAATGCTCCGCTGAAATCGTCTCTTGAAATCCACCGGCCAACCCCCTCCTCCCTCCCCTCCACTCCCTTTTCTGCGTGGTAGCTGGCCAGCTGCTGTTACATGGGTAGCTCATAAATAGAAGATAACCATTTCGGAGATATTGTTGTTTTGATAGGCTAATGGTAAGCCAATGGGCAAAGTGCTTTCACAGGTTTGGGAAGTGGAGAATGTGGTTCATACCTGTGAGAGCCTAGAAATTGTGTGTAGACGGGTCTGAGAAGTGGTCCGGTTGAGATCAGCTTGAGGTCCTCGATGCTGTCTGCAGTGTGCTTCTTGGACTATGGATTTGATTAACTGCAACCCCCCCCCACCCTCGGATAAATACGGAGCTTTTGCTGCAATGCTCAAGGAGTTATTATCACATCTGTGTTAATTTGAGTAGTGTGGTGTGGTGGTACTAGAATTTGATCTGTACCCTCAAATGCCTGTAAAAAAAAATAATCTTGTACGCAAGAATTCTCCCAAATTATTTTGGAATAGACTGCTTTGTGAAGAGTAGTGCACAGAATTTGCTTTCATTTTACCATGAGACTGGTGTTGGCGTGCGAAGCTCGTGTGCTTGCCGTTTTGCTTCACTAGTCTTGTCTTAACACACCCGGCTTGCATCTGGCTGCGTGCGTTTATTGTGTGAAAGTGTCCGTTTTTCACGTCTGATGAACACAGCAAAGGGACTAGTTCCTGTGGTGAGGGGAAGGAACCCCCCTGGGAAATCTCAGCCGTTATGAGTGTGTGAGTGTGAGTGTAAGTGTGAGTGTGTGTGTGTGTGTGGAGGCGGGGGGCGGGTGTGGTTTGCATACGCATTTACTGTACGTGAATCGGCCCGGGCGACGTGCTATCGATTGCTTTTTATGTAACGGCGGAGTGGTCGTGTTTGAAGACGCGCACGGACTGGGATTAGTCGGTGTCAGGCCGCCTGATGTCTCATCCCCCCGGACGGCATGTCGTGACTGCTGGGAGCTGCCCCGGAGAGGGCGGGTAGTCTCTCGTTTCTACACCCACCCGCCGCCTGACTCACTCTGGAGGTGCCCCGAACCGCTCCGCAGCGCTCTCCTCATGAAGTGCTTCTGCCGCTGAAACTCGGTATCTGGAGCAGGAAGCTGTATGATTTTCATTTTTAGGCTAGCCCCCCCCCCCCCCTCCAGAAAAAAAAAAAGATTTTGACAGGAGATTTTTCAGCAATTGTGCAGCATCTACACATCAGGGAAGGGGGCTTGTTTATGATATCCCAGAAGCCTTTGCAACATGGTGCTTTTAGGTTTTTTTTTTTTTGTTTTGTTTTTTTTTACAGGGAATGTGTGGCCCAGTAGGAACTGTGACACAAAACCAGCGAAGCTTGCTTGCAGGTGCATATGCTGTAACACAATATGATGTTATGTGCCGGACAGTGTGTGACACATGTATATATGCAAGCTGATGTTATTCACACTAAAATACGTTGGAGCTATTGTTGTATCTCCTGGTTCTGCAGGTCAGTGTGAGGGCCACCCATTTTGCTACTCGATAAACAAAGCTAAAATGTATATTGGCGGTGTATTCTGATCTCTCGGTTGTAAAGGATTGATGTAGAAGCTAATTCGCTAGCTACTGAGCGTACAAACTGCATTTATTAGTATTTATTAGGCTTTGGAATATACTGGCTGCTTGATCTTGATATTATGAGGACAAGTTGGTGCTGGTCAAATAAAGAGTATCCCCTATCCATATGATATGAAATTTAGAGATTCTCTGTACCATTGGTCCTAAAAAGCAAGCAAAGCCTGACTTACTATTATTGCACAAAAATATTAATGTTGACAATTTGTCTTTGGCCCAAATAAAAAAACAATCTATTCCAAATGCGGTTATGTTGGTAAAACACAATGCAGGTACCTACACAAACCAGGTCTGCTGTTAGTGAAGGTGCAACTTACAATTCCACAATTAAAAAACACAGTCAGAGTTTGTTGTTATATCATTGGCCTTGAAGGTGTCAAAGAAGTACTGAATGGGGCTTTGTGAAACACGTACGGGTGGAGGTGGAGCCACCATCTTTCTATTGGTGACTCGCTGATTTGAACCAATCGGTGCGTTTCATCGTGCAGCGCAAACCCTTTTAATTTGCTTAGACGGTTCAATGATTGACAGCGCATAGTAGCTCATAGTAGCATGGTAGCTCCATGTTCTCTCAGTGGAGCCTCGCTCTTCCGTGGCTGCAGAAGGGAAGTGGCTGTGGCAACAGCTCTGTTTAGGTGTCATTTCATTATCACACAGAACTCCCCTAGCTGTTGTATTTCAATGGCCGTCATCGAAGCAGTGCAGTTTCATGAACGTGCTTGTGAGTTAATGTTGAGTATAGCCTCTAAGCCTTTGGCAACATTTTGCCTTCCATGATTTATTTCAGAGCGGACGTCCTTATCCGGAGCTAGTTCTCACTCACAAAAGGTACATTATTTACATCTTCACCGGTTTTTCCTGCAGCAGTTTAAGTATCTGATTAAGTAGCCACCTTATTTAAGGGTGCTGCAGCAAGATAATCAAATCCGTAGTCTTTTAAGTTACGAACCCAACTCCTTAGCCCTGCTGTGAAGCCAAGATAATCAAATCTGCAGTCTTAAGTTACAAGCCCAACCCCTCAACCCTGCTTCTGATACACTGTATGTTTGAACTACTTTGTGACTTTAATGTTCCCATTCCAACTCTTGAGTGAAGAGCCAGATCTGCAGAAAGATTTCAGTGTGTTATTTTGAACAAGTTTGGCTGTGGTCATGGGTATTCAAAACATACAGGCTACTCTTTTCAGGACCATGTATGTACCATGCTTTTTTAAAAACATTGCATTGTGATAAGATTAGCACCTGGTAGCCTGTTTGTCCCTTGTTGTTTGTACAGAAATTATTATTATTATTTTTATTTTTTAAAATTAATTTATTGTTTTTACCAGGACATGTGCACACACGAGTGAATTGGAAAGGCCAGGCTTTTTAGAGGAATACAGGGACTTGCTTCATAACTGGAAAACCATTTTCACACATCCATGTAACAGCCTCCCGTTTCACTTCCAGTGATTTCCGTTAGCCTGCCTCCTTAGCAACGCAGCAGGACGTCTTCATTTTGTGGGTGCTGTGTTGGACGACAGCCGATTTGCATTTTATGGCTTGAACCGAAGTGAAGAGCTTCATCTGATCCTTCAGAGGCTTCTCGTTTCTGAAGTGTTTGCATTTTCACTCGAAAACAGCTGCGTGAAACTGACAAGCTGAAGAGCTACTGTGCTCTTAAAAAAAAAAAAAAAAAAAATACAGTGCTCCTTCACACCGTTCCCTGATAAAAGCCAATGTTACGTAAGCTTTTGTATGTTTAAATGTATTTTTTGGTTATTTTTTTTAAATAGTAGAAAGACCAGGTGATCGGAACAGCACGTTGTTTTATACAGCGATCTTCAGTGTTGGCCATGGGGCTATACAGGTGCTTGATTTAGCATACCTTTCAATGCAGGGGATAATGTGTCTAGTCCCATTAATAGGCCCGGTTTTCTCCTCAGGTTAGAGGAAGAGCCGCCAGGTAATTATAACCAGGATCCTGTCTTCGGGAGGAATGTGATGTCATGTGAGCAAATATATTTTTTGGGAGTAGAGCAACATGGCAGATTGAGGTGGCAGCGCAGAAGCTGAGCGCGCTAGCTGACGTTTGATTGACACCAGGGCTCCGCCCAGGAGCTCTCGAGGAAGCGGGTTCGAGTCTTCGCTCGGAGCAGACGCCCGGTGTCGTTTTGCTGCCGCTGACTCTCTCTGTTACACTATCCACTCGGTTACAGCTGCACTGGTGTCACCGCACGCAACTAAGCATTGTTTTTTAATGTTCTCCTCTGAAACGGGACATGATTTAAGAAAAGTGCCAATTTGCCACATCAAATTAAGTGAACTGGACCCTCTTGCATGCTGATTTTTTATTATTTAAAAAAAAGAAAGAGCTGCATTATTTTTGGCAGTTGATGGTTCTGTGCAAAATTGTAGCCAATCGCTGCTTGTGTTGCAGTTCATATAGGCCAGTGGTTCCGAACCCTGCTCCAGGTGTGTCAACTTAGGTTTTCATTTCAGCTCTGAGTTGACACACCTGATTCTACAAATTTGCTGCTTAGTGTGATCTCTAGCTGTTGAACGAGGTGTGCTCTGTTAAAATTGGAGTGAAAACCTACGGGACAGGATGGGTGAAGACTCTAGGAACAGGGTTGGGAACCGCAAGGCTAATTTTGTTTCTGGGCCGATTCACTGCATCAGTATTTTCTGTGGCCTATAGCCTGCAGTTGCCCTTTCCATCCCAGCTTATTCTTAATTAAACATTAAAATTAGCAACTTTGAATTGGTCAATTTTTAATATGTCTTGTTAAAATATTTCCACTTGGCTGGAGGGACATCTCCTGTCCTGCATGTTTTCACTTCAGCCCCTATTTGGCACACCTGATTCTGCTAATTGGTAGCTCGAGGGGATCTGCGTCTGTCGAGTGAGGTGTGCTTTGTTAGAGACTGGAGTCGGGCTCCAGGAACAGGGCTGGGCGGCCCTGTTCTGCGTGAACCGAGTCGATTCTCAGAAGAAAATAATAAATAAATTATGAAAGGAAGCTGAGGTGGTTACTGCAGGTTCTGTATGGTGTGTCAGAGATTCAAACCCGACAGAGGAACTCAGGACGGGAATATAGAAGCCATTTGTAGTAGCTAGTGCCTTCAGGTTCTCTTGTGTGCATTCTTCATCTTCATCTTTGCTCATTTTGCTGCTTGGCCCTGACCACTGGTGTGTTTGCATTGGCCTCTCCTGATGTAGCCTAGGTAGAGGCTGGTTTTGCAAGGCCTTTACTCCTGACCTAGGCCCGCGTTATTGAAAGGAACTTGTGTACAACACAACGTGCGACCATCAGGAAGCAGAGCATTTTAACAGAGGAAACGCAGTTCATGTTAATTTTAGGTCTCGCAGGGACGTTGTTTCCAACATGGCCAACACGTGAAAGTACAGTCAGCGAAAGGTCAAAACTGGGGTGCACTTTAATTGGATTAGCAGTGCATTTTTTTGATTGTAGAAGAACAGATCTTTTCATTTTTTGTAATCATTCTCTTGATTTTTTTAAACAATGTTTTCCTGCTTTCAAAAAATGTTTTAAGGCCTCTGCTTTGTTGGTGAGAAGAGCCAGGGTTTCTTGAAGTGTGTGTGTGACCTGTCCTTACATTTAGTTGAGGTAATCCTAAACCTCCAATCCCCCTTTACCTTAATTCATTATCCGTGGTGTCTAAATTTAAAGCAGCATGCAACGTTGTCTAGATGGTCAGCTGTGCTTTCACACAGGTGAGTGCTTGCTGTGACACTTCAGGTTTTGACCGCGAGTGTCACCTTTGGATTGGCGCGATGAGAGAAAGATGGCGGAAGGACACTGGGAAGGAAAATGTAAATAAAATAAAATAAGCGCAAGATTATTTTTCTGGTTGAAAGAAGTTTCACGTGCTACGTGGATATGCAAAGCTAATCCTTGGTGACCTCTGGGTCATCGCTGCGCTTAAAATAACCCTTCTCACTAAAAGGTGAGCGGGTTCTCCCTCAAGGAGTTTCACGTTCTCTGCAAAACAAAATGAGAAACAAACTGCTGTATCCGATATAGCACATCAAGACACTTACGGTAGCTAAATTTTTTTTTCTGGCCTATGGACAGGTTTTTTAACAACAAACATGTGCAATTTTTACCTGTCAGTCCACAATACAAAATCTTGGCCTTTTGCGACACACCCTTTCTGACACATTGCAGAGGACAAACACTGGAGTTCAGCTGCATTTCTATCAAGAGCTATACTTGTACGACAAAGTTAAAACGTCACAGTTTGTGAGCTAGATTTTATATGGAGCTGCGGATTTAGATCTTTGGATCATGATTTATCGAGAGGTGATGGTGCAGTAAAAATCATTTTACTGTCAGTCCCTTTGGTTCTGGCCTGTCGCTTGGTCAAATGGCACAGTGCTGCAGCATGAAACTATTTCTTAACTAGGGTTCGAAAATAGCATGAGATTAGCCTGGTAGAATATCCTGTGGTTTATTATGCAGTATATTATCTTTGTGGCATCACTGTGCTCTGCTTGTTATGACTGTGTGGGCATGTAACCAGATCAGCATTTTATTTAAAACCTAAAAAAAAAAAGTTGTAATATGGGTGTTTAGCCTTTTATTTTTTAGTTTACATCATGGTTTTTCTGTATAGTATTTTGCAAATGTGACTGAATTCATTTTTAATTGTTTTGTGATTAAACATTTTCAAATATATTTCATGAATGCATCCAATAATATCTGGTTATAAGGACAGTCTCACTCTTTCCTGGTTTTGAATGGGCCAGTTGCATATGGAGACTTGGGCAATTATGCATAGGTTATGACATCATATTTTTCTGATGTCATCATTTCCTTTGCTGAAAGATTGATTTCCTGTCTGCTTAGCCCAAACCTGCAGCTGCCATTGGCTGTGGGCGGGAGGATCACTTCTCCGGCTGAATTCTCCTGCCAGGAAAACCGGTGTTGTGTCGCAGTGTGCGTGGTGGTCAAACAGCGGTCCAAGCCGCAGACTGCAGTCCCTTTATATGCTGCAAGGAATGCTGGGATGCCTGTGATGTGGGCCTTTGCTTGCAGTCAGTTTTCTTGCCAAGAACCCACAATATAAAACATGATGTTTTGATGCTGGATGCTGATTGGCTGAGACCGCGTTCTACAGTTATTGTAAATCCAATACAGTAACAGTTAATCAAGCCACCTGTTTGTCAACAGCATCAGTGCTCACACAAACCGTCGCTTATGAATAATATTACAAAGTGAATAATATTGTGGAATCTGTTAATTGTTTCTGTACGTCGTAACCATTTTATTAATGCAGTATGGCACTGGTGGCTGTGCTGTATCGTGAGTACAGTCACAGCTACGGGGTGTTGCTGGTACTCCGCTTTGCCTTGTCCCAAACAACACCCCTGTAGCCGTGATTGTGTTTGTGATACAGCACGGCCTCGTGTGCCGTATCGCTTAATCGTACAGCACAGAGCGAGATGAGCTGCTATCCTACCCGAGCCATTTGGTATAGACAGCACCAGCGCTCGAACAGATGCAGTTTACAGAGAGACGAGCCCTTATAGGCTCTGCGCTGGAACAAAGCCGTCTCATTGGCTGGAGTAGGAGACCCAGGGCCTTCGTCTGCGGTTCACAGGCGCTTGCTTGTCAGTCTCAGTGCCTCGCTCCTCTGTGCGGTCGGCTGTCTCTCACAGACAGCTTGCATCTCCTGCATGCTTGCGTTTTGTGCCACCCTGCAAGTCGAATGAAATCATCTCTTTTCGCCAAGCCCATGGTGACGTCACAGTGACTTAGTCCATGTTTTTTCTACAGTCTTATGGCCCGAACCCTCGAATAGCAGGCACATGAGGAAAGAAACAAAACTCCCAGTGGGGGGAGGAAAAACCCTCAAAACAGTAGCGAGAAACCCCCCCCCCCTCGCCCCCGCCCCCGATGGGAAGAAATCTCGGGAGGAACCCGCCTATAGAGGGGAGGCGCCCGTCCTCCACGGGCCGGGCCCGGTGTGAAGCAGCGAGGGTTTGGTCTGGCCCCAGCGTATTTTACACACACAGCGGGTCGGTCTCCGCCGCTGTTTTGACTTCTGGGCGTCTCCTGACGGGCCGAGCGTCACTCCGCCTGCGCTCCCTCCGCGCGCGCCCCAGATTCGCCGAGCTGGCTTTGGCTCCCTTCTGCGGTGGCTGTCCGTCTGCGATCCACGCGCTTCATAATTTATGACCGCCGTGCGTATGCTGGACTATCGTAAGGGGTCTTCGCACACTTGAACAGAATGGGATACGTCTAAATTATGGATCGCTGCGAAGCATCGGGGGCAAAGCAAAGCTCCATCTTGGTTTTTTCTGCTGGAAGACACATATTCGGAGCAGAAAGCTATTCTGATTCCCTGTTGAAGAGTAGGTTTTTTGGAATGTTTTTTTTTTTTTTTTTTAATTCAGTCAGTGTTCTAGAACTCTTTTGCTTTCGGTTACCTGCAGTGATTGTGACATCAGCATTACAATGTTCAGTTAAGAACACTGAAATGAGTGAAACATCGCATTTATATATTAATTCACGCATTTGTGGTCTTACGGGTTATGGTATCATGGAAAGACAAGGAAGGGTTGCAACATGCAACACGATGTACTTTTTTTTCTACCAGCGTTTACATCGGTTCTTCTTTTTAAAAAAAGAAAAAGAAAAACTTGCTCCTTTGTTCTTTTACTAGTGCGTGATCACGCAGCCAGGTAGAGGCAGGTATTTGGTTTGGTTTGAAACAAGCCCATGCAGGTCTGCCCTATACACGAGCCCCCCTGGAGAACGTTCTGGAATTTTTGTTAGCTAGCTTTCACAGGGCTCGGAACAGGGCCCTGTGCGTCGCAGTGTAGATATCGACCTGCATCAGCGCTAAGTGCTAGCGGTTAGCAAGACAGCTTTTTGCCTAATGGCTTACGCGTGGGTTTCTCTGGCCCAAACTGACAGCTTCGTTACTGATACGTGAGAGATTTACATGGATTTTTCTGTGCGTGTCTGAAAGGTAGGGTCCCCACACCATTTACAGGATCACTGATTCAAGACCGTTTCATAAGTTCCTGCAAGGTGCATATCTGTCTCTTGGTTGTATTCATTTGCATGTGCTTCATGTGAGGCGCACAAGCCTTTACCCATAATTCCCCAGCGAGTGCCGTTGCAGGTGTCTCAGGGGCCTAGTTAAACTCAAACATACTTAATGTTAAAAACAAAGTAGCCACTGTTGCAGTTTTGTTTTGACTTTTTTTTCTCTTTAGATGTCTGAAAAAGAGCTGCACTTTGTACAGCAAACAACATTAAAATGTTTTTTTTTTTTTTTCAAACCTGAGACAGATCAAACAGTCACCTTGTGTGGGCTCTGGACTTCCTCAAACATTAAACATGACCGCAAAGGAAAGTAGTTTTATTTATAGCGGCTTCCAGTAAAAATACGTGTAATTTCTGTGTGTATTTGTTCACAGTGAAAAGCGGACGAAGAGTTGACGCTGGCGGAGAGAACTGGCAATCTGGAGTTTTCTCTCGGTTCTGTGATTAAATTGTCCAATTAAAATGCTCTTCAGAAAAAGTGATGGGGAGGGGATTGTTTCTAATAAATTAATTTCTTTGTCATCTTATCTCAAACAGTGGATGCGTGTAATGAGTCTGTTTTGTGGAGTGATCTAGGCTGCTTACAGAATTAAAATGGTCTTCAGATAAAAGACGCTGCAGGTGTTTATATTAGATTATAAATTTATCGTGATATCTCGTCCTTTTTTCCTTTTATTAGTTTTAATGTGCATCGAACGACTCTCACTTCAGTTTTCTGCGAATATGGGCATCATGTAACCTGGCAGTCGTACAACCGATGACATCACCGTGGTAGTGTTCACCGTCAATCCCCGAGAGCTGAAGGAAATTACCCAGAATCCTCCTCTGAGAATGACGTTATTATTAAAAGGCCCGGGAGAAGTTGTTTGGAGGTCTGGACTGTTTCTAACTCCGTCTCCGCGGAGGCGCCTGTGACGGCTTCGCGGTGCGCTGGGGGGAAAACCCAAATCGACCGAACGACCGCTGTGGTGCGAATGCTAATGAGCGTTAGCGTCAGCTAATGTCCCAGCACTCCCCAGCACCAGCGGTTTCAAAACCAAGGATCAGGATCCCACTGGTGCATTGTGGGAGGTGTTGAGGTGGGTTGCTGGATGGGTTCAACAGGGTCGTGAGATGACGTATGGATTTTTTTGTGTTGGCGCATGATGTACTTTTCATTGACTCTCACACCAGTCAGTCTAATGACTGAACCTGTTACATGCAGTAACTACTGTGTGTAAACATCATCGTTATTACAATATATACATTCTGCTTTGAACTAATGACAGGCTGAACCTTAATAGAGAGATTTTTGAGACTGGTCTCGACTAGTTATTTTTTGGGAATCTATTCAAATGGGGGGAGCACAGTGGTACTTGTAGGGGGAGTTTTGGCCAGTCTGTTGACAGAGACTGTCACTGTATAAGCCAGGGGTTAGCAAATCTGGCCAGTTGTACTCCTGGTTTTCATTCTTCGCCTCTAATCAGGACTGATTTAAACAGGGGACACCAGGTGAGTTAAATTTCTCGGCCAATCGGTGGCATTCATCGATCAGTTAACTATCAGGTCGAAAAGAAAACCAGCACTACTACTGACCTCCAGGACCATTAGAGTTTCCCTGATATAAGCAGTGTAATGAGACAGTGTGTTTTATGTCAGTTACGTCTGAAGTAGAGAACCAAACTTTCCTAGTTAAAAAGATTAGGCACAAAAAAAAAACATCAAACTGTACAATTCATCAGGTATTGAATCCGGGGGGGCCGACAGGCACGAAAGCGAGATGTGGGCGGTGCTCCGCGGGCCCGGCAACGGGGGAGCAACACTCCCAGCTCTGGGCTCTGTGCTACTTTACTCAGATATTTCAGGAGTCGGTTGGCCTCGTTTGCAGAGAGGGGGCGGGGGTGGGGGGCGTCTTGAAATTTGGTCCTTTCCTCCTCTCGCCCTTCCAAACTCAAAAATTGCAGGGAGGCGCGGCAGCCAATGGGGTTGTGCGGAGAGACTCAGGGAGAGGCGGGGCCTAAACGGGGAGTGTTCTCTGCCGCTTGCTCAAGTAGGGTAGCCTAGCGCTATGCGTGATGTCATCAGCCATCCCAGGCTTCCTCCGGTTTTTTAGGACGTCTTGGAGCCTCTCTGGGACGGTTGGAGGTGCCCCGTCTCTCCCCGGTGGTGTGTGTTCCCTCCCAAATTACCCGCGCCCCTCTGAGAGGCAGCAGGACAGCGGAGTCGCCCTCATTTCCCTGCGCCGGCCCCGAATTCTGTGTGTTTTTTAACTAAATGAAAGACTGAGGTGTGGGTGGGACAGGGACCAGGGAGTCTTTCTTGCTCCGCAGGCCTGTAGAATATCTTCTCTCTCTTACACCCGCAGCGTAAAGCATAGCCTCCCGTGCAGCTTCTCCTGAACGCACCGGGGAGGGGACTGTACTGTACGGGACTGCGTTTATGGGTCGGAGTCCATGTCTGGGTTTACCTGTCTCTCGTCCCCTCCATACCTCTCTCGCATCCTGTGGACTGTGAAGGAGTCAGCAGCAGTCCTTCACATTCACCGGCCGCCTCGGTCCTGGCTGAGTCTGATTAGCGGCTCGTTAGCTAGCCGCAGAAACGCCGCTGGCTTCTTTAGTAGGTGGCCTGGGCCTTGTCTGTCCCTCAGAAGGGACAGTGGTGTCACCTGCAGCTTAATGCAGGGGAATGCAGGATTCTGCATGTCAGGAAATCCCATCATTTTATACCCCCTTCACCTGCAGTCTGTTGTTTGATTGTTGCTGCATGCAGTGGGATGACAGTACTTGCTGGTTTCTTTGCTTGTGTGAACTTTGTGTGACGGGATTGTGCGCTAACCTGAGTGTACTTGTTCTTTCTTTGCAGGGAAATGAATCGAGTTATCCCTTGGAGATGTGCTCGCACTGTGAGTATATTCTTTAATTTTCTCACTTACTTCAGGTGTTTATTTATGCTGTTTTGTTCTATTTTATTCTAATGCAGGCTTAGTAACTATATGAAGAGCTGTGGCTGGGCCTCTGTGGCCTTTACAGCTTTGCTGCCACAAATGGGTATTTTTCAATGTTTTTTTTTTTGATTTGATTGCTGTTTTTATACACTAAATGTGTAATATGAAATTGTTAAAAGGAAAGAATGGAACTAAATGCGGCTAAAAGGAGCGTCCTGCGGCAGAAAGGTCAGGCCCGGGGCTGGCAGGGCCCACCCGGGGTATTTTTAGGTGCCATATGGCCTTCTCGCCGGTCTGTTGCCTCATCCAGGCACCCTCAGCATAGGGGGATTGCTTCATCAGCATTTAAAGCTGCCCTCCTCCCCCCTCCTCCTCCCCTGTCCCAGCTGGACAGGCTAACCTTAGCCTGGGGGAATTCCCTCCTGAAGGGGATTCGCTCGTGGGACTGGCCCGTGAAGGTTGCCAGGGCTAAGAAACTCTTTCCGTCCGAATAATAAGCCATGAATCCCCCCCTTGAGGAACGGGGGGGGACACGTCCTGGGACTTCCCTGTGATTCGTAGCACCCCTGGAGAAACAGGCGGGCTCTTCTGGGCCCGTGTGAGGCACGTTTGGGGCGGTTTGGGGAGCGCGGCCTGCGCCTGCGTCTGTGTGCGTTACGGTGACTGGGATGGTGTCGTGTTACTGATTGCGCCCTTGGAAAGGCGCCAGTCTCTTCGCCTTTCAGTTTTAGGTTCTCAGAACTCACTTCATAAGCCCAGGGAGGTTTGCTTTTTGAGTTTGAGTGTGAAGAAAGCGCTGCTCTTTGAACGCTGCTTTTGCAGCCTGCCGTCGAATCCAGGCAACTTGATGTTCGTCTGACAAATGGGTCTTGACCTCTGACATCTGACCCTTGATCCACACGCAGTGTGTTTGCACAGCTTCCTGTGGTGAAGTCCTTGGGATTCACTTCCGGGTCTTACACCTGCAGGGCCTGAAGGAGGTAAACAGGTGTGTGTGTGTGTGGCCCTGACGGACCCCCGTCCAGGGGCCGCACGCTATCTGAAAACTCCCCTCTCCCCCTTTCCCCTTCCCCCTTCCCAATAAGTGGTATTTTGAGCCCCTCTGCCCCCCCCCCCACCTCCTGGAGGGGCAGCTGTTCTTCCCGTCAGGAAGACGGACGGCCTTAAACACGTGACCCGATCCTGGCGGCAAGCTCTGTGGAGTCCCCCCTCACGGATCGGTCTTCTGTTACACCCCCCGGTGTGCTTGTAATGGGGCAGTGTGTAGCTCTGTTACACCCCCCGGTCTGCTTGTAATGGGGCAGTGTGTAGCTCTGTTACACCCCCCGGTCTGCTTGTAATGGGGCAGTGTGAGGTCTGTTACACCCACCGGTGTGCTTGTAATGGAGCAGTGTGAGGTCTGTTACACCCACCGGTGTGCTTGTAATGGAGCAGTGTGAGGTCTGTTACACCCCCCGGTGTGCTTGTAATGGGGCTGTGTGTGCTGTGTTACACCCCCCGGTGTGCATGTAATGGGGCAGTGTGAGGTCTGTTACACCCCCCGGTGTGCTTGTAATGGGGCAGAGTGAGGTCTGTTACACCCCCCGGTGTGCTTGGGCAGTGTGTGGTCTGTTACACCCCCCGGTGTGCTTGGGGCAGTGTGTGCTCTGTTACACCCCCCGGTCTGCTTGGGGCAGTGTGTGCTCTATTACACCCCCCGGTGTGCTTGTAATGGGGCAGTGTGAGGTCTGTTACACCCACCGGTGTGCTTGTAATGGGGCAGCGTGTAGCTCTGTTACACCCCCCGGTGTGCTTGTAATGGGGCAGTGTGAGGTCTGTTACACCCACCGGTGTGCTTGTAATGGGGCAGCGTGTAGCTCTGTTACACTCACTCACCGGTGTGCATGTAATGGGCCAGTGTGTGTTTCATTACACTCCCCAGTGTGCTTGTAATGGGGCAGCGTGTCGCTCTGTTACACTCACTCACCGGTGTGCATGTAATGGGCCAGTGTGTGTTTCATTACACTCCCCAGTGTGCTTGTAATGGGGCAGCGTGTAGCTCTGTTATACTCACTCACAGGTGTGCTTGTAATGGGCCAGTGTGTGTTTCATTACACTCCCCAGTGTGCTTGTAATGGGGCAGCGTGTAGCTCTGTTATACTCACTCACAGGTGTGCTTGTAATGGGGCAGCGGGGGTCTTACGGGGGGGGGGGGGGGGTGTGCCTGTCGGTCAGCACCGCCGTCCACCAAGCAGTGTGACTTCGATCGGCCGAGCGGAGACGCCGCGTTCAGCCGCGGCGTCGTCAGGACGGCAGCTGAGCGCCGCGCGGCGGGTGTGTTTAACAGCGTGCTGCGCTCACGCCGGAGACACCGCAGAGCCAAGATGTCCGCCGCTGGCGTTTGCTTCGTGCTCGTGTGGAACCCGTCCTTCCTGGTAACTCTAGTGGAAAAAGATGAGGTGTGATAAGAGAGGGCCCGGGGTTTAGGAAAATCCCTCTCTGTGCTGGTTTGGGCGGCAGAGAGGGATGTGGTTTTGGAATTCCAGAGAATCCCGGGCACATAACAGTGTGCGTTTTATGAGGGCTTGGCAGTCAAGCGTCATGTTGCAACATAATACTGCCTGAGTACATGCTCATAATGCTGTCTCACACACAAACACACACACACACACACACACACACACACGCCACCAAACATACACACACACACACACACACACACACACACACGCCACCAAACACACACACACACACACACACACACACACACACACGCCACCAAACACACACACACACACACACACACACACACACACAGGCACACACACACGCCACCAAACACACACACACACAGGCACACACACACACGCACACACATACACACACACACACACACACACACACCAGGCCTGTGAATTCCACCACTGCATTGTGGGCGGGGACACAAATTATCTGATCAGAACTGCAGTCAGCCAACGAAACTGCTGACGTTGAGTGACGGGCGAACCCCGACGCAAACCCCAACACGAGCCCCGCCTCCCCGCAGCCCCGCCTCCCTCAGCCGCGCGTGGGACGCGCCCGAACGCCGTCCCTTTACACAGCGTGCGTCCGCTCCGATACACGAGCGTCAGACGCGTCTGGATACTACACCCCCCCCCCCCTTTACACAGCGTGCGTCCGCTCCAATGCACGAGCGTCAGACGCGTCTGGATACTGCACCCCCCCCCCCCCCCCCTCGTGAAACCTTATATCGCTGATCGCTTTTTTTATTATCCAGCAGCGTAATAAATTATTGATAAAAGTGCCGAATTGACTCTGTAATCAAATGAGTCCGTTTACAACATTTACAAGGCAGCCTCTCGCTCTCGAAGGGGAAACCCCGTTTGGATCAGAGTGGAGTTTGGGCAAATGGGCAACGCAGCCTCACACTTTGGCCTGAGGCACACACAGAAGCATTTAACTTCAGAGATGGAACTCTCTCTCTCTCCCTCCCTCTCTCCCTCCCTCTCTCTCTCTCTCACTCTCTCCTTCTTCCCCTCTCTCTCTCTCTCACTCTCTGTCTCTCTGTGTCTCTCTCTGCCTCTGTGTCTCTCTATCTGTCACTTTTGCTCTCTCTCCCTCTCTTTCTCTCTCATTCCTCACTCTCTCTTCCCTTCCTCCTCTTCCCCCGCTCTCTCTCTTCCCTCCTCTGTCTCTCTCCCTCTCTCTCCCTCTCTCTCTCTGAGGTGCGGTAACGTGATCGGGCTGCTTGTTCTCTGAAACGCTGCTGAGTGTTCAGTAACCCAGCCAGCGCCCGAGACCGTCTGCAGTCTCCCAAAATAGCCCTCGTCCATTAGCAAGGTTTCCTTGTTGCTAGGGGTTTTCCCCTTGGGGGGGCAGTGGCACAGGGCAGCAGCAGCGGTGAGGTTGTGGGGTATCTCTCCCCCCTGGGCCTCACACGTGCGGCGTATATTTTAATGAGACAGCACTGCGGTGTGGAGCCGTGGGGACAGGGGCGGGTTCATTAGCGCGGAGATGCACAGCCCCCCCCCCCCCCCCCCCCCGCCCCCGTCCCGCCCCCAACGCCAGCGGGGCGAAGGCGCAGGGATTTCCTCCTAAAGCTCGCGCTCGGCTTTCCGCAGCCTTCCGGAAGGATGAGGGCCGCTGCCGTGGTCCGGGCAGCGCAGGCCCGACGCGGAGTCTTTAACGAGCTGAATCTCAGGGAAGCGTGCTATTCCAGCGTCACATGACCTCCTGAAACGCTCGAAGTGATCGCCTCTCAGCCGCCTGAAACGCTCGATGCGACCCCCTCATGTGAATAAGAAAATGTGTATGTTAGCAGCACGCAATTACAAAATGAGAATGTGTGTCCTGTTTTTGTTATAACATTGAGGGGAGATTTGCTCAGATCTGGTTAGTGGTGTGCTGCAGTAGCTATGCAGTGCATCCTGGCTCCCTTGTGCCTCCTTGTACACGGAGGTCTGTCCGAGTTTGAAGCTTTAACATGTGCCCGTTGGCCGGTGAGCCTGTGTGGTAACGAATAGTAAGATCTGCAGCGAGACTTCCCGGGGAGTGGAGTGTCTTGTTGTGATAAATTATCTTTGTTGCTGCTCCTAATGCAGCTGCTGCTAAATGATGTCACAATGTGCCCAAGCGAGCTGGAGTGCGTTTTTAAAGTCGGATCGAACCCCGGAGGCGCGGGGGGGGGGAGTAAAAATAAAGTGACGGCGTCCCGCTCTGTCGCGTTCCCCAGCGAGTGCGTAACCAGCCCGGGTCCCCTCTGCGGAGGACCTCCGCGTCTATTTCTGAGGCGGTCGGAGGGGAAGGAAGGAGAAACCGTCCCGGGATATCACGGGACGTCACACGCCTGGCACGAAGCGGGGTGTAAAAATACAGGAGAGAGAGTCCCTCTCTCTCTCTCTCTCTCTCTCTCTCTCTCTCTCTCTCTCTCTCTCTCTCTCTCTCTCTCTCTCTCTCTCTCTCTCTCTCTCTCTCTCTCTCTCTCTCTCTCTCTCTCGCCCTCGTCCCCGTGGCCAAGGCGACCCGTTTGGAACGGAGACAGACAGACTGCTGCTCGTAATCACAGCGGGTAAAAAAAACAACCTTACGTGCGCCTGGAAAGGCAGCGAGCCTCGCGCACGGGTTTTCTGAGGGAGTCTGAGGGTGCGAAAGCCGGGTTTATTATTAACCTGTTTCCATACAATGAGGCCCTTGTGTGTGGCGAGATGTGTGCTGCTCCCTATATAAGTGCCTGTTGCCTGGTAACGGCGTTGGGTAAATTTGAAGTGTTCCAGCATCTTTAGAAAATGGATTTCCTGTTTTTTTTTTTCTTCTTTTTTTTTCAGCTGAAGTAGTGGCCGTCGGTTTGGTTCCTAGAGTACAATTAGCATCCGAGATGAGTGTGAACCGAAACCACTTCTGTAGGCGTCTGCATATTTTGTCGCCTGCTTGCCTGGTGCCTACGATTTTGTATTTTTTTTAAATTAATATTCTTATCATCAGTGATCTGGTATTTTACCTCAGAAACATTTTTTCTCCTTATTTAGTCAAGTTGGTGATGATGAAACAAAGTGTTGTCTGCACAAGCGATTTCTGTCCTGTTGTGATTGGTTCCTTGTTGATGTATCGGGGTTGAAATCTCTGATACGGGAGAGGAGCAGTCAAGCCTGTGATGTCAGCCGCAGCTCCTCGTCTCACCAGTACGGCTCGCACTGCCGTGAGTCCTGCGCTGCTTAACCGGTGGACTTGCAGGAACCCGGTCCACCAGCAGGGGTCGCCAGCGAGCAGTGAGATGCTGTAATCCCATGTGACTACGGCCTTCCCGTTCCTAGGCCCTGCTTAGCCACACTCTGTCCTGGCACGGGCTGGAGCCGGGCCTAACCGCGCTCCAGGCCCGCCACCCAGCAGCTCCTAGCGCACACGCCCTTCCGTGAGTAACACAGCCGGCGCCGTAGGCCTCAGGCTGGGCGCCGCTCCTCTAGGCCTCGACGGGAAGTCATGGCGACGGGGAGCTGTTTGTGTTTGACGGCCGGTCGTCAACGCTCCCGTTATGGAAGCAGGCCCTGTTCGGCGGCCCTCTGTTCGCTCTTGCCCGCGCGCGTGTTTATTCGCACGCACCTGAGGAATTCTTTTGTCGACGTTGCGTAATGGGGGACTTGGCTTTGCGCGGTTTTAGCTGTGTTACGGTGTTCTGGCACTCGCGCGGACAGTGCACTGCACCTCTGGTGGTGACACTCTGCTGTGACAGCTGCTGGTTCTTTAAAGGGTAGGGTTTTTTTTTATTTTGTTATTATTTTTTGTATTGCGGACACCTTAAATTGCACACAGGAGGAGGAGCCACTGCCATTTTATAAATGGGATAGTCATGTTATTTCTCTCTCTCTCCGTCACTCATTCTCTCCCTTTCATTCTCTCTCTCTCTCTCTCTCTGTCTCTCTCTCTCTCTCTCTCTCAGGCCAGTGTAAAGATTAATAGCCGTAAGACTCGTAAGAGGTGGGGTGATTAGTGTGTGGCGGAGGGTGGAAGGGAGCGGTCATGTGACCGTGTGAGTGAGCTTAGGGCTCCCTGTCACTCAGCGACGGGCTCCTCTGTCGCTGGCGGCAATTAGCGCCGCATTAGCGAAACACCGCCGCTACCGCTACACCGCTACGCCGCGGCGCGCTAGTCCAGCCGGGTTAGCCTGCAGCCGGGCATGCTAACTCTCTCTCCCAATGGCGTCCAGCAGACCCCGCTGCACGTGTAAGTGCCCCGGGGTGAGGGGGACCTTCTCCCGGGTTAAACGGCCGCCTTCGGGTCCCGCGGGGGAGGAGACGGGCGGGGCCGGCTGGCCCCGGGGAACCAGACTGCGTGCAAGGTCATGTTGCAGCCGTGCGATTTACCGTTTGATAACATTCTTCCTCTCTGTGTCTCTCTTTCTCTCCCCCTCCCTCCTTCCCTCCCTTCCTCTTTCTCTCTCTCTCTCTCTCTCTCTCTCTCTCTCTCCTCTGTTGTAGTTGATGCTGATGAGATTAAAAGGCTAGGTAAAAGATTTAAGAAACTTGACCTAGATAACTCGGGCTCCTTGAGCGTGGAGGAGTTCATGTCGCTGCCCGAGCTGCAGCAGAACCCCCTGGTACAGCGAGTCATCGACATATTCGACACGGACGGCAACGGGGAGGTGGACTTTAAAGGTAAGACCCCACGATTCTGCTTAATCCCCGCTGGGAATTAGATGGCAGTTGCCAAACTGAGTTTTGAATTGTGCCTGCTACGCTTTAGCTTCAGTTGAGTCATACTCGTGTGTTTATTTATGTAGTTGCTGAGTGTTTGAGCTTAAACACGTGCATATCCCCCATCTCTTTTCATCACGCATAAACAGGCTTCAATAATCTATCATATTGTTGCATCAGTATTGAGTCATATTTTTTTTTTCTTCATGATTTTATTGTAATTGCAGCCAAAGATGTGTTTTTAAAGATTGTCTGCACATGCACACTTTCTCCTTTAGCGCATGTGTTGGTGTGAAGGGCGGCACAGATTTGTTTTTATGTGAGAAAACAAAAGGATATAAACAAACACTGAGTCTCCAGTGGAGGGAGTTTCTAGCATAGATAAGGGCATGACACACACCAAATGAATGTCAACTGGATAAGCATCTGTATCTGCCTGGGTTGTAGGCATTTGCATGCCTGTGTAGATTTTTTAGGAATCGTCTTGGCATGTTATCCTGGTTCATTTCTTTTCACCTGCTTCTAAGTCCCTTCAGATCTCACGTCATCTGGACCGTCATCCAAAACGTTCCTTGTTTTGTCACGGTTGTCGTTTTTTTTTTCAAACGGATAATGTCCGGGCTTTGTCCATAATCTGTATGTCCTGAGCCAACTCCGCATTTGCATCCAGCCCTTTCCTTTGTAGCGTTAGCGGATAGCTGGCTATGCTAGCGGTATCTTTCTGGGCTTCCCTCTCCCATTGGCTCGTTGACAGCGTGGTTGAGAACATACGGAAAGTTCCTTTCCTGGAGAGAGACACTTTGCATCCCACTGTAGTTCCTCACCAGGAACGCTACTTTGGAATCGTTCTGTGTGAAATCGCACGTCCAACCGTTAGCTTTGGATTTTCTAGGTGGCCTTTTTTTCTCTCTCTCTCTCGCTAATACACCATGTATTATGGCGGTTGTGGAGGGTTCATTCAAGGCAATGTAGCAATTAATGTAAAAGGTATTATTCTCTTAGGGGAAGTGAGTTTGTCAGCATCACTCTGCCATTAAAAACGCTGGAGTTAAGTGCAGATAATGTGTCACAGGACCCATGGTAAAAATGTCTAACTAAGGATAGCCTGATGTGTTCAACTGTAACCAGGGTTGAGGTCAGTTAAGGAAATCACAGGAAATTCAATTAATGAACTGAAAAATGGCCATAAAGTTATATGGGGATTTATAAATGTACTTTTTGTTCTGACTGATGCCAACCTTGACCACGATTAACTTATTTATTCATTTATGTTTTATGCTGTCCAGCATTGACCTAAAATTGCACAAATTTTCCTTGTTTTTTCTCCTTCAAAGAATTTATCGAAGGTGTCTCGCAGTTCAGCGTCAAAGGCGACAAGGAACAGAAGCTACGGTGTAAGTAAATTTTCCAAAAAAAGTCTACAAGTGCCATTCTGTTCCTGAAACATTGGGGGAATCTAGTGTTCTCCCCTTGAGTCCAGGCACTCTTCACTTCCTCAGTCTGTGGTCTAACAGTCTGTAAGTTTTAAATGGTGGAGCTTGCATTCAGTGAGATCGGTTTGCGGCGCATTTCGTTAGCACGATTTTGTGCCGCGAGGCCAAGCCGTGACCACCATCCCTTCTGCGCTGTCTCCGCAGTCGCCTTCCGCATCTACGACATGGACAAGGACGGCTACATCTCCAATGGGGAGCTGTTCCAGGTGCTGAAGATGATGGTGGGGAACAACCTCAAAGACACCCAGCTCCAGCAGATAGTGGACAAAACCATAATCAATGCGGACAAGGATGGCGACGGGAGAATATCCTTTGAAGAATTCTGCGCGGTAAGTAAAGTCAGAGTCGGGCGGGTGTGTGTGTGTGTGTGTGTGTGTGTTTGTGTGTGTACATCTCTCTGTCCTTGAATAGACAGGCTGTCTGGCAAAGAACACTAATACTAAAGTAAACAGTAAAACACTTATACGCTAATAACTGTTTTTTTTTTTTTGCCTAAGTATTAAAATGGCCGACAAGGTTGTGTTTGGATGTTCAAATTAAGATAAAGTCATGCCTATTTTATAGGCGTATACAAAAAAATAAAAAATAAAAATCCACATGAGATAACACTGCTTGAATAAGGTTTTGGGGTGGTTACAGGTATGTACGGGTTCCAGCCAGTTAGCTTATACTGCTATGCTAACAGCGATAAACAAGACTTCAAGATTTTATTTTTTTTCTCCTTTTTTGAACACTTGAGAGATAAAGCACTTTCTTCCCCCTCCACCAGGTTGTAGGTGGCCTAGACATACACAAAAAAATGGTTGTGGACGTGTGACCATGCAGGCGAACTCCTCGAAACACTTCTGCTTTCTTCTCCGTCTCTGAAGATCTGCTCAAGATGTCCAGCATTGCTCTCTGTGTATTTAAATGGCAGTATTTTCTCTGTGAAGCCACCTTTTTCCAACACAAGCCTCGCGAAGCCAACTTTTAAGTGTTATTGAACTTGATCCTGTCAATAACCCAGTGTAGCACTTTAAAAGCCTGAAGGACAGCTTTCCTTGTCGAACGAGCATCTCAGTTTGGTGGAGGAAGGGAAGACGGTCGGAGTGTGTCGTTTTTGTTTTAGTTTCAGTTTTTTTGTTTTGTTTTTTTTTTTGTTTTGTTATTTTTTATATTTATTTTGGTGTTGACTTTTTTTTTTAAAACAAGGAAGTATATCTGAAAGGGTGAATGTGTAGTTAGCTGAGGTGTATCTAAATATACTTGATTTCAGTACAACGCAAAAGTAGAGTATGAAGTGCCAATCAAAACATCTGGAGGAATAAAAAAACAGTTGAACTTGTGACTACCGACCATCCTTTCAAGTTCCGGAGAATTCTAGAACACAAAGCACTGCATGATTGATCCTGCACAATATTCTTTCTACGAGTCTGACAGAGTCCTATCTTTCCTTCTCTCTTTCTTTGTATCGTGAATCAGTTCCAATGAAACAATTTAGCTTCGATCACATACAGGTATACCGCAAAAAAATATATATTGTTGGTTTGTTGTTTTTTTCTGTTTTTGTAGCAAGGGGATTGTACGTTTTATTTATAATGTTTATATTGTCGGGGGGCTGTTCTATCCCTCGTCTTGATTACTGAAATACGGCAGAGTAGAATTAGAAGCTATCGTGATTTTGCGCATAAAAACTTGAGGTTTACTGTAAAGGCAGGTCTTTGCGTTACCATAGTAACTTTGTGAACATTTGCATCCGTTCAAGACTATCCCCCAACACAAGTACATTTCATTTTTCATGGTGGAATGTTTCTATTCAAATCTGTTGGAACATGTTAATATATTTTGTATTTTATTACCTTTTAAACAGCTGTTAAGGTAAAAAAAAAAAAAACAAATTACTCTAACAATGGAATAATATGCAATAATAACTGAAAGAAATTTATATGGATAGTTTAAATTGCGTGATTATAGGCGAGAAATGCATCTTGCTTTATAGTGTTAAATAACCAACTTTACTGCAGGCAGCGTTGAAAGGGTCGTTTTTGTTACCAGATATATGTATATTAGGCAAATGAGGGATACATTTTGTTGAGTTCAGTTTTTAATCAGGAGGAAAGTTTTAATTTGGGTATATCTATGCCTCCAAGTTGCTACTTAATAGTGCCCTGTATTTGGAGTTCACTTTAGCTAATAGATTTGCTCTTAACGCGTTACGATAGATTTGCGCCATTTTGAATACATTTAGCGGGGTTGCAGTTGTGCACCGACTGATATTTTTGTCTCCACTCACCACCTTAAAGTTTTTCTTCTTTTGAGGGCGATTTGTCTTGAGGAAGGCGCTAGAGGTTTGTAAGAGAAAATAAATGCACGAAAAAACTATTTAAAAAAATACATCAAAAAATCTGCGACGTCTTGAGAATAGCTTCCTTGGTTTTCCGAAATCCGGCCGGCTCATTGCACAGTTCCGCTTTTGCTCGAACCGGTTTGCTCAGCGTTCCGTCAAGAGGCGCCGGACCATATAAGCATCCTCCAGTCCTGGCTGTTCTTCGAAAAAAAAAAAAAATAAATAAATAAAAATAAAAAATTAAATAAAAACGTTTTTAAAAATACATTAAAAAAACGAGTGCTGCACGACCTTGGCTCGTATGTCCTGGAGGCCTGAGGCTTCGATGTGCTTGCATGACATGGGGTTTTTTTTTTTGTTTGTTTGTTTGTTTTTTTTTCCTTATTGCATGAAGATCCACTTTTTGAAATGTTCCTCTTGTTTACATATGAATTGTAATGTTAATATACTATAATATAGAATATTAATTAAAAAAGAATAACGACTTATAAGGATGTTGCCAAACTTTGGTAAATGTTAAAATATAAATATGATTGAAAATTATATATATGAGACTCCACTACATGTAAGTTTTTTTTTTTTTTAAAGAATCTTCTGGATCAGTGCATTGCTTAAAATCTGGCAAAGTTTCATATCTGTTCCAGTGTAGACTGCCATGTGCTCTGCTTCAAGGGGAAACCATTTTGTGATATTTTTACTTTTTTTTGTACAGAAGTATTTGTTATAAACATGTAGTTGCAGCGCTATCCTTTCTGTAGTTACTGCGTTGTCTAGGCTGACTAGGCTCTCTTAATACCATCAGTCTTTTTTTTGGAGGAATGGGTTTTTATGTTTGTAAGTTGTTTTGGGAGTGTGTGTGTTGGGATGGGGGGGCAGGGCTGGGCTGGGCTGGGCAGGGCAGGGGGCGGGGCGGGTAAAACAGTCACACTGAATGTTTTAGGTTCGGTTTTTTTTCTCCGTTTCATTTCCTTTTACCTTCTTTGCATGCTGCATCATATGCTGTGAGAACTAATGAAAACTTCATACTGTATGAAAATGAAAAATAAACTATTTGAAACTTGTAATTGGAGTTTTGTGTCCAGATAAATAGCATTTACATTTAAAGCGTTTTTCAGACGCCGTGCCTCGCACAGTTTACATTTGTTTACGTACTATCCTTTTATACAGCTGAACATTTACTGAAGCAGCCCACTGTGAAGTAGCTTACTCTGGCAAAATACGTGGAAGGGTAACATTTATACTGAATATTGTAAATCGCCCAGAAATACATGAATTAAACATGTTAGAGTGTCTATCGGAGAGTGCTGGTTTAGCAGGCTGTGAATGAGCTTTCCAGCTATTACTTTGGGAGCCCTGCGTACTGAACAATTCCCCCACATTGATGAAAAAACGGCTGGATGGGAGGATTTGACGTCTGGTTTACAATCAAGTGGGTCTGTGCATTTCCGCTGGGCAGCCAGCCTCATTAGGAGGCATGAGGTTTAGCCCAGGCCTGAACTCTTTGACACTGAGTGAGTGTCCTGCAAAACAAACTACTAACTACTTTAAACCTGAGTATATAGTCTATACTTGCATACAACAACAAAAAAATGTTTTGAGAAGCTCATCTGATTTGTGTGTACTAAAGATTAGGTCAAATCTGATTTTGTAATGAAGTGTAGATGTGTGAAAGATACTGAGACACATTTGTACTTCAGAAATTTTGTAATATTTCTGGAAATACTGGACTGGGGGTATGGCTAAAAATGATACTTTATTTTATTATTGGTATTTCAAAGAGCTAAACTCTAACTTTGAAAGTCAGTTGGATCTGGGTGCCTGTGTCAGTCTTGCACGCAGTCTGGACTGTCCAAACAGACTGTGATGTAAATCATGGCAGGCGTCACGCATGTTATTTTACATCCTGAGGACAGGCTATGTAAATGGCCGCGTGTACACGCGTGTATCTTTCCGCAGATTTACATGTGTGTGGACGGTGATTTGGCTTTTCAGAGGCCCTTATGGCTGGAGAAAAATGCAAGGACATGGTGGTGTTTTGAGTCTTTGATCTCCAAAGGAATAGCCAGAATCCCAGAATTGTTTTGGTTTCCAAATTCAATAGTTTTTATATCTAGTATTAACACAGCTGTCATTGAGGATTCTTAAAATAAGCGGTTCTCAACCCTGTTCCTGGAGATCTACCAGCCTATGGGTTTTCACTCCAATCCTAATAAATCACACCTCGTTCAACAGCTCGAGCAGGGCTGCCCAACCCTGTTCCTGGAGATCTACGCTTACAATGCACACATCAATCAACAGCTAGAGATCTCCTTGAGCTGCTAACTAGTAGAATCAGATGTGTTTCGTTGGGGTTGAAATGAAGACCTACAGGACAGGTAGATCTCCAGGAACAGGCCTGGGACCCACTGCTTTAAATGTACGGTCACTTTTCTTTAGCAGTCCCCTTTGTTCTCCGCCCCCCACCCCCGGACCCACCCACTTCCACACCACCATAAATAAACAGTGAGAGTAGAGGATGTACTCGGCACATAAAAGACTGACCAACATCTGACGGTCCTCTGAACCCTCGCCCGCCGACGTGGGGGTGACCGCGCCCTTTAAACCACGGGGACTTAGACCGTACCTGCGGGAGCCCCTCTCTTTGATGGCCAGATGAAATGCACCTGGGCGGAACCCGGGTTCTGTTCGACCCGGCCCGCCCTTTCTTCACACACTGGAGGCTGGGGGGAGGGGTCGGAGGTCAGCCAGAGATGACCTCCTTGGCATTGCCCAGCTTATTTTGTTTGTTTTACTTAAGATGGTCGTCCAGGAAATCTTAAAATCTTAGCGCAGTTAAGATTGTATGTGAAAGCACACATTTGCGTATATGAATCTCTTACTTGAGATTTAGCGCCATCTGCTGGATAAACTGTGTAAAATTTGTGTGGAAGCCACTGACTGGACCTGCTCTGGACTGCCTACTTGACACTCTTTAATCAGTTGTACTAGTGACTTCAGAACAGGGCCCAAATAGTGAATACATAAGATTATGAAAACCTTATTGTTTTAATTTTTTTATATAGAGAACAAATACTGTTCAAAACATCGCTCTGGATAAGCGTGTCTGCTAAATGCCAGTGATGTCATGTAATTTCCATGTCAAGTCAATAACTGTCAGTGCCATTTTGTAATAATTTAGCGGTAAAGCGAAGCCTGACTTTTTGTGAAATCAAAACAGGTTTTAACTTCATCTATTTAGTACCTTTTGTCCTACGGACTGCCGTAGGGCGTCTTTATTGATCTACACTTGAATGAACCACCATGCTCCCTGCTCCTGCCGAATGGCTGAAGCTAAGCAAGTGTGGGCTTGGTTAGTTTTTTTTTATATACCATCCATTTACAATTGCTGTATATTTACTGAAGCAGTACAGCTTATAAGGGTATAACAGCAGTCCGTCCGAGAATCCGACCTACAGTTTACGGAGTTTCGAGCCCAGTTCCCTAACTGCTAAGCAACACTGCTGTCCATGTGTGATGCACACTACTGGGCATGCTCCAAAGGAACCAGCCACAGCCAATCAGGATGCACTTTGATTTGTCTCACTCTTTCATGTTTGTTTGGAGAGAATTTATCGTGCGTTCCAGCAGTGGATGATGACATGAGTGGTGTTTCTGTGTGTGTGTGTGTGTGTGTGCATGTGCATGCATGCTCTCTATTTTCCTAAATTAAGCTGTCTTCTTTCAATTAGCTCAATGACCTGGGCCTGTTTGCCTTGGCACAGAATCCGAGGGGGAGCTTTGTCGTGAGGTTGTTCTTTTTAAAGTGAAGAGAACATATTTTCCTTTCTGAAGTCCTTGAACTTCTAACTGGCCCACATGTGCTCACAGAAGACTAATTAGGTCACAAACCAGGAATTCTCGGCAGTGGTGAAGTAGAACAAACAATCCTCAGTCAAAGGCACACAGAGAAAAAAATGAAGGAAAAATTCAGTCTTGATGCTTGCTAGGTACATTACTGGTTGGGGAAGTCAATATAATGGATAGAGACACCGTCAGAAAGATAGCTCCAGGGTCTTGGGGGGCAAAGAGGTTCTCCATGTTTACTCAATGTACAGTTGATTTATTTTAGTATGTCAAACTTGAGTGTCCTCACCCAAAAAATGAGTTTACAAAAATCTGCTGAAATAATAAATAACAAAGATTTCAGCTCAGACTTCTTTGGAAAAAAAGAAGATAAAAAAAAAACCTGAGAGTATATTCGTTTTGAAGCTGGGAAAATTTGGAGGTCGCAGAACACACTTGTCACGGTTGTGGTGATGGACAGGTTTTATTGTTTATTTGCAAATCAACAGTTGAGATTCACTCCAAAACTCAGTTATAAGAATGCAGTTCGCTTGTGACAGGTTTCAAAGTTTGTGTTCCTAAATTCTGCGTAAATACCCTCTGGAACATTCCTCCACAGAATATGGGTTTATATGAGTTGCTATCATAACTAAAATTTGATGGTATCTTATTGCTCATATTGGCTAGACTTCCTGGCTAAAGTCATTGGCTATGATTAACAATACAATTGCACAATACACAGTAAGATGAAGATATGGTGCATTTGTGAAAAAAATTGTGGTTTATTTGAGAGATTTTGCACCAAAAGGGCATTCTTGTGCATCTGTCACTGGCTTAACTATCAGGGGAATTTTTACCAAAATGGCTGCCTTTTGAGTCTGAAGGATAACCTGTCCACAGAAAGCATTGTTCAGATTACATTCTGATTATGTTATTTTGCTTTGACATATGGTTAAATCATGATATTTTGTTGAAGTCTAAGGTAGCACATCCTGTGAGTGGCTCTTCGTAAGCATTGCATAGCACCTCAACACCACATGAGCATTTATGAATGCTTTTGCCTGTAGCTGCAAATGGGCATGTGATACTGTATGTCACGTCAACACTGATGCAGAAAGTGTTGTCTACATAGGCCTTATGCCGTGCTGTGTAGTGGCTGTGAAGGTGTTATGAAGCTCTTATGAAGGACCGTTCACCAGGAAAGGAAGCAATGCCTCATTGCTGGTCAGCCAGCTCTACATGTTATCATATGAAATGAACTCACATACAGTGCCAAAGAGGTGCTGCCAGAATGTTTAGTGAAAAGCTCTTATTAGATTTTTTTCCTTTCCATTTTTGTTTTCTCTTACTTTGACTGAGAGTTGCGTGGGTGGGGGATGGGGGGGGCGGGTGGGGGGGTGCTGGTTTGAAAGGGGGGAAAAAGGTCGACTTAAACATTTTTTAAAATTTCACTTTGGAAAAACAAAAAAAAAAGGGCTGGGAAAGAGTTTCCTCAGTGGAGAAACCGTGATGGGGGAAATGAGGATGAGATTATAGGAAATAGTTATTTTAGCTGGGAACGGGGAAATCAAATTGCACCCATATGCACTTGAAAAACAGGGCGATGGGATATTTGGCTGAGGTGATTTATTGTTCCAGTGAAGCAAAGTGCAGTAGAGAGCGAGGGAGAGAGAACGGGGGAGATAGAGAGAGAGGGGGGGAGAGAGAGAGAGAGAGGGGAACAGAAGCTGAATTTGCTCTTTGCTGAAGGAGGTCACATCTGAGATCAAGGCTACCGACAACAGCTGCCACTCTAAAGCCATCCGGGCTCAGGACTCAGGCCTTGCAGATGCACAGCATCCTGCACTGCCTGACTCTAAATGGGAGAGCCCTTTGAAGAGCAGGTCTTTCTGGAATGTCTTTTTTATTTTTCTCTTGAAGTTCAGTGTTCTAGAACTCCATTGCTTTCATTTACCAGCAGTGATTGTGACATCAGCATTAGAATGTCCTGTTCAAAAGATTCTGATATGATCTCACACTTTAAAGGGTTAAAGTAAGCTCAGAAGTCTCTAGAATAGGAATCTCAGACTCGGTTCCTGGAGGGCCACAGTCTCTGCTGGTTTTTTGTGATTTCCTTTCAACCGGCAGCCAATTTAGGCCAGGGAAACTCAGTGTGCAGACTGTTTAACCAGTCAGGGGCTTAAAATAAGTACCTAATTGTAGGAACGCATTACAAAAAGCAGGCACGGCGGTCTTACCGGATTTGAGTTTGAGTTCACTGCTCTAGGACAAGATGAAGAAACCGCTGCTTCAGTACACGTTGTGCAGATTAATGTCTTGAAGAAAATGAATACAAGCTAAACAAATTGACTGAATGAGTTTTCCTTTCCCTTGTCGGAACGTAATCTTTTTAAATGCGTGAAATATGAACCGTAGGAGTTTTGGTTCTCTGCTCAGTGTGGCGGACAGTTGCGCTGAACCTGAAGCCAAGTATCTCAGCCGCAATCCCGTGCTGCCGTCGCAGTGCAAACGCATGGGAGATCTCTGATAAATATCGGCGCTGACTGCAGACGTGGTGGGGGAAATTTAACATGCGGCGCAACTCCGGTGGGTGTCACTAGGGGGCGGTGAAGATCTGCTGAGGAACTGATACGCTTGGCGTGCGTTTCCCACTGCCGTCCCCCCACTGCGAGCCAAAGTGAACAATATTACATTTTTTTTCCCAATTAGGATACAGGAACTCCCCACTCACAGCTGGGGCCTCGAGTATTAGTTTGTTCTTACTTAACCCAAGGCCAGGGAAGAATGATGGTGGTAATGGAATCCATTCCAATCCTTTGAGTTACTGTGGAAGCCTTTCGTCCAAAGTAGAGAAACAGGATCATTCAGCTCCATTTTTTTTATTATTATTATTTTATTTTTTTTTAAATTATGGGCCAAAAAGCACATATGTGTCATTGTAAGTTCTTTGGGATGCTTTACGATAATGGATGGATGGATGGATGGATGGATTGTGTCGCTCATGGATGGTTGTGGCCCAAAACGACCACGTGGAATTCATGCCATCAGCCTCAATTTGCTAAATTGGCTGAAATGAAATTGAATCAGTCCCCAGTCCTAATGTTAACATCAGTGGCGAGGTAGAAGGCTCTACACTCAAGTTGACTTCCAGCAGAGATACGTGCGTTGGTGTGTGTTCTTGAAAGACTAAGTAAGTGCAGTGCGGGCCTGTCATAGTCTGTACAGAAAGTCAACCGGGTGGGGGGGTTCGCGGGGTGTATGGGGTGGGGTGGTGTGGGGGGGGAAACCTGTGGGGACCCCGGGGAGAATTCTCGGCCCGGAACGCCCCGGAGATGTTTACGCGACCTTTCCCCCACATTCCACCGAGACGTTCACGCCACCTCTCGTTCACCTGCCACAGCGCAGAACTTCCAGATTAATCAAGATAAGAGGGGCTGTTTTTTTTTGTTTTTTCTGGGGGGGGGGAAGCGTGCTGGGGCTCTGCGGGGAGGGATCTGGCTGCGGGTTCGGACCCGTCCGTCTGTCCTCTACACGCCTGGACCCCGCCGGGCCCGACCAATTAGAGGAGAGGGAAATGACATCATGCCAAAAGCGCAGGGATTGGGTGGCCTCTTCCGCTGCGTGGGCCAAACCAGTCCTGGCTGGAGGAATTGTTTAAAATACTGTAACCCTTTACACACCCGGAAAAATTCATGGTATACCAGACCAGGTCCGTCCCTAGACTTTTTGGGGGCCCCTCCAAAAAACTGGCAAGTTTTGATTCTTCTGCTTGGAAACCAATGTCAATGGAGGGTGAGAAGGCGGGGCCCTGGGTGAGGTGTCTTTTCAAATTTTACCGTCATCTCAAAGCGTAAACATATTTCAAATATGTATTTGGCCAAGGCCCAGTCTAGATGCATTCCACGTCAGAGATCTGATGAATTGAGTGATGGCTTCAGTATTCCTGAGATACACGTTGCTGATTAGTTCATTCCAGAGCAATAGTTTTGCGTCGGCGAACTGTCAGAAGTTGAATTTCGATGCTCGCTGTAGCTGTTGCCTTGGGGCCCATTTCAAAAGGAGGCATGTTATGTCCCTCAGCAAAAATAGAAATCTCTTTTGAAAAGAGCAGTAAAAAGATTTTCGCTGATAAAATCCAAGCTTAACCCACATGCTTTTATCACTGTGAGTAATCAGAAAGTGATCCCTTTTTACAGGTCTTTTTGGCAGTAACCGGGACCGAGTTGTACCTCGTTCTCTTGATAGAAACAGCAGTATCCTGAGGCGATAGCCCCAGCCAGTGTAATCAGCACTGGAGCTGACGTGCTCTGATGTTTCTCCAAGTGTGCAGTCCTTAACTAGTTCACCATGGAGGAAAAAGAACAAGCGCTCAGGGGTTGAAAATAGCTGGCAGTTAAAATCGCAGCAGAACACAGGACATCGGTCCTGTGTGGATCAGGGTTGCCGGTTCAAATACATTTCGATTTAGTCAATTCAGGAAATAAACTGCCATTGGAAAAAAGAAAATGACTGTAATGTTCAATGAGGGTTGTTTTTTAAACAGAATTAAAATTCATTTCTTGAATTGACTGACCCAACTCTGCTGCGGGTGTCTGCCAGCTTAGAACCCCATAAGGTCTGCCGATGACATCACTTCCTCAGGATGTGTTCTCATTGGAGGGGTGCATGATAGATTTGACTCCCTCCTTGAGTCCACAGACAGATGTTTATTCACAGGCGACCGGTGGTAACCATGACATAGTTGCCCGGGTAACCATTTTGTTTTGATGGCCCTGTTTAACAAGGTGGGGAGAGAGCTTCCTGTGGTAGAACTGCAAAAGCCATGCGGGGGTCGAGTGCTCATCCTGTGCTCTTGTGACCTGTTGCATGAGGAGATGGATGTATGGGTTGGGCCACCGTTACCATGACAGCTGACACAAAGTCCAAATGTGAGAAATGTGTCATGTGACCTGGGCAACTCTCACAGTGCTTTGCTTTTACTCTCATACATATTTCCATTATAACACAGTACTTCTTGGGGTTGGGGTCAGTTGCACTTACAATTCAATTAACCGGTTCAGGAAATAAATTGAAATTAAAATAACTAATTGAAAATTGAATTCATTAACTGAGTTTCAGTTCATTCCCCCTGTTGACCAAATTGAAATAGAATTGGCCCAATAAGTGCTAACCTATATTATCATTACTGGTCAGGTATGGACAGTCTAGATTTGAATGTATTTCCAGGATAGATATACTAGTGGGTGGACACAAGACCTTGCTGTTCAGTAATATGCAGCTAATGTATCTAGTTGTTAAAACACACTTTTTTCCCCCCCTCTACTCAGACTAAAGGAATGGATTATGGAGAGCCAATCATGTTGCCAGATTAAAGGAATGATTTGTGGAGAGCCAATCCCGTCGCTCATTGCTGTTTTATGGCCCGGCTCGTGAGCGCGTGCTGACCGCGGGGGTCCGAGTGTGGGGGTCTGTGGGCCGGCAGCAGAGAGTTGGGCCATAAAACACGCCTCCCCCCTTTGGCTTTACGCCGACCTGAACCGAACGATGTGGAAAGAAAATATGGGCGAGGGGGGAGAGATCCGTCTTAACTTCATGAACCGCCCGCCCCCCCCACCTCCTACAAACCCACAGAGCCTACACCTACAGGAAGATCAGTCGCCCCTGAGGATGAGTGCAAGTCTCCCTAGGGGTGCAAACGTTCTACTGCTCAAATACAGTAAAAAGTGCACACAAGCGAGGGCAAGAGGGGCTCTATGAATTACACAAATTATATGAATTACATTTGCAGTGCACAGTAATCATGTGACAATCCCCATTCTGTGCAGTAGGCTTATTACAAAATCAAGCCGTATGCAGTGGATTGCTTTTCCAGTTACCTGCTTCATTCTTTAGGACATAGGAATAATTCATTGATTGCAGGTACACTTTGCAGGACACCGGGGGAGTGTCCCAAATGGGGATAAATCATATTTTGCTGAAATGGGGGGATATCCTTGACAACATAGACCCCTTAGCAACCCTTCGCCTCCCCCGCGCGCCTGTTCAGCTCTCTCTCTAATCCTGCGGCTGGTTTATGTGACCATATGCCTGACTGCTAATCCCTGGATGCTGTGGGCTTGTGTACAGTAAGTACGGATAAATTAACATGATGCTCCCAACTTACTGTACTGCCTGTAACAACCAAGAGGAGGGTCACATGACTAGAGACTAGAGGGAACGGTACAGAGGCCCCTACAGCAAGGAATCATGTTTCAGTGTTTTTAAAAATAAAAAATAAAAATAAAAACATTTTTAAAGAAAGCCATAGATCCAGTTAAAACCCCAGCCACCTTTGAGAGCACGCAATTGGTCAATTTGAACTGGGAGAATGGATTCATGTATGGCACTGCTGGTTACATCTGGATCATTACAGCACAGCATTAATCAGCTGTTCTAAATGAAGAGGGACTTACAGTACGCAGATTGCATTTATTTGCGAATTTCTTTTTACATACAATCCATTTATACAGCTGGATGTTTTACTGTAGCAATTACAGTTAAGTAGGCCACCTTGCTTATAGGCAACGACGACAGTAACCCACCTGGGAATCAAACCCGCAACCTTTGAATTGCAAGCTTATTTCCCTAACAATGGTACTATACTGCCACAGCAGCACATCTGCATTTACGAAACTGAGGGTGCATGTGATTACTTTATAGGAAATTACGACTTAAAAAGCCAAACATGCACATCTATCACTTTTCTTTGTATCACAGCTGAGAACCAAAAATATTTTTAAAAATATTTCACTAGATGGCAGCAAAAGACAGTTCAATGTCATCTTCCATCAGAACCTGCTTAGTAAACCTGATTGAACAGAAGCAGCCTGAGTAGTTTGGATAAGCCATGGTTGAGCTGCTTTTGGCTCACAGGAATTATACTGAGAAAGTGATATTATTATTATTATTATTATTATTATTATTATTATTATTATTATTATTATTATTAACAGGGTGAACACTGGATGGTGTTCCTGTATGTCTGGGGATATCTGCTTTGAATGTAGCCCCCCTCTGTGACCTCACTATGACGACCACCAACAGCCAAGCTGTGACTCATTCCATCTGCCAACAGCCAATTCCTGTCTTACCCAGTCTACCAACAACCAATCCTCATCTCCTCCTGTCTACCAACAGCCAATCCCCATCTCATCCTCTACACCAACAGCCAGTCCCTGTCATCCTGTCTGCCAACAGCCAATCCCCATCTTATCCTGTCCACCAACAGCCAGTCCCTGTCATCCTGTCTGCCAATAGCCAATCATCCATCTCATTCTGTCCACCCACAGCCAACCCCTATCTCATCCCATCTTTGCCCGATGACCCAGCTCATTGTCATTAGGAGGGCTTCCTGACCAACCAAAACCAGAACCCTGGGGGAATGTCACTGTGGTGTCAGGGTGTGCACTTTTCACACCAGGTTGATGTCAGCTCAAATTAAAATCAGTCCGTTCAAGAAGTGCATGAAAACTCAGGGCATGAATTAGAAAAGTAATTCCCAGAATGTTCTATGAGGATTTTCTCGACAAATATTTTGTTTATTTTCAAAAATAATTTCTTGAAATGATTAAGCCAAAATGAAACCGATTCAAACTTGGCGTTTATGCAGAAGGGAGTCTCATTTCATCCATTAATCATGGTGGGCCTTTAAACAGGTGCGCTAACTGCAGTGGGCCAAGGTCTCTGCTGTCAAAAAGGTATTTACTTGGCTGCACTCGCAATTCGGAGTAAAATCTGTTACAGTATATCTACCGTATCGCGCAAACTTCACTCAGTAATTTATATAGATTTTTTCCTACATTTCGAATGACCATTCCTCGGGACTGATAAACTCAACACAGAAGTGGGCCTTGGGAGTCCTTTCTAATCCACGTGTCCGGACGTTGCCGAAGACAGACAGCTCTGTCGTGTTTTATTTGGTCTCACATATCATGGACCAAACTGGCCCGCCATCAGTCACGGTAGTTTATTCAAACAACCGGGCATAAAGAAAGGGTTAGCAACATTAACTAAGCGCCGTTTATCGCCTCTATTAAGCACCTGCTGGTGTGTGACCCCTTTCCCACAGTCCCACTGGCACGCACAGGGAAAGCAGGCATGCACGGGGTTCCCCTAACTTACCCTTCGCGCCCCCACCCCCCCCCCCACCCCCCGCCCCCCTCAAGCCTGACAGGAACACTGTGTAAATGTCACCGGTGTGGCAATCCATCAGCATGGTGTGACTGTCACATTCCTCTCAAGACCGAGATGTTCCAAAAGAAACACGGGGGGTGGGGCGGGGGGGGGGGGGTTGGGGGGCGGGGGGGGGGTTGACTCTATAGATCAGGGGTCCCGAACTCCAGCAGTTTGAATTTGGATGACCAGTGGTTAACTCTGAGGTTCTACTTTATACATTGTGTAAAAATATAGCACACTACTTCCTGCTTTACAGTCTGTGTTGTGTTTGTAAATGCAACTCCCCTCACGATGCTGCTTGGCCCTCCGCAGTCAATCAAAGCATAACGATTGGTTAAAACCAGTGAGTACGTGACTGACAGCCAGTCAGATCTCTGGCTATTTATGATATAATGAGAACGCACTGTACCATCACTAGGGGGCGGTGTTCCAATCCCCAGCCGTGGACCACGTTCCCCTGGCCCCTCATCCCAGAATTGGGTAACCTTATAGAATTCCATTATGGGCGGAGTTTCTGGAAAGCTGACCCCCCTCCCTCCCTAATGGTGTTTCCTCAATGTCTTCTCTTGTCAGCCATGTATTTCCACTGTCCTGGTTCAAAGTTTAAAAGCGTTCTCAGAACTCTCAGGTTGGTGGGGATGAGGGGGCGGGGGGAGGGAGTTGAGGGCGGTGTGCAAAAAATCCAGCTGCCCTGTAACCATGCCCCACCCCCCCCCCCCTCCAGCCAAGGCTATAGGGACAACATCGACGACAAGGACAGCGGTGTCATAACGTTCCGCGTGCGGGGTCCCTGTGTTACCTCCCCGTCTGCTGATTGGCCACGTGGCCTCGCTCCAGCACTGCTGACAGAGTGGAAAAATACCTCATCAGCTAATATTGACACTTTGTCAGTTGGAACGGGATATTCCCTGAAATTAGCTGTAGAAAGAACATCATTCAATGGGCTGCATTGCTGCTGTAATAAATGGTTGTTTCTCTGTGATTGCTGCCACTTTTCTCTATGTCTTATCGTAGATTTCACCTAGAAGGGCTTATCGTGTTAAGTATCAGACTGTCAGGGAAAATGGAAAAAGAAATAAAATGAATAAATAAATAAAAACCCAAAAGGTTTCACGACATCGATTTTTGCGAATATAGATCGGCTGCTCAATAACATAAAGCCCTCACTCCAAAGGGCTCATAAAATGTAGTTAAATAATTTTATCTAAAGATGCGCACAGTTACAGTTTAAATGAAAACGTGCATGATAAATGATAGTTTCATAAATTCTAGTGCCAAAAACAGCAAATGGGCATTTATGAGTATCTATGTAGCGCTTACAAAGGTTATTTTTGATTTTATTGATAGTTTGCAATAACAAGGCACATGGCTGTGTATCAGTATCTCCAGACCTCACATAGGTACTATAAATACATGCGTGTGTGTGTGTGTGTGTTTGGGTATGTGCACGTGTGTGTGTGTGTGTGTGTGTGTGTGTGTGGGTGCCAGGCTTTGGATGAATAGTCCTGGTACTTCCCCTCGACTTTTCTCACATTGTATTTTGAGGGATTAAAAGCGCTAATCACGGACTCTGGGATGGAGACACACTCAGCCGTGCCCTTACATAGTTTAGTCAAACTTCGGCCTTGCTAATTAGCCTGCCGTCCTTGTGCTGTTGACAAACACACACTCACTTTTTACTGACGTTTAGACTGACACGTGCCCGCGAGTTCCACTGTGAGAATATGAATTGTTTCTCGCGGAAACTCCACGTGAGAGGTGAGAGCGCATTGTCGGCTGCCCTCGTCAAGACGATTATGTTGCGGTATTTTTAGAATCGTTGTAATTAGACTCGATGGCTTTCACTGACTTGTCTTCATCAGGCAAAATTAATCTTACCCACGTGTAATGAATGAACATCTAGTCTACAAATAGTGGTTAATTAAAATAAATTCTGAATGTGGGTTAATTTCAGGGACTTGATGCTCCTTCCCGCACTGTTTGTGGGCGCTCAACAAAGAGGGTGTTTGGAATACCGTGCCCTTTCAATTCTATTTCCTACCTTTTAATTCTATGTTCTAATCAGCAAAGCCGTTTAAGCGTAGCGTTGAACGTGGAAATTGGGAATTTTTACAACTTTGTTAAATCCTCGAGAAAAGATCTGTCATACGGAGGAACCGATAATTTGTGCAGACGTCAAAATTAATTCTCGGGAAATAACTCGAAGCGTTTTTTTTTTTTTTTTTTTTTGCATAATTTTACATGCAAAATGTCTTTGGGGTAATGTACCGATTTGTTCTGGGGAAGAAAAAAAAAACTTTCACACTTTCATCTACTCACATGAATTACATCCAATGCACATGTTTATTTATGCGTATGTTTTTTGATAAAGCTATTTCGAAGTCAGCGCAGCCTGTACACTGTTCTCTGGTACTGACATTTCAAGATACGTGGTGGAAATGGAACACACTCACAAAATACTGACAAAAACCATCTAGGAAGCATCTAAAAAGTACATTGTACATTGTAACGATGTAATTATTATGTAACTACAACATATATATGTCATGTTACGGATGTTATGAGTATTAAACAGACGTTTGTCTTTTAAACTAAAGAACGCTTGCCCTAGCCTCTAAATCCATTCATAACCTAAACCATGAATCAAATCATATAATGATACATTACCTAACAAAATGAGCTTACCAATAACAATTGTGCACTTGTGATTGCTATATATATTGTAGCAACAAATCCGAATTAAACAAAATATCTCAATATCCTGAAAGTACTGTGTGAACAATGTATCTTTGTATATTTTAGTAAGAACAGAGCTTAGATGATGTCAATCAGGGAGACATGGAAGAAGGTTTAGCTCCTCAAGGTTTGTTGTCAATCAAATGCCCCGCGTTGGGTTTTAGAGGTTGAACAAGTTTAAATGTTCTTTCGGAAAGCCTGAGCCACATTTTTGGGAGGGTGTAGCTGAATTCACGTGAAAGATCTGCCATTTCCCTGTGGGATTTAATCCCCTGTCATCGAAGTTCACCCCATGTGAGGGTTAACCGCAGTCCTGTCACCACATGTAAAAAAGAAAATCAGCAGAAAAAAAATCATCTGACATGGCCTTGGCATGTTATTCCTCCCGTTTCTATCTATAAACAAATCTGACAATATCCCCTGATGAAGCAGGGCATGTACTGTTAAAGAGGATAATATCTCATTGTGACGTCTCAATATATCACTGTTTCAGGTCTCGCCATCCCCAGACAGCTTGCTTGCAGGGCAATATGTTTGGCATTAAATCAACTCTGGGTTCATCTGAGTCTTCGAGAGTTGAACTGACGTTGAAAGTTTGAGCATTTTGCGCATCGATCACGCGTGGGAGGGAAGTGTGCCACACGTCTCATTGAATAGCTGTATACGCATCCACTGCTCTTACTTTCGACTCTCTGCAGTAGTCACGTTGGTACACAGTAAAATATTCGGTGTTAAATCAACTCTTACAGTGTACATGCAGTCCCTATTGGACTCATATGTACTCTGTTAGAGTTGAATTCACACTGGTTATTTTACAGTGTATAATGAATGGGATTTTTTGGGGGGGGGGGTGGGCACAGTGTGTTCTCAGAGTAGGGGGATTTGCCATGCTCTCGTTAGCAGTGCCGTGCGTGAGGCTAGCTGTGGTGGCAGAATGAGATCCGAGATTTGATCTCAAAAAAAGAAGAAGAAAAAAACAGCTAGCCTGCCACTGCTCCCTCTAGTGGTACTAAGTGGAATAACAGAAGCAGCCCAGTCCTTACACCATGCCCTGTCTTTCAGCACTAATTATGTTTCGTTGACCTTGTTGTTTTTAATCAGTTTCTGTGCTGCCCCACAGAAAGAGAGAGAGACAGAGAGAGAGACCATAAAGTTTGTGTACACCCTTCTTTGACTCACACCATTGGCTGTGGGCTCTTTCCATGGGTAAATCTGATAATTATCCATAAGGACAGTGAGGCTTCAGGATGCTCGCAGTAGGTGCAGGCAACCGTGTGCTGCCCTCAGCCTAACTAGGGGTTCAGGAAGCTTCTGTGTTCTAGGAAATGATAGTGACCCCCTACCCCTTCCCCTTAATCATTGGAATGTCATGAGACCTGTTGCCGGGAGACAACTGGAGGAGGATCCCCTCCCCACCATCCTGCTTAGTCTGGTTCTTCTCTGGGATTCTTCCTACATGCCTTCCAGGGAGTTTTTCCGTTCCGACCCCCTTGTGGGGGTTTTTAGCCCAGGGTTTACCACGAAGCGTGTTTTGACAGATTTCTTTGTAAAACGCGCCGCGTTAATTTAAAACCTGACTGATTGATCGCCGTTTTGACGCAAGTCGTTCCACGAAGTCCTCCGCCGCGGCGGGAGCGTCAGCCGGAGCCGTGCACGGGGTCAAAGGTCGGGAGGCCGTACCCCGCCGTGCAAGCGCGTAACTGTAACATTAGCCTGCGGAACGTCAACCGTGTAAATGTGGGGGCGAGGATGGGTAGTAATCCCTCTGGGGGAACGGGGGGGACCACCCAGAAACTGCGACCCTCACTTTTGCCCCCCCTCCCCAGAATCGGGCCCCCCCCCCCGGATGATTAATCGACGCAACTGCCAATTAACGGCCGAGGAATACCTCGGGGATTCACGAGGCACGATTTTTTTTTTGGGGCGTATGTGTGTGGGGGGGGGGGGGGTGGTGCGGGGGCCACGGGTGGGGGGATTCAATCATTCACTCGATAATGAGTTTCTTAGTCTTCTCACCTGCTTCTCCTAAATCCAGTCGGCATCAAAGCGTAGATCCGGGAGGGTGGCATATCACCGTTACCAAATAATAGCGACGGAGGAATGGTCGGCTTAAATGTCACTTTTCGAAAACAAACTCGGGCCTGAGGGCACGGCTCTTAATCTCCTATCCCAAAGGTCTGTATTGAGAAGGGGGGAAAAAATAGAAAAGAAAACCTTAAAAAAAAAACTGGTAATAGAAACTATCTTATGGCCATTTCTGGTCTGGGAATCTACTTTCATCCTTTAAGAACCCCTTGATATCAGTTATAATATCTGCCGGTGCTTTACTCCTCCAAGGTCAGCGGGGAAGCTGGAAGGTCACATATCCCCTTCTTTTTTTTTGGGGGGGGGGGGGGGGCAGTCCCCCCAGTCCAGCCTATTCACTCTCCCTCTTCACAAAACCCTGAGCCCTAAAGCTCGGGGCTAGAGGATAAGAAAGTGTCATCTTTTGAAGGAAGGAAATAAGCAAAAGGATAAATCCCTTCCACGGTGCTATCTCTATTCTGTGTCTCTTTTACACTTGAACTCCCGCTATCTCTGTCTCTCTGTCTCTCGTCCTCTCTATCACCTCTCTCTGCCTGTCATCCTCTCTTTCTCTCTCTCTCTCTAGCTCTTTTTTTGCAACCCCCTCCTTCTCTCACCTGAGCTAATTCTGTTGCCCATAGGTCTCCAGATCACCTGCCTTTCTTAATTCCTTCAAGGTGAGACGTCTCAACAGCAAGGCTGAGATCACACTCGGGGTTTCCGAGCAACGCGTTGGGTCATGTCATCTCTCCACTTTATAAATGAGACAGTGTGAGCAACTGCCGTTTCACCGAGCTGGACCTGCCCCCACTCCTCGTTCTGGCATAAGAGTTGTTTACACAGTCCCCTCCTCCCTCCCTCCCCCATCCCTCCATCCCCTCCAGGTGAGTCCCCCCCCCCCCCCACCCAAATGACTCGGTGCTGGATTCCCACCAGGTGCTGTTGCCCGGAGGAAAGACCGAGGCAAGTCCCAGCAAAGACGAGAAAGAGGAGAGAGAGAAAGGAGGGATGGCGCGGAGGCTGGCGGAGGGGGTAGGCGGGGTGGGGGGAAACGGGGGAGGGGGGCGCATTCGTCATGCGAGATTTGCGCCCTGACCGAGTCTTTAGTTTGCGCTTTTGCAACTGGGGGGGGGGGGGGGGACGCCCGGGAGGGGGTCAGTGCGCAACACCCCCCCGCGGGCTCGGCGGTTAGCATTCCGGGTCCGGTCGCCGCGGAAGAGCAGGACGCAGAAAAAGGAGGGAAAAGCGCGCTGAAGAGAGGACGGCGCTGTCGCCCGGCGCTGGCAGAACGGAATGCAGTAATAATGGATTCAGGCAGAAGCTCTGCGCTCTGACAGCGGCAGCAGACTGGCTGGGAAGGCAGGAATTTCTCCTGCACTTGTCTGGGTGCAGACACACACACACACACACACACACACACACACGTGCCCACACACATACATACACACACACACACGCGCACACACACACGTGCCCACACACACACACACACACACACACACACACAAGCACACACAAGCACACACAGACACACACACATGCACACACACACACACACAGACACACATGCACACACACACACACACACACGCACACACTTAATGCATATATTTATCATGCCAATGTCAGGTCTGAATGATTGATACACAGCCATGCGCCTGGCTATTACAAACTATCAATAAAATCAATTCTCATCTACTTTAACCCTCCGCAATTTACTCTGACGTTTTGCACAAATGCTCATTTGTTAGAAATTTATTTTTCATAGTTTTAAGGTACTATTATAATATATCAAGCAGTCACTCTAATTTGATGTATAGCAGTAGGATAATAAATCATGGCTGCACTAAAGACCATCTTCTGTCAAAGAGGTTTAATTGTGAACTGCCCTGACATATCAATGGAAGCTATGCCCGAACAGAACATCCAGTTAATAAAGGGGGGAAAAATGCTGAAACCAAATTTTTATCAAGGACTGCTTAATAGTACAGATAACTACAGTTTCCAAATGCTATTTATAGATTTTAGTTGAAAACAGTCTTCGTTTCCCCATTGTGTTAGCCTGAATAATTGCGTTATAAACACTTAACCATGTAAAATAATCATTTTAAACAGGCCCCAAACCCACTTTCTCTCTGCTTGCTGTGAAAGCTGTTTATAATGTCACGTTAATTTTCACTTCCACAGCGATACCACGGTTCAGTTCATGGGAAAACAGAGATCGTGAATAAACACGTTAGTAACATGAAGCAGGTCTCTATTATTCACTTGTCTTGAGTCTTAGCTACTGTAGTCACTTAGCACAATGGAAAAGAATGCAGTTGCCCACTAGTTCTTTATCCTCTTTATTTTCATTTGGAGTAAAAACACACTTTCTGAAGTAAAATGGTGATGTGTTTATACGAAGTAATCCTTCAAGCACACTATGGGCAATAAATCCAAATAATCATAAACCATCTGCTCAATTTCCCAACGAAAAGAAAGGAAGGAGAGGATGTTTACTGTTAGGAAGAATTTGCTCGCATTACTTTAAAAAAAGAAGTTTGCAACTGGAAGGATGTGGGTTCTAGCCCCAAGAGGGCAACTGTCATTCTGTCCTTGAGCAATCCACTTAACCTGACTTGTATCAGCTTACGTCCAGTACAAATGAATAGTGAGTCAAGACAGTCAAGACATGAGTACTGGGCTGAAAAAAAAACTGCTAAGACCAGCTGGGAGTCTAAACTGGTTTAAGCTGTGTTTTCAACTCTTCTCGCTGGTCATAGCAGGTCTGTTACTGGTCATGACTGGACTGTGACCGCTCAAAGCTGGTTAAAGCTGGTTAAGCTGGTAGCGTGAGCTGGAGGGCAAACTGGTGAACTAGCAGACTATAGGATTCTCGGCTGGTCAGCCAGCTAAATCTAGCTAGAAGTATTGAAAAAAAAAAGGCTTAAACCAGCTTGACCAGGTGGAATATTAAAGGACGGTAAAGACGCAGATTGGGGTTTAAAAGTGTAGACATAGATGATAATATCAGAAAAAAAGTCAGACAGACAGACGACACAAGACTGTTCTGCTGGGGATTCCAGGGATGGAGGCTGCTGTGGATTGTCAGCAGCCCCCCCGCCCCCCCCCCCATTGGGCCCCCGCCCAGCGCTGTGTTGTGGACCACCGGCTGCGAGGAGCCTAATTACTCAGATCATTAGAGGAGCCGCGATGCCCCGTGGCGGCCTTGGGCAGATGGGCGTGCCGCTTTGTCTCCCGAGCAGGTGTTAGAACTCGTCGCCCCCCCCCCCCCCCCCCATCCCTCCCCTCCTTCCCGAAACCCCCTCAGTTCACCTCGGGGTCCCGCGGGTCGACCCCAGGGAGCGGGTCCTGTTTGGGTCCAAACAGACATGAACTCGGCCTCGGGGAGGAGAGCGAGCCACGCCTCCACGGCGGGAGCCTCTCATTACCGCGGCCGCTAATGTGCTATCGCAAATAAAAATAATTCACATACCCCGAGCCACACCCGGGAACGCTAGGGCTCGAACGACCGAGCCTCGGTGCTACCTTAAATAACGCTCCCCGTAAGTCAAATGAAAGTCCTGACATTCAAAGATAAAGTAAACATAAGAAAATATGTATTTACTTTATTTTTAAAATATTATGATGTTTTCGGAGGCCAATATGGCATATATTTTACTCTAATAATAAAGTAAATGTATATTTTCTTACAGACGACTCAAGTACCCTCTATTTAATCTACATCTTTGTGAGTACTACTGGGGTAATTAATTATACGTTGTTGTAAAAGGCAACATGGTATTATTTTCCCTTTTGATCAAGGGGTTTTAAAACTTTTTTATTTAACAGCAGAGGAAAGACATGTAATTACATAATGTCATTTTCGATTATCACTTTCATGTTTGTGTGCATTTGAAGGATGTGGCTTCAACTAAATGTTTATTAATGAATTAATGAGTCCCGGGGTTTTGATCAGGGCATGATGAACGACCTCTAAAATGCGCCCGAGAGCGATTATCAGGGATGTAAGTGTATTTATTCAAATGTAATAGACGCCCTTCTCTTAACAGAGCCTGGCTTTGTTTGCCTCGACCCTCAGGGGATGTGTAGCGTTTCTCGGGCGCCCTCCGATTGGGCGATGCGGCAAACGGCTCTGATGATGGCGTCGGCTCGGCCGCCAGGGCGAACGAGGAGCGGGCGCTCGCGAACGTGATGAATCTCCGAAGGTTCCGGAACTGAATGACCTCACTGTAAGAACCCGCACGCTGGGCGGCGATGGAGCGGCGGAGCGGGGAAATGAGGGCGATGAAAACTGCGCTCGCGAGTCTCGGTTCAGATGTTTCATCGCTGATGCGGTGGGCGTAAAACCGCGTTTTAAAACTCGTTCGGGCGGGGGGGGGTGGGGGGGGGGGGATCCGGCACGTCTACGCCCCGCGGGCTTTGAAGATCGAGGCTGTCAGTCAATCAGCCGATTACGTAAGACAGTGGGACCTGCGGGACAGAAGCCCTTCAAGAGACAAGGACACAGAGAAACAGCCTGCAAGAAACAAGGACACAGAGAAACAGCCTTGAAGCAACAAGACAAACGGATTCCAATAAACAAGTGAAACAGACTCAAAGTATCAATCACTCAGTGAAACAGCTTTCAAGCAGCAATTGTGGAGCCCCTCCCGCGCCTTGTTATGACACCTTCTGTTTCCCGACGGGACACGGTCCAATTATGTAGTTTGGGGAAGAAAAAAAACATCAGGAGCATTATTTAAAACTTGAAGGAGGTGTTTTGAGGGGGGCAATTTCAGAGTGGCCTAGTTTAGAGTGCCTGATTTTTGGGGCGTTCCCCGCACACCAAGGCCAGTATTGTTTTACCCGCTGGTAACTGAGGGGGCGCTGATGTCCGTACCCTGTAATAATGTCCCCTCCCCGAGCTGCTAGGAGTCCCCTGGCTTCACTTTTCCAGGGTACTGAACCCTTTCCGAAAGAGCTGCTCATGCTAATCGTGTCTGTAATCAATCTTCCCGGCCTTCTCCTAACTACACAGGAGGCTGTCATCTGCGTCTTTGAAGCTAACAAATGACCCTGCGAACAAGCCGACCAAAATAGAGCCTTGCTCCCCCCCTTCCCGCTCTCTCTCTCTCTCTCTCTCTCTCACTCTCTCTCTCTAACTGTCTCTCTTTCTTAACTCTCCCTGTCACATGCACACACACACCTATACACAGTACACACGTGCATATACAGTAAACACACACAAATGCACACACACACATGCTCACACACACGTGCGCACACACACACACACACAGGACTCTCATGTTGCAGGATACCAGGTGCTTTCCAGGTCAGCTGTCTCAGGTAAAGAGGGGTTGTCTACAAAGTAACAGGCACCTGATAGCACAGAGAATTTCACCCTGGTGAGAAGATCTGAATAAATGCCTCTGCCCCCCTTTCTAATCCAGAATCAAAACACCCTGTCTCCCAGGGGCACTCTTTACACCTAGCAATGTGAGAACTGCCGGTAAACATTATTAATCATGTTACACCACAAATTTTAACTTTTTAATAAAAGTGCAGCGTCCTCAAATAAGAGATCTTTTATTTCTGTGCCTGAATTCTAGGTTGAGTGTCCCATATGACACTTAGGGGTTTTTTGTCCTAGTAATATTTCTAACATACCTTCTGAAATTTTTGCATAAACAAATAAATTCATATATAAATCTGGTAATCTAACTGGCCTGCAGTTTCCCTTTGTTTTCAAAACCTTTCTTTAATAGCGGCACAATTCAACCTCATTTCCAATGCACTTTCATGAGTTCTCATTAAAAAAATGCTTGTTTGCTTATCCCCCCAGGTACAGCCTATGCACACAGCAATATGGTAGCTGCCGTAACACACCACAAATGACCATGCTCGGCATCAACAGCGCAACCGACGTGGTCCCATTAAACACAGGTATACGGGCCCCGCAGGTCCGTAACCGGCCTGTGCGGTAGTTCCACACGCCATTGCCGTGTCTGTTTTTAACGTTCACCGGAGACTTCCGCGGCTTTACCGAGGATCTGCAGTTGCCGCGGTTACGTGGATGATTGATGCGTTCGTAAAGCGGTGCCCGCTGGTTTCGGAGTGGAAGCGTTGAGGCGAAGCAGACGCTCGAACCCGCTGTGATCTCTCTGTGCGAGGTGGGCGTGGCCGCTCCTGCCCCTCCCTCAACCCGCTCTGGTCGCCCAATGGGAGAGAGAGCGTGACCGCCCCTGCCCCTCCCCCAGCCCGCTCTGGTCGCCCAATGGGAGAGAGAGCGTGACCGCCCCTGCCGATCCCCCAGCCCGCTCTGGTCAACCAATGGGAGAGAGAGCCTGACCACTCCTGCCTCTCCCTCAGCCCGCTCCTCTGGTCACTCCCTACGAAAGAAAGGGCAGAACCCTCCTCCTCTCAGTACTGGTAGTCAGGTTCAGCCAATCACAAACCCGAAGGCCTGTTTCTCTCCGGGGTCAGCTAATCACAAATCCCAAAGGCCTGCTTCTCTCCAGGGTCAGCCAATCACCAGTCCCGAAGGCCTGCTTATCTCCAGGGTCAGCCAATCACCAACCCCGAGGGCCTACTTCTTTCGTTCTGGACCTAATGTCTCTGGTTTGCCTCCAGAGGTTTTCCTTTCTCTGTTTTGACGTGAATGGTTCTGGCTCTCGATGACACGAAATTTCACCGACCAGTTTCCACAAAGAGATACAATGACGTCAATAAAATGGCAACACTCCGAGAAGCGATGAAATCACACAGATAGTGTTGAATTTGAATAAGATTTTTGAAGGTATAAAATGTAAATTACGCATATCGTATGGCATATCATATAATATTTATCGTCTAGAGCCATTTCATGAACCAAAATGAACTCTCTTGCGTTCTCTCTCTCTGTCTGTCAATTTCAATTTCAATTTCAAAGTGCTTTATTGGCATGACAAATATAGGCACTTGTGTTGCCAAAGCAGTGGTTATAACATACAACTATATACAATGAATCCGTTATATAAAAAATCTAAAAATATATACAAAAACATCAGTAAGTGATAGGTGTTAGGTGTGTGTGTGTGTGTCTGACTATCTGTGTGTTGTGTGCATGAGTGAATATTATGTGTGTCTGTCTTCCTCTCTAACATGACTGAGTAAATCATGCAAACACAAAACAAGAAGAATAAAGAAAAAGACGCGCGGTTCCTTGCTCCGGGTAGCGGGACTGTTGCACTCAGGTGACCTAATTTAAAATGGCTCCTGTGAAGTGAAGTGTTTATTTCAGCAGACCGAGGTGACCCTGCTGGGGTTAATGTGCTTGTGTGGAAGAGGAGCAGCCCGGGGCAGTTCACTGCATTGACATTTACTCTTTTATCGCTCCTGCCATTTTAACCCAGCCCCTGTGCGTGACCCAGCGCCGAGATCCTGCTATTTTAACCCAGCCCCTCTGCGTGACCCAGCGCCGAGATCCTGCAATTTTAACCCAGCCCCTCTGCATGACCAAGTGCCGTGATCCTGCATTTTTAACGCAGCCCATCTGCATGACCTATTACCGAGATCCAGCAATTGTAACCCAGCGCCAAGATCGACCAGAGAACGTCTAAACTCACCCGGCACGTGAATCCACTCTAACACGTCACACTCCCAACGGGGTAAGACATCGTTGGGTTTTTGATAATCTGTTGACCTTTGCCCTTAGGTTGGACTACACATACGATAAATGGACTGTTAATTTAGAGCTACAAACATCCTTCACAATTCTCAGTTTTTAAAATCATGCAAAGAATAATTATTTTTAAGAAGTGAAATTCAATAAAAGTTTTACTTTTAAAAAATGAATGAGCTGCTTGATGCTGAAAGAACTGCTGTAGGTAGTGGACCAGCAGGGGGTTTAGACAGAGGCAGTAGCGGAGATGGTGGAAACAATGCCTCCCCCCTTTCCCCCTCCCTCCCTCTCTCCCTCCCTCTCTCTCTCTCTTTCTCGCTCTGAACAACCTCCGGCTCTCCCTGACATTCTTCAGCTGCAGCAGAACCAATGACCCCCCCGTCCCTCCCCTCCATCTCCCCTCCCTGTCTCTGTCTGTGGGTCGGACTCGCAGTGTCAGAGCTCTGAGGCGGGGGGGGGGGGGTCAGAATTTATGCCCCCGCATCAGAGACGGGGCTGAGGGGGAGAAAGGTGTGCTGGAGTCCGACCCGGTGGTCCAGATAGAGGCTCCAAGCCACCTAACAATATTATTATCATGCATTACTGTTCATATAGTTGTTCCTGCTACTATTGTTTAATGCAAACAACTGATCTGTCAATACTGTGCTGATGTGCAGTCATGCCAATGAAGCTTAATTGAATTCAATTTAATTGAATTGAGAGAGAGAGAGAGAGAGAGCGAGAGAGAGATAAAGAGAAAGGGGAGAAAGAGAGAGAGAGAAAGAGAACAACAGCGCAGAGATGGAAAGTGAGAGAGACCCTTGATGTGGGGCTGCAGTGTACCCTTTGCACCTGCGGGGGGGTGGGGGGGTGGGGCAGGGGAGTGGATGGATGGAATTTTTGATCTGAGCCACAGCCGAGCCAGCTGGTGGGCGATCCAGTTTCCGCTGGCATGAGAAGGCTCCGCTTATATCCTCCGCAATCCCAGGAATCGCATTCAGGTGCTGCAGCCCCATACCTTTAACGCTGCAACGACCCCGAAACGTCTGGCACTGATTCTGAAGCGGCACTGGCATACATGCACACACACACACACACACACACGCACACACACACACACACGCACACACGCATGCACGCACGCACACACATGCATGCAGCATGACTCAGGTCCCCAGGTGCTTGCTGTGCATTCAGGTCAATGTCCCCAAGATGTTATCAATACAAACACACACACACACATGCACACACGCACGCACACACACACACACACACGCACACACGCACACACGCACGCACGTACGCACACACACACACATATTGACTTATTAGCTATTTTCCTAGACAAAACAGTACATTGAATTACATAAAGCGGGCAGACAGAGGTCTTTAGAGAGATCCTCTAATCTTAATGGTTTTTTGGACAAGACACCTCCATCACTGCCGTGTGTTTCTCATCGCTTTCGCATACAAAGTGCAAAACAAAGATAAAGGTCACGGCGCAATTCACGGTCGAAGATGGAAAGGCTGCCGAAGGAGTTTATTTTCAACCACAAGCTCAAAGTGGCTGTGAGGTAAGATTAAATCCATTAGAAGGTTCCAAGCGTTAGCAATAGTTAACAGGGGTAATATTTCTCAGGCCGCACGCACACTCAGACACAAACGCAGACGCACACACACTTGCACATATATCACTGTGGTGCTGAAAGTTTAGTGTAAGCAACGTGGTTACCTCAAGTTCAGAAGGTAAATGATGTAATGAGTTGTAACTGGAGATACTGGCGTTCAAATGAATTTGATATGGGAATAAAGTGGAAGGGAAACATACAGAGATATGGCCTTGATAAAAAAAGCTCCTTCTTTTGATCAGAGTCAGTCAGTCGTGCTGTTAATCACGTTTGAAGATGATACCTGAATTCATACTGTATTTATTCTTTTATTCGCACATAGAAAATAATATCAGACTGTTCCCCTCTATTCCATAAAATTACCTTGTCAAAAAAATACCTTGGGAGGCTTTCATGTAGTGCATGGATGTCATCTCTGTGCAGCTGATTTCTGTGATCCTGTGATTCTGTGAAGTGTTTTGTTTTCAAAGTAGGTACTTATTACAGTGTAGTAGTGTAGTGTAAAGGGTAAGGAACTGGTCTTGCGACCTAAAGTTCTCAGGTTTGATTCCTGGGTAGGACACTGCCGTTGCACCCTTGAGCAAGGTACTTAACCTGCATTGCTCTGAATAAGAGCGTCTGCTAAATGTCTGTAATGTAATAACCTTTTTTTAAAAATTAATTAAATCAATTAAAAACAGTCAGTGAGAGCCAGCTGCCTAATTCAGTTAGCGGTAGATATAGTTAATATAATGAGGGAATGAAAGAATATTACAAACCTGTGATCAAAACCATTACATGCAACCCTGCATTTATCAAAATTTTCACATGATTATTAAATATTATTATTGTAAATATGTATTAACAATACATATTATTATTATTATTATTATTATTATTATTATTATTATTATTATTATTATTATTACAACAATTATTGGTGTTTTATAAGTAGGACATTGTGTTCTCCTTATTCAGAAAATAATAAAAAGGATATGTTTTCTACCCTATATATCTGATTACACAACAGTTTACAGTACTAGAGATCTGCGGATTTTCCTACTAAAGATGCCAAGGCATTTAAACACGAGAAGAATTTTACAAATTGAAACGCAATGCAATGTAGCAAAATATTTAACATTATTTAACCAGAGAATGAGAGTGTTTAAACACCAAAATGATACGCACTGTTGACTGTGACAAAGGACACACACATGCACGCAAACGAGTATCGTGAAAACAGAAGTCTGTTTTCAATGTACAAATGGAACAATGTTGATGTTTATGATAATTCATTCAACAAGAACATGGAAACATTGCCTGTAATCATAGGATGGCATTCAGGGGAAGGGGAAAAATATCATTTTTATTCTTTGCATGCAAGACCATGTTGTTTGTGATTATAGTTTTTTTTTTTTTTTTTGGGAAGAAACGCTAGGATACACTGAACCTTGCACACATGTGGATCCACTTATACGGTCAGTAATCTGATTCCACTTGCATGCTTCTTGCCAGAAATAGTGGAAACGACTCATTTGAGCGAGTGTTCGATTCGGTATCTTGTCCCGAGAGTTACTTCGAGCTGCGGTGAGTCTCTGTGAGCCCAGAGGATTGTGGGGGACAGGAGCAGCAGAGAAGCTAGAATTTAGGAAGGGGGACGTGGAGGTAACAGGAAGCAGAAAAACGTGAGACCTCACAACGTACAGCGTGACCATGGGCCTGGATTTCTCAGTCTCTAAAACCCTCTTTAGTAGGATGACACCCAGCCCCGAAAAACAAGTATGAAATATGAAAATATAACGGACATAAGGGGTGACATAGCTCAGGAGGTAAGACCGATTGTCTGGCAGTCGGAGGGTTGCCGGTTCAAACCCCGCCCTGGGTGTGTCGAAGTGTCCTCGAGCAAGACACTTAACCCCTAACTGCTCTGGCGAATGAGAAGCATCAATTGTAAAGCGCTATATAAATGCAGTCCATTTACATAAAATGCATATTAGTATATAGCAATAAATAAGAATTATAATACTGTACATAAATTATACAAACATACATCATATCATTAATATAGTATCTCTCTTTATCTCTCTCTCTTCCTCTCCTTTTCCTCAGCCGTGGAATATGTGGGCCAACTGGCACGAGCGGGTGTGAGAAAAAAAAGCAGAAAACAAAAGACGGAGACTCTATCGGCAGACGCTTTAAAATAGCAGGAGAGACCTGTTCTCCCCGCTAATTGGGCTCGATTGCTATTGTGCAGAGTTTAATCAGAACCTGTCAAGAGTTGATACCTGCTGCTTAATTAGCATCTCCCTTCCTTTAATGAAAGAGAATAATAAGGCTATATTATTTTTTTGTAGGACATGACATAATTTTTTTTTTTTAGCCCATCATGCCAAAACCATCATCTTTGTAAATGTGTTAATTAGTACCCACAATGACATCTCAAGCATCATGTCAAACTCCTTGTGCAGCTCGAAGCCCGCATAATTACGAAAGTGTGCATCTTAATGTGGACATGCCTGTATAAATACTTAAATCTTAAACACCTTGTATTTGAAAAAAAAACTGACAGTTTATGATCCTCTTTAAAACGGAATGCACAAAGAATAGAATTAATCAAATGTGCATGTTGGCACGTATCACAACCTTTTGCTGTTAGCAATAATTTTTATTCACTGAAGCATTTTTCTTCTCTTTATAACTGAGGGTAAAGGAGCTTCTTTCTATGGTGCTGCTTTTTGGCCCAGATTCAACGTAACTATAATACGAGTGAGAAACTAATTTGAGGAAAAAATGAATGCAGCTAAGTTTTTTTTTTCAACATAGACTCACCCTAATAACTTCAGTTTATGAAAAATATTTTGCAATCAGATTTCATCTTTAGACTTTTAAATAAATAACCATGGCAAGCAATCACAATAACACGCTGTTTTACAGTTACATTTCTCTGTCATGTCTAATTCACTGGTTCTACATTCACTGGACCATATCATTTTTGTTTTGCGATGTAATCTCTTTCTCTGCGATGGCTATGCTTCGATAGCAAAGTGGAGGCATTGCTTTCGAATTGACTGTTTTCATTCGATGCTACACGCTGAGCATACTCAATAAAAAGCCACATTTTTGGTGTTTCATCACTGCTTTTCTGTCATCAAAAACAATTTAAAAAATGTTTTTTTTTTTTTTTTCCCAGGCTATTCGCATGAACATTGGAAGAAAAAAAGGTCGTTATGTTCCCTATGGAATCGCACTGAACGAGGAGTCAGTTTCAGCAGACCTCCATAAATATGTTGAAACTCTGAAAGGCTATTTCTTTTCCAAAGTCCTGGCTTTGATTTCCACAGATTATTTGTAATGGCTGGGCCTTAGATGGAAGAAAAAAAAAATGTAATCAGAGTAGAGCATATATTTTAGTACTCTTTATTCCTTAAAAGCCCGGCACGCATACTCTACACCCACCAACGAGTCAAACTCCTTCCCTCAGATAATTTTTCACTGTTTCCTGAATTCCCTTAATTGAGATCACCCAAAATGTAAGCACGAGCACCAGTCACCATCAATTAAAAAGCCCATTTGTTTTCCCCCGGCCAACACATGGACTTTCAAAGAGTGTGATTTTCCTGGGCCCCCCGCCTCATCTGTTTGCGATTTTAAGCCCGGGCCGTTCTCCATATTTATTGAAATGTGGCGCAACATGAAAGCGCCGCGAACCAAACTGCAAAAATGGCATTTTGATCATACAAATAATCTCACACTTGGCAGAAGCTGCCTTTTAAATAAATATCTTGATTCATAAAATATTAGCTTTTTTTTTTTTTAAGGGGGCCTGTTTATTGTAGGAATGCCTGTAGACTAAATTAAGTATGAAAACACTGTGATCATGGCAGACTCCGAAGCCGCCTGATTGAACTGTGATAGATTGATAGAAGTACTGACCGCGCTTTAAAAATAAATACTTCCTCTAAAAAAAGGCAGAAAATGTTCCTGTCCGGGGACCAGGTCTACTGTAGAGCCATTCCCAGCCTAAAACCTGCAACACTTAACCCTGGGCTTGAACTTTGAACTCACGCAGCACGCATCTCCTTAGATTTTCAATGTCTTTGTGTGTGTGTGTGTGTGTGTGTGTGTGCATCTGTATGTGTGAGTGTGTGTGTGTCTGTGTGCATGAGTGTGTGTGTGTATGTCTGTGTGTGTTTGCGTGTGTGTGTGTGTGTGTGCGTGTATGTCTGTGTGTGTTTGTGTGTGCGTGTGTGTGTGTGTATGTGTGTGTGCGTGTGATCCATCCAGTGTCTATTTCTGAGAGGATAAGATTTATAACAAAAGCAAGCATTTACACACATGTGTAATGTGTACAGGAGACCATAGAGATTGATGGCTTTTATTAGTCTGCCAGGCGATACGACGGTTTCCCTCATACGGTCCAGTCATTTGTTTCTTATACTTCCTCTCCAGCGGAGTGTCAGACTGTAGGAGTGGACGCTTGTCGTCAGAATAATACATCTTAAAATCATATATCACATTCGGGCCCTTCGGGGTTCAGCCAATGCCAGATCCCGTTCTGGGAATGGGTCCTTAACCGTGCTTGTAAAAATAACCTGACCCTCAAAGAAAATTACAATGTGTGACTGTGTGTGTGACTGTGTGCGTGTGTGCATTGTAGGGTGTATGTGTGGTCTGCGTGTGTGTGTGTGTGTCCATAGTACAACAGTACGCAGGCTTGGATTTGTCCTTATTACTGACTGACACACAACCCCATGCCCCACATGCACCCCCCACGCTACTAAGACCTGCCAATGAAAACACAGCATGACAAATTGCGAAGACTTATCACCTACTGTGATGTCCAGCGATCAGCATGTAACCCCACCCCCCACACACACTTCCTTAACTACTGTATGGCAGAGTTTGTGAGACTCAGTGAGTATGTGTGTTTTCTGTGGGAGAGGAGGGTGCGGGGTGGGTGGGTTGTGAGTGGGCCAGGTGACACAGTCGGCCAGTGACACAGCCGTAGGGCTGAATCCAGCAACCTGTTCTTCAATAACATCAGGAAACATCTGATTTCCAGCTCATCCACACCGTAAAAAAAAACATGTAGAGCTCCTCCAGCTGCAAAATTGTCAGCAGCTGATTACCGTGCACTTTCTAAGCTGGCTCAATTCAGGGTCTTTGGATTACATATTCTAAGGTCCGGTGACTAGCACATGCAGGGAAAGGTGTCCCAGTGAACTGAAGCAGAAGATTCAGTGTCAGTGGGTAATGAGGAGCCCACGGGAATCGTGTATCAGTGGAGAATACACCTGTCCTGGTTAGCCAGAGACACAGCTGCAAGAATCCCTCACAAGAAACAAAATACACTCCAATGTACTGTAAATGGAAGACAATTTAGAAATAAAATTATGAATATAGATCACAGCTGTATTGCAAGACCTAAAAGTGGCAATATAATTTTTATGAAGTGTTGCAAAATCTTGACAACGCATTTAATTTCAATGCAATTTCGTTGTTTTCGATTTCCTGGAGGTGTTTCCCAGCTTCAGTGTCCTATCTCAACAGGGATGGAGGTGCCCTTTGAAATTAGTCACCTGGGTTACATCTCACCTCTTGAATAAAATATCTTCTTTAATCAGTGACAAAACGTCCAGGATATTCCTTTAGGGTAGGACCTGGATATTGAGGGACGTTTAGGACAACCATGGCAACGTTGCATAAATATAGTATTTGAATGGTGGTTGTGTGTGTGTGTGTGTGTGTGTGGGGGGGGGGGTGCAGTGGGGGAGGGTGGTTGGTAAGCCACTCAAAAACAAGGGGAAGGCGGATAACTTAAAACTTCTAAACTTAGTGTTTTTGGATGGCATGTAGCAGCCAAACCCCCTGGTGAGGTACTCAACCTGAATCGCTCCTAATAAATAAAATCCAGCTGTGTGGAGCGGTTCCAAAACCTGCGAGTCACCAGGCGAATAAATTTGCGAAAGAGCCCAACGGCGTGTCCTCCCCCCTCTGAATTATGGCGGGACGACGCCATTTGGAAGCTGGCGGGACGGGGTACGAGCGGCCCACAGGAAACCTGCCGAAACTCCCCAGGTCGGGTTACGCTCCAGTTTGGAGAGGGTGCGCGGAAGAACCTTCGGCCCACGCCCCCGGCGTCGGGGAAAGAACGAGAGGAAAACTGCGTGGGAGACGTGGGATGGCGGCAGCGGCGTTCCTCCTGGGCCGGGGAAACGACCGGGAGAAAATACGGCAGCCGCCGCAACTGCTCCTCAGGTGGAACGCTCAGGTCTGGGCCAATCTTTCACCAAAAAAGAAAAAAGGGAGAAAACACACACACACACACACACACACACAATAAAAGGAAACAATTACGTAATGGCATGGTTTCTGACTGAGGGGACGATATGGTTTATGCCTTGTTGCCGAGAGACAGTGAGAGACAGACAGAGAAAGAGAGAGAGAGAAAGCCCGGCCCTGATGAGGAAAAGCTGGCAGCGTTTTTGTCTCGTTTCAGAAGACGGTTCCCAGGATGCAGTGGGGCAGAGCGCCCTCCCTCGGATGACCTGCTGAAAGGTCCCCCTCCCGTAGTTTGTCAGCTAAAAATCTCAACCCACAGATTCATCCCCTTAATCCAACGCTGGGACAACAGGACAGCAGGAACACATTCCAGGCATATAAGCACAGTGTCACCCTGTGCCCACCCTTGGAAGCACACATGAATCAGATATCTCCATAATGTTTAGAAACCCCCCCAGAAAACCATGTCGGATTCAATGGAGATTTTATTTTTGTTTTGTGTGTTTTTTTTTTTTGACGGTCCTTCGGGTAGCAGGAGAGCGGGTTCGGAAGCCGAGACAGCCGACGCTGTTAACAGCTTCGCAGCTAGCGTGTAAATCTCGGTCGCGCGATAAGCACTGCTGACTTGACCCGCGTTCTGTTGCAGGGATAAATATAAACGACCGCAGTAAATCGCCAGACCCACCCCCCCCCCCCCCCCGTTCGGCAGAGAATTCCGCGGGCGAGGAACAGATTCGCCTTCGCCTCTCCGGTTTCGTCGCTGCAGCTCCGATTAATTCGACACCATCAAGTGCAAAGCTACCTGAGATTTCATCACCGCTCACACGAATACGCAAGAAGCCCAATTTAATGCTTGGCGAGGTGCTTGTATTTATCAACCCCCTGATTTAATACGGCTACGATTTACACGTCGATTTACTACGATCAATGTTCAGGGTAATTTGTCAAAATGTCTGTACATACTTGTGGTTGTGACAGGGCGGATAAAACAGTTGGCTAAGTAGGTAAAGTGCTCTGATTTCTGATGTCACCTTGATTGAAGCTGAACTTTTGTTGTCGCTCATCTCGCTCAACTGCGATCATTTTCTCCACTTTTTTTTCTCGAAAGAGAGGAAGATCACAGAGCCAAGCCTCCAGGCCGTGCTTTATGTACACGGTTTTAATTGGACACCTGAGTTTACCGCCTTGTTTTTCGCCTGGAAGAGAATTTTTTTTCTCTCTCTCTCTCCGTTCTTAACTGATGAATCCTTTCATGTCTTACACTTCAAACACGTACGAAACCTAGCAAGAGACGAGCTCGGCTCCTTAACAAGCAGACGGCGATGCGATGCCTTCGACTGAGAGTTATTTATTACCCGGGATTCTGAGCGAAGCCGCCGGATGTTGATAACGAGCAACCCAGAACGTCGCCTCCGGCGGATTCACCTCAGCGTCTAATCACGGAGGATCTACGGGGTTGCGTCACCGGAATCGCGGCCAAAGAGGGCAGAACCCTCAGAGGCAAAAAAACGTCTTTGGCCCGGGCGGCGGACGTGCGTTCGGCGGGGAAAAACCCCGTCCTGCATCCGGAGCGATATCCGTCAAGCACGAACGCTTCTAAACGTGTGTCTCTTCCACGGAAACCGCATCGATGCGGGCGTTTAAACTCGACTCCAAACAGGTTAAGAAAAAAAAACAGGCGGGAGTGGGGAGGGGTGGGGGGGGGGTAGGGGTAGGGTGGGGCGTTCACTGGAGTAAATGGTGCATTCGAGGCAGTCGAGAAGCTTCTGCCAATCACGTTCTTTGTCTGTGTTAAAGGAGGGAAAACACAAGGCTGCGTGGAGTGTTGTTTCAGATCCAAGGGAGCGTCACGTGGTTCGAAAACGGGAGTAACCCCTGAGCTTCGACAGAACAGAGGCGTAGGCCTGTGCTGTGCAAATGCACTTTTCGGCCCGACTAGCGTTCTCTCTCCCTCGCCACATAAGGTTCCACTTACTATAAAAAGCCCTTCCCCTCATGGCGCTCTTTCATTAACACGTAATCCGACACATAATAAACACAAATCGTTCCGTATTAGTGTAAGGCCATAAAAGTGGAATAAGCGAAGAGGTGAGGGTGTCGGTAAGTTGTTTTTTTCCAGGGGGGACTCAAAGGTGCGGTTACCGGCGAATATCATCAGTGCCACGTGACCCGTTTTGAGGAGGTGGTCGAAACGTTTTTTTCCGCTGCCCCTGCACATTCTGACCGAGTCGGTGTGAAACCTCCGAGTGGGTCTCGGTACCTGAGACGTAATCATCAAGCGAATGTTAACATCCCTCTTACTGAGGAGGCAGTAAATCGGCTTTTTTTGGTTCCAGCTGATGTTATTATTGGCCACAATCTACAGAGAATCCTACACCTACTCCCCCCCCCCCCCCATAAATTCCACCATTCTGTCAAATGCATCCTCTCCGTCACCCATGCACCTTTTTATCTTAACTCTCTGCCTAAGCCAAGACTTGTCCTGGGGTGTGAAGATAAAGCTATCGCTCCCTTTTGAGTCAACAGTCCGCCACTCCTGGGCCCTTATTGAGGCCATGGCAAGAGTGCATCATGGGAGTTTCTGAATGCAAATGTTCTAATATGATATCACTGGTAACACCAGGAGGGGGACTGTCCTTATGTGATTGGAGGCCGTTCACAGATATCTACTGTAGGTAGTTAAGGCTTAAGGCTTTTGTGGTGCCGCCAAGCTCCAGCTCCCTAGCGCTCTGAGGACTGGGTCCAGGAACTCAAACTCAAGAGTGAGGAGTTTTCAGTACTCCGAGAGCACCACAGATTCAGCCATTTCAAGTTTTACTTCAAGTTCAGCCTTCACATGGCTCTCATGTCAGCTGAGAGAGAGAGAGAGAGAGAGAGAGAGAGAATGAGAGAGAGAGGGAGAGAGAGAGAAGTCATTTGGAAAAAAAAGTGTGTATACTGGCCCAAGGCAGAAAAGCACACCAATACGGTTTCTAACCCTAAACTCAGCCCGTAACCACAAATATATAAAGTTAAGCTGAGGTAAGTAATGACAGAAAAAAATGAATGGATGAGACTTCAGGGTCAAAGGGCAAAGGTAAATCGGGGTCGGCCGCAAAAAAAAAAAATGACTGACACCATTACCCTGTTTGTGTATTTGTCAGGTCAGGTCCGGCGTGCGGGAGAGGCAGGGCGCCGTGATTTACGATGGCGTTTATTTGAAAGACGTGATTGGCCAGTGTTTGGCTGATCTTTGTTTCCATAAAGGCGGTTGTATGAGGCGGAATGCCCCGGGCCTTTCTAAGCCTCGGTCCTCGAAAACTGATTAAAGTTTCCTCCAACCAATCTCAGTTTCACATGCTGCCAGTCGCTTCGTTCAAAGAAATGTGTGTTTATGATTTATTTACGACAATGCAAATGTTTTGACAAGTCATTTGAGGTGGTTGCAAACTACTCTACAAAGGACTCGTTGGGTGTTTTGGATAGCACTTGAAGTTAATGAATATGCATTGGGCAGTCATGTAGATGCTGTCATTATAGTTACTGACAGATTTAAAGCTTTGCAGCCACCACGAAAAGCATCGGAAGCATAATTTATTTGAAGGCTGTAAAAGTCTATTGTTTTGTTTCACAGGCTTTCATCATGTTATGCTTTATAGTCGTGTATGTGTGCTCTACTCAATTAGCACAGCCCAGCAGACCATACTGTACCATTTTGGAAGAGCTATCTACACGGCCATCCATTAAGGCACTCAACCAATTGCCAACCTTCTAAGAAGTTCTAACAGCAATCAGGTCCCTCAAAAACAACAAGTCACCAGTCAGTGATGACATCCCTGCAGAACTACTCAAGCAAGGTGGGTACCTCTGCATCAAAATGCTCTACCTGTACATCGCCAAGGTTTGTTACCAGGAGTCATGCAACCATTGTAACCATTAAGAACATTCTAATCCCATCATCCCAATAGTTAATATACAACTCCGTTCTGCTTGAATGTGCAGGCATTGTTTAAAAAAAATGTACTCATTTTAGACATTTTACATATTCAGAAAGGAATGCCAAACTAATCCATTTCAATTTAACGGTCTCCGTTGAAACGGTAGATTTGGACAGTCTTTCTGTTTTGTTTTTTTTCCCCCTCAATTTCTCAATTTATTTTTTTGAAATACAGTAGTCTCTTGGAGTTTTGGGCTGAGCAATTGTGTGTGAGCAAACATAATACTTTATGAGCAAAATATTTTATTTCTGCAACATGTGCTCCAAAGCCCAGTAGAACATAGCTCATGCAGGGAGTAGATTGGACCACTCGAACACTCTTAGCCCTGGAGTGCTGGAAGGTTCTTTTTACACTACATTGTAGTATAACTTCGCAAACAGTCCTGCTGATTTTATGTCCGGCCTCCAATGTGTTGACTTGAAGTAACAAATTTGGAAAAGGAGGGTGTGTCGATCACTTTCGTCATCTTTGCCCTTCATCAACATCTATCACTGCAATTAAAGGAAAAATCTGTGTGTGTGTGTGTGTGTGTGTGTGAGAGAGAGAGAGAGAGAGAGAGAGAGAGACGACTGGAAAAATGAACTTCCTTCATGATGGATTCTCTCCTAAACAAAATTGCTTGGTTTTCCAGCTGGGTGTCATGTGCTTTTGATTACTGTCTGCTATTTAGTTCCACAAAATTACATACTGCTTAATGTGATTTTAATGGTTATAGGTTTCACTACTTTTTAATGAGGCTCACCAGTTGGTTGCTAATGCCCTATGGATATTTGGCTGTTGTCCAGTATGTTTTTTTTTTTCTTTCTTTCTTTCTTTTTGTGTTTCAAATTACCACTTCCTTCTTTTCATTATTCTGTTGCATTATAAAAAGGCCACAAGACAGCAGTTGTAAATGCTTGGCCCTATCTGTTTTTCATACGGTCTTGCCAACCAACCAGAAACAACCTAATTGACAAATAAGTTTGCCATTAAGCTTTGACACCATTCCAGTCAGGACTTCCTTCTCACTTATGATTGTATGGGTGGTAGTACGTCATAACAAGCTCTTTTCTATGTACTTATTTAGTAAAATGCAATTCCTGTCTAGCCATTGTCATTTGTTTCCTAACCTTTTACCACATGAGACTTGTACAAATGTTATATTTTGGTCTGACAGGGATGACTATGGTGCTCTTGACCAAAACTGCCAGATCTCTTTTTTTCTATAAAATGTTACCACACTTGGTCAGATTGGGACTCCTTCAAAGAAGCAAATATAACTCTGGTGATTTGTGTGTATTCTTTAAATAGTGGTGGACAGCAGCAATAACAGCAATTCTGTATCAAGGTGAGATTTGCTTGTTTTTCATGACGAGTCTGGGGTATGGGGACCGTATGTCATCGTCAACCATGCAGTTCATGATTCAACGGCAATAATTCAGCAAATGTATTCTGTGGGATATATATGAATGGCATACATCAGGCTATCTAGCATATTAACACCATTTGTGATATTGGGTTCCACCAAGTAATACACTTCTACCCTGTTAGTTGTGTCTATGAGCCCATATCTTGTGTCTTTCGGATTAAAAATAACACGCCGGTAATGTGCATTATCTAAATAGGTTTTCACTCTCAGAATATCTCGAGTGAACCGGTGAAGGTGATCTCTTACTCTCCCGCACACTTCCACCGCGAATTAAGGTTTTATGGTTTTCCTGATAAATCAGCGGAGTGAAGTTTTCAATAGCGACGGGCTTTTTTTCGCAGAATTCTTTTTTGAGAATCGATGCTCCCCCTAAGTTCACTTTCATGAAATTAAAGGCATGGCACACCTTTCTTCCTGATTAAACCCGATTTCTCCCTGCCAAGTTTTTTTTTTTTTCGAGCGTGGCAAACACGGTCGCTGGATTTGAAAAACGCCCAGTTTGGCACGCCGCCGCTGACGAGATCGACATCTCGAACGACGGTCCCCCCCCCCTCCCGTCCTTGCGCGAGGCCAGGATGACATGAGGTGTCGGAAACTGCGATCCATCACTGTCAGCGGCGACGGCAGCGTCGGCTTCCCGGTGTCAAAAATACACACCTGAATTTATGTCGTTGCCGTGTCACAGGTCGTACTCTCCAACAATCCGAGGCGGGAACTGGCAAGACGCTGGTGTCATACATGACTATGCGCACATTTCTTTCCCATGAAATAAAGCACTGAAATAGACAGGAAGGGAGTCCTGGAAAAAAGCCGGGGATGCCGCACGGAATAAATGCAGAGGTATTATTATCGTCGGAAGGTCGGAATGCCGAATGAGATGATTGTGAACGGCGATTGTTTTTATTGTGTGCATGTTGTAACGTGAAACCGAAAAAAACAAATTTTCACGTAGCGTGGACAATGAAGTCTAAAGTCCAAGGTCTACTCAGAGGCCTTGAAATTGTGCGGTGTGGAAAACTCTGTATGTGGCTTACATGATATTGTTTAGTGTTTTTAACACGCACTCATCTCAGTTTGAATGTGCCATATGAAACAGTATATGAATGATTTGCCATTTATTTATGTTCTTGTTATGACAGAAAACGCACACGCACACACACACACACACACACACACACGCAGAGCCACATGAAGCTTATTCCTCGAACCCGATTGTGTCTTTTGTGTGTCTAAGTTTTAAGACTGGCTTTGTTCAGGTGTAAAATTGGATGAAAGCTGGCCTGTCAGTTTCAAAGGGAACGCAGAAAAATTTAACCCCAATCCACAAGAGAAAGATGTCCTAGTGTGTAGTAATACAGAAGAAAGATTAAGAGCTCTACAACTGCATCCATAGCCCTTCAGATCATAACTACTGGCAAGGGAATCTGAATTAGCCATTAACATACATAAACAATATTCAATCACTCAAATAAGTAACAGCTAAGAAATTAGTCATTTCCTTGGTGCACGTGCTGGCTAGACAATACAGAGGGTATACAAAAAATCTTAGGAACGAAGACAAACTTTCAGAAGCAGAATCCCCCCCACCCCATTACTATTAGAATTTTTGTCATTGTTATTATTCATAATAATAATAATAATAATAATAATAATAATAATAATAATAATAACTCAACTGTAAGTTTTAAACAGTAAAATAAATCTCCTTGAGAAGACCATAAGTCTGCTCAAATTTTGAAATCTCATAAGGGCCAGAATTTAGGTATAGCAGACCAACCCTCATCCCCATTCCTTCAATGGCAAGGCACTACAGGGTACGGCAGCACATGACTAGAATGTTAGCAAAGTTAGCATGTTGCTTTTAAGGCCTTTTACAATTTACATGTTTTCGAAATGCCTTAATGCACACTCGGAGAACGTTGCCTTGACGACAGCCACGTTCCCTTCCCACAACCATTCCATTACAGGCATTTAGCAGACGCTCTTATCCAGAGTGACTTACACAACTTTTACATAGCATTTTACATTGTATCCATTTATACAGCTGGGTATATACTGAAGCAATGCAGGTTAAGTACCTTGCTCAAGGGTACAACGGCAGTGTCCTACCCGGGAATCGAACCTGCGACCTTTCGGTTACAAGCCCAGTTCCTTACCCACTGTCCTACACTCCGCCCCGCGGAGATGCAGTGCGCTTACATCATCTTCACGCCGGGCAGCACGCACATCGCTGGCGAGTTATGTCATTGAAAACTGGTGACTGGTGACAGGAATCATGCTTCTTTATATACAGTAAGTTTTTTTTTTTTTTTGGGCAGAGACTTCCAGTGAGCGGCGGTTCGGCACGACGCACGCGAAAAGGACGTAGTCGCGGAGGTAGGCGCACGCCAACTGCGAGCTCGGACAGATGAAAAGGGCGCGAGGTTCTCCCCCCCGAGTAATCAAGTCCTCTCGCGTTAAGCTCATAACTCATAAACTCGGTCGAGCGTGACATGGATGTGGTTAAGGGGAAGGTGGAAAAAGTCGAGGCCTGGAGTTTGGGGAGGCGGTCTGTGTCCACACCAGAAACCCCCCCTCTGATGTTCTTCTCACTTCCCAGGTTTGAAAACCGTCTTGGGAAAGCGGTTTGTATCACATTACTTTAATTTGGATCTGTCAGCGCTTCCCGGCAGAGAGAGAGAGCCTGTCAACATAGCTGGTGGTGTGTGTGTGCGTGCGTGTGTATGAACTGTACTTGTGTGTGGGTGTGTGTGTGTGTGTGTGTGTGTGTGTGTGTGTGTGTGGAAAAAAATATTCCACTTGTGAAAGTTTGCCTTTGTACCTAAGCTTTCTGGTATTTCGATTTTCCGTCTCTGTGGGGGAAAAGAGAAAGAAGCAAATCCTCGATCCAGAATCAAGCTTTGTGAATGATGAGCAGGGTCAACTTCAATCTGCAGTGCAGGCAATGACAAGAACTAATCTTTTAATTGAATGAGATTAAAGTCATAAATCATAACATATTTTTATGCATGGAGGCATTTTTCTTTTTTAAACTTTTTAAAGGTTTTTCTTTTCTTGACGATTTAGAATCAGCAATCACTCCAAGCTTGTGACAAAGGCCTTTGCAGCCATGTTTGCATTGGCCACAGCAGCACAGGAGTGAACTAGCACATCACTACGGCAGAGGAGAGAGTAGCTCCCACACATGACAACAGGTAACCTGTGGATGTCTGGCAGGAAGATAAGGGGAAAATAATCCCACCCGTAACCTTAGAAACCATGAGGAACCCTGACTGACTTAAACCCCGACACCCCTCGGACTAGACCAGGGGGGTCGTGATTGCGATACAGCCCCCTCTCTACAGCCTGGTCCGCGATGGCAATCTAATGCCCCCCCCACCCAGCTGTAAAATCCACATGTTTTTACCCTGCATTTTTGGGGGGTTCGGGCCTAGATTTTTCCTTTTCTCTTTTTCACTGTAAGGTGTCTTTGTAAAAAGTGGATTATAAAAATAAAATTGAATTGAATAGTTGATTCACAAATTAATTTTGTTCAATAAAAGTCCGCTGAATATTAAAAATCTTCAACAATCAACCTCCTTATTTGCACACACGGTACCTTGTTATTCTCGCAAAAACATCTGCAACAACAAAAATGCATATGCCAGGGGCTCCAGGTAATATTTTATTTATGAATGATCCATTGCTGGAAAAAGTCCAGACACCGAATGCATTTGCGGCTCTGATTAAAAGCCTCAGGGCCGGGGCCTTTCTGTAACTGGCTTGTGTTGATACTGGAGCCCAGTAGGGCTCGGACGGGGTACGGGATGTCAGAACTGTCCTTGGGCCGGTTACTGGCATCAGTGAAGGCAGATCATAGCACAGTGTTGCCTGGTCTGCTTAGAATACACAATTTTGGGCTTGTTCCCCCCCCCCGAAATCACTTGAAAAAATCAGAAGTTGTGGTTTGTGTGGGCTTGTTTTTAAAAATATGGGCACTTGTATTTAGGTTTAAGAAGCATCCCAGTTTTCTTCAAATTCAGGGTGACTACTGCATAATGACAAAGCTAACTTATAGCTATAAGGTGATCCACCTTGGCCCAGGGTCACTGTCCTCCCGCCACCCCGCCCCCCATTTTCTGACACTTATTTTCCTCGCGAAAATCTGGCAACCCTGGCCGCAGCTCTCTCCCATACGGTGATGCTCAGCCACTGCAGAGGGCAGCAGGAGACCGAGCCTCTCAGCCCCGCGATGAGAGAGCCACCGGGCCTGCCAGCTCCGACACACAGACAGCCGAAAGGAGACACCGCTGATCGGGGGCCTGGAGAGTTCGGATTAAGATGGGAGCTGATAGCACTTTGAAGCATTGTGAGCGCGCCATTGTAGCCCGGCTTTTCCTAAACCCCCCCCCCCCCCCCCCCCCACCCCCACCGCCTCCCCTCCTCTGACCGCACGTTATCTTTTTTCTTCTTCTTTTTTTTTTACATTATGTTCTACTCCTTTCTCGATAAATCACTGTATCAACGAGCCTGGGCCCTGGACGCGCGAAATGTGATCGCAGCCAATTCCGAGGAAAATGAGGGCCATCTCCACTGGAGCACAATGAGAGGGGAGAGAATGAAACAGCACTGCAGGCAGCTGATAAAACTCAAAAGGGGCTAAAAAAATATATGTTTGTGTGTGAGTGTGTTTCCCACCACCATGTATATACATATGTATGTGTATATATATATATATATATATATATATATATATATATATATATATATGATTGTGCAATAACTGCAGCAATGTAACTTCACTTGTATCTGAACAGATGTAGTCATCAATGTGTGTGTGTGCGTGTGCATATGTGTGTGTGTGTGTGTGTGTATGTGTGTGTGAGTAAGTGCGTGTGTGTGTGCGTACGTGCGTTCATGCGTGTGTGTGTGTGTGCGCGTGTGCGTGCACATGTGCATCCCACAATCATATAGGTATTCACAGCACGTGCACTGTTGGAAAGATCTGCCATAAAAGTGCCGTATGAATATTGCACCGCGTGCAGTAATAAAATGCATGTACTGAGCTTGGGAACGACTGGAGAATTTATACTGTATAATCAGGCCCCTTACACTGTCCAGAATAGACAGGATTAGACAGAATAGACAGAAAACTGTTTGGGTAGAACTAAGGCCAAATTAAGGCTAATACTTCTTTTCTGGCAAAGAAATAAATGGGTTTAATACGCTGCGGAATGCTGAGCAGCTGTGGTCCAATAGCTGCTCCCTGGTTAGCTTCAGTCAAGCATGTGGACGTTGAGAGCAGGGCTGATGTATGAATGGCACTGGGATTGAGAACTCCACTGGTCTGCTTTATTGCCTAATAGGGTGACAAGATGGCTGTGATTGACCGCCAAGCTCTCTGCTAGTCCAAACAGAGCTTGATTGAGTCCTCCACAGATATTAAAGGCCGACACACTTCCTAGTAAAAAAAAAAAAAAGTCTTTGTAACACAAAAGCACTGCACTGCACGCAATAGCAAACAAACCGATGGCGAGAAAACTAACTTGTTTAAGAGACCTATCCCTTGAGTTTATTTCAAAGCTAGTAGCAAACTCTGAATTACAGAGGTTGTCTGTGATCCTGTAACTCATTTTCAAACGGTTTTCTCATAGAGTCTTGTCTTCTGTTATTAATTGTTTGTTGCGGAAAAAAAAAAAAAAAAACTCTTGTAGTCACACTACTCAGAACATTACCAGGTAGCTTTTCACTGTGAAAAAAATTAAACATATCAAGTTCAATCAAAGCATTTCTCTTGTACATGTTTCTTCAATGATAATGCATTCCCCGTGTGCCCACAAGAGTTTTAATGAACGCGAAAAGGTTTTCTCCAGGTCTCCAGGTTCTCCAAGTCCCTCCTCCTCTTTGTGAGTTCCTCTTCTCACCTGTCTCTGCTCCCCTGCTGGAATGTGCACTTCAAAGGGACCGTCTAACGCAAGGGCCCAAAGCCACCAGATCCTCCGCGGGTCCTCCTTGCTCGCCCCTTCTCTTAATTACGGGGGGTGTCGTTCTGATGTGCAGGGGCCGATCCGGAAACCTTTGCCCTTGGAAGTGAAAAGACATGCTTGAAGTCATTCGTACCCACTTAAGGTGTGAAAGGGAAAGGAACACACATAAAAGTAGCCGAAGCCGACTGTCCTCAGCACCAATTTCCCTCTGTCTAGTGCTGTGCCTACCACATTTAATGGCCTGGTCAAAGCCCATTTTTTGACTGGAGAACAAAAGGGGGGAAAGACAGAGGGGAAAGCGTCGACTACTTTAAAATAAAAAAAAGTTTGAAAATAATTTGAAATTTTCTGGAAAAAAAAACGGTCAATGAGTTTTAAACGGCGAATCTCAGGAGAGGTGTTTGGTTGGACTGCGCCGGGTTCACAGCGCTGCGTGTGATTGGTGGACGCCTCCCTCGCGTTCCACTTTGAGGAACTGAACACGGAGGACGAGAGGAAGGACGCACAGGTTCCCCTCAGGCGGCCGTGGCAACGGCTGCCTAGCAGCCTAGCGTCTTAGCGCCGGGTTCTGCGTCGTGTCTGATTGGATGATTAAGAGTCTCTCGTCTGCTGTTATGCTAATTTTACATCGCTCTCTGCAGCGGTGCCCGTGAAAGAAAATGGCGGATGACGAATGGGGTTTATGCTAAAACTAATATTGCGACTTTGCACTGTCAGAAGCAGTTTAGGTGTCGGCTTTCGCGGGCGAAAACTGACGCTTCTCCACGCCTCATTAATGGCCGCTCGCTGCTCTTTCCTCCCGGCTTTGATAGATTATCCGCTGGCTGAGTATCCTGTATATATATATATATATATATATATATATATATATATATATATATATATATATATATATATATATCTGCGGGCGAAACGAGGGTGAGATCTACGCGGTGTTGTTAAACAGCTACAGAATTCCAATGTTTAATTACAGGAGAGGACAAATCAAAAACTGCACAGGCCCTTTTCCTCTAAGGTGTAGTATGGTGTGTCTGTGTGCGTTTGTATGTGTGTAGGTGTGTGTGTGCGTATGTGTGTTTGTGCGTGTGTATGTGAGCATGTGTGTGTGTGATTTCTCAATGTTATTGATGAGTAACAGACATACACACACACACACACACAAACAAACCCAAACATTCACATATAGGGGAAACAATGGCTTTTGTTTCAAGAGATTAAGAGAGTGTGTTTGGGATCTCCACGCTGAAATTAGGTGAAATTATTTACAGCTGCCATCCATCCCATCTCTCTCTCTCTCTCCCTCTCTCTCTCTCCTTCCCTCTCTCTCTCCCTCTCTCTCTCCTTCTCTCTCTCTCTCTCTCTCTGTCTCTCTCTAACCCCCTCTCTCTCTCTCTCTCTGTCTCTCTCTCTCTCTCTCTGTCTCTCTCTCTCTCTCTCTCTCTCTCTCTCTCTCTCTCACCAGCTGACTTTTTTACGCTGTGTCATATTGGCGTTGTTGCCTGGGCCTTTTCCAGTCCACGGAGCGAAGGGGCCATTATCGGCTCGTTCCGGAAGCTTCCGACGCCACCGCGCAGGAGGTAATGAGGCGGCGGTACCTGAGGCGATTATCTCCATATGCGATTTCAAACGCACGCGCGGTCGCCGTCGGAAACGAGCAGGGGCTGGCTCTGCTGGATCCGGTGACTGTGTAGAACAAACGCACGCTCATACTGGGGAGTGCGTGTGCACAAGGTCACGGCCGCATACCACAGCTGCCCATGCTAGACGTCTGGTTGAGTCCAGGACATTAAGAATCTGTTTCCATGACATTATTTATTTATTTTGTTAGCATAGCCCCTAGTCTCAGAGCAACTTGGATTTGTGTTTTTCATGCATTTGTACAGCTGTGCACACACAGTAAAATGTCCAGTGCTAGTTCAACTCTTACAGTGTTAATAAAAATATAGCGGAGATTTTTGTGTGATTTTTTTGAAGAAAAAACAAAGCACACAAAGAGAGGAAAATAGTAATTCATGCCATGTGTAAGATTATATTAATGCATGAATTACTTATGCATCACACACACATACACATAAAACAAACACACACATGTACACACACACACACCGATAGTCTTGCATATATACAAGCATATGCAAGCAGACATGCACTCACACACACACACACATGCACACACAAATGTGGTGAACAAACAAACAAAATCCGTACCTACGCATTTGCATGCCTGGATATCAGTCAAAATGAGGTAGACTAAAGGTTGGCAGAAGTGTCAGTGAAACAGGTGGCAAGGAGGTTACCTCAATAATTAGCGATAATATCATCGGTCTCCTATCCTGACAGTACGCGTCGCTGTCTGCTCGTGGAGAAAAATGGTGCGTCCCCAGCATGCTCTGGGGGAGGGGGTTGAGTGTAAAAATAGCCAAGCACAACTGAGCTTTAAGGACAGCTACTTAAAATCGCCCGGGCCAAACGTTCAGTGCCCAAGCACGTGGTGCACCTGACATGTTCCGTTGCCTGACAATGCCGTCCCTGCTGCACCCCTGAGGCGTTAGAAGACACCGGCCCTAACATGGCTCTCCGGTCGTTTGTCTGCGTCAAGATACCGTGACGTTTTTAAAAGTCTGGAACAAAAAAAAAAATTAAAAAAAAGAAAACAACAAAGAAGTAAGAGGCTAATAAATTAGTCAAGAAACACCTGATACAATCAAACAACGCATGACTGTATGCAACTGACTAACTGGGTAGTGAGCCCTTAGCTGACAGTTCACTTGCGAGGAATGTCCTTGGCAATGTTTAAATGGTATATATTTTTTAAATCTACAGTCAAATTTTAAACATTTTTGGTGTGAGATCACAAATATGGGATTAGAATGTTCTTAACTGAACATTCTAATGCTGATGTCACAATCACTACTGGTGATTGGGAGCAATGGAGTTCTAGAACATCGACTTTTGAAAAAACAGTCCAAAAGAAACCTACTCTTCAAAGGGGTTAGGTAAATGTCTAATGGTGACTGTTAGGGAGAAGAGAGAAAGAGCTAAAGATAGGGAAGGGAAACGCTGTTAAGTGCCGCTGCTATAAATCTGTGTGAACCCGACGCCATCTGAGTGAACGCACTGAAAACACTGCAAAACACCGCATCGCACCGGCATCCTGCAGGTCTCCTTCAAATTCTTTCCCCTTCCTCATTATGCGTTTGAACTTTCATGCTTTGGATATGCACATCAAACAGAGATTTTTTTTTCTGGGGGTTCATGCCCACGCTACAGCTCAGCATTGCGTTCAGATGGGAAGGGGATGGTGGGGGCAGGGGGGGGCGGGGGATGTGGTTAGGGAGGAACTGCATGGACAGAATCTTGAGTGGAGATATGAGGGGGGTGAAGGGGTTTAATGCATCTAGCATCATAAAAATGCCAGAGCTCCAGTGAGCTACATGGATATGCCCCCCCCCACCTCCACCCCAAGCTTCAGTCAGCTTTACTGCTTCAGATGCCTCTGCCAAGACCCCAATCAGAATGATGGAGACCAGAGGAAATGACTTATTTCCTTGTAACTCCAAACCTGCAGTGTGTATTTCTCCCTCAGCCTTTAAGGGGGGAGGGGGGGGCGGCAGGATTGGGGGCGGGGGGGTAGAGGTGCTGCGTGGATTGGCTTCAGTATCCTGCTGAATAGGACAGAAAGGCGGTTGTGGGACTAGCTGTTCTTTGGGGGTACATCTGAATCCCAGCACATGCATTCATTTCCTAGTGCTAATTTTTTCCTCCCCACTGATGTCATATTTTGCTTTATTTTAGCTTTCATACGAGGTCACATGCTGATTATGGTTTTACCGCAGAATTTAACAGAGTACATTACGTATGTAAAATTATCAGTGTTAATTTTACTCCAACAGAGTTTCCATGAGTTCAGGGAGGATCAAATGTACTCTGTCATGGTAAAATATACTCTGCCAGAGTTAATTTAGCACTGAACATTCTACTGTGTACTGAGCAAACACACCAGTCAACAAGTAAACCAAAAAACATACAAATGCCAATACAGCCATAGAATCATATTTGAAACTTTGTGAAGTGTATGCAGTTACATGTGGAACATACAAATTATGAATAGGGTTGGAAACAATTGCAGAAATGTAACTGAAATTTATCTGAAAATTAGATGCATAAGCTTCAGGCCTTTCTCTGACTGCATGAGAACAAAAATATAACAAGAGACAGAATCAATTACAAGGAGTACCACTAGCCCGATAAGATGCATAATAGCTATCGTGGTGCTAGCACAAGCCCGTGTGCAGTTAATTCCCTCTTTAATCCCCTTTGCAATCAAAGCCTTGTAATGATCAAAGTTGGAGATCGTCTGATGTGTAGCGGTACCCTTTTCTTTGCTCCGTTTCGAACAGTCTGATCCGTCCCACTCCAACAGAGCTCTAATTCTTAGGTACACAGGTGGCCACCGTGCACCCCCGACCCCAGAAACCCCCTTTTTTGGATGAACGCAGGGTTTTAAATAAATGATTTATCTTCGCCTGCGCAAAAAAAGCAGAAATGCCGTCAGGCCGCGGGATCTCACACAAAGCGGAGAACATGTAACGTGGTATTCTTGGGAACCATGAGAAACACACAAACAGACCGCCCAGGCGTGGAGATCGGCAGATTAAATCAGCCTGCGGTTTTCCAGCCTGTGGACAGAAGGGGGGGGGGGGGGGGGGCATGGGGGGGCGAGGGATGGGGGGGGGGGGACCGCAGCGAAGACCTGCGCCAATCTGTTTATTTCTTCCTAAATTCCCTGTGAGTTACAGTACCTCAGACGCGTTTCGTGTTTTATGAGCGCGCTGAGCAAGGCTAATGTTTGGCCTGAAATAAAGGCCTTGTCACGGCAAAGGGGGACGCGGTGAGATATAAAGGTCTAAATAAAGAGACCTGTCCCACCCCTCCGTCCCGTGCCTAATCATTCTCCCAAGCGGCCTTATGCGGTTAATCACGTGCCCCTCTCCTGCGTTACGCCATTAATTTCGATGGAGGAACGCTGGAGGACACGTTATAGCCTCCAGGACGGACCGGGATTAATTGAAAGGTTTGCATTGGCTGAAAAGACATCCGCGAATGACGGCAGAAGAAGAAGTGGAATAGTTTTTCCGTGGCAATTCCGGTGACCTTGGCTGGTTTTATGTTACAGTGAGGAAACCGAGCTGGCTGCTTCGGGA
>CM077285.1:5765727-5803227 GCA_039654925.1 Anguilla pacifica | reverse complement strand
ACGGCAGCTCTTTCAGGCAACACGTGTCTGTTGGTGTCACGTGAAGTACAGAACTTGCAGACTGAATGTCAGGTTTGACCTTTGACCTTATGCTTGTTGTCGTTAATTTATGGAGAATGGGCAGGCTGTTTAGCTGACTCCCCACCCATCACCCCTCCGACCACCCCCAGTGCAGGCATTGCATTATCATTCAATTAAAAGAGGATTTACAGAGTTTGAGAAATACTAATATTGTAAAAGAGGTGTGTGACAATTTGTTGATACTTTCATTCATTGATCACAGTTTGTTTAGTGAATATTTTCATGAAATTATTGCTGAATTCATGACAAACACTTGGAATCATATAAATATACTGTGTATTCGGAAGCAATATTAAACAAGTTCCTCAGCAAACATGAAGGCCAAGGTTACATTTTAAAGCTCTTAAACTGTTCGCCCCCAAATGCCTACCGCTGCATGTTAGTTTAATAAAATACCTGTGCACCTGTTTGCACGTAATCCTATGTTGTACTTTCCGGCACCTTCTATCATACCGCTGTTGTTTTATTTGTTGTCGCAGCAACCACAGGCATGCGTTTTGTGGGTCCCCTGGGCGCTCTGTGTGCTTTGGGGACCGTGCTGTGGGGTGCTGTTTCTTTTTCTGAGCCCCTGCTCACAGCGGGAGTGCCACATCGCGGTTTTCAAACAGGTCACGACTGTAAATCACCGGGGATGGAAATACAACCCCCCCCCCCCCACTCCCGCCACCCCCCCCCCCCCCCCACCAGCCCCTTTGTTTTTTTAGGGGATCATCGCGGCCCCTGCCAGGTGTAATTAAATGGCATTGAGGATCGTTGTGGAGGGGTTAAGGAGTGATGCTATAAATCTGGACGAGCGGTTTTTATAATTATTATTAGCATTGGCCGGCTGAGAGGACCAAACACATGTTCCCCTGGACTGGAGCGGTACAGATGGCAGCGGCTCTCTCTGACAGATCTGGAGCAGCGGGGGAGGGGGGTGGGGGGGGGGGGGCAAACCAGAGAGGGGACCCTCTGGGTAGGTGGGGGTCCCCTGACTTGGCCTGGGTCGGGGGGTGGGGGGGGGGGGTGACACACGTCTGAACCCAAGCTATGGCGTGAACATTTGTAATAAATCTTCTCGTTGGTGTGGGGGGGTGGGAGGTGGGGGAGGGGGGTCAGGGGGTGCAGGTCCTACTCTTATTTCAGCCAGGGTCCTAACCTTCTTCTCCCTCTTTGCTCTGCTTATTTTAAGCCTGACATATGCTGCAGAGTCCTATGAAGTAATCACTTAACCCTTTGAAGATCAGGGTTTTTTTTTTCAAAATTTCAAAAGTCAGTGTTCTAGAACTCCATTGCTTTCAGTTACCAGAAGCGATTGTTACTTCAGCATTAGAATGTTCAGTTAAGAATGTTCTAATCACATATTTGTGATCTCACACCTTAAAGGGTTAATAAAGTTACACCTTCACCACCAGAAATTACTGAGTTTGGCCCAATACCTTGAAGATTTCCATTTGATTAATGTTGTATCTACATTATAAACGGAGCGTGAATCGGCAGCGAATTTACAGTGAAATATCTTCTCTTTTTTTAAAATATATATTTGCCAACGTAATAATAATTTAACGAACTCCCATTTGTTCCAGTTTGGCAAAGTGTTATTTCCTGTGCATGAGAAGATTTAAATTCTAACCGCTCTATTAAAAAGCAATAGACTTTTTATTTACTCTCGTTTTAACGGGCGATATTGATGTGTTCATTAAATTCAAAACTGTGAGGCGCCCGCCAGAGCAAACCCGATAACCCTTTCGGGCAGATATATCTCCGGGCTCGCCTATAAACTTTCTCCTGACAATTTGATGAAGCCAAAATTACAGCATCTGCTGCATGTGAGATCTACCAGCAGATAGCAGTGGCACATGGATTTTACACCCTGTCTGTATCTCCTTCTGACATGTGAGTGATATACAGCTAGAAACCACAGACGTAAGTGTTGGATTGAACAAGCTGTTGCACATGGTTTAGTGTTTGTTTTTTTTCTATTAACTTTACTATAAACAGTGTGCGTGCGTGCACATGCATGTGCATGTGTGTGTGTGTGTGTATGTGTGTGTGATAGATACTGCAGATTAATAGATATATAGATATTAAAACATTTACAGATCATGAAGAAAGAATACATGACATTGGATCTGGAGAATGAGAAAATGCAATTAGGTTGTTACAAATTATTAATATCTGCACCTTTGAACTCAGGAAATAGTTCACCCAGGAAGTGAACAGAATGTGTCTGGTTCATGGCAGAGGGGAAAAGAACCAGGAGAAACTGGGGATGAACTGTGCTGTTTGCACCCCTCCACAGTGCTGAAGCAACGCTATACTTCCGTGTTCTGGAATCACTGACATCAGCAGTGCACATGCTTATCATGAGAGCATCGAATGCACCCAGCTCAGTGCATGGTGCTCTCTCTCTCTCTCTCTCTCTCTCTCTCTCTCTCTCTCTCTCTCTCTCTCTCCCTTTCTCTCTGTCTCTGTACTACAATACTTTCTTTTCTTCTTTTCTCTTCCTTTCGGTTTTTAACTTTAAAGCACCCTTTATGGGAACGTGTAGCAGTCTAGTTTCCAGCGTGTCCGCTTCCCGGTGATGTAAGAGGACGTCTGCTAAGCGCTGATTTACAAGCGGGGGGGGGGGTGGGGGGTGAGATAAAACAGCGTCCCCCAGGATCGAGCGCCCCCCCCCCCCCCTTAAATCACGCGCTCGCTTTTCCGCTACGCCAGCAGATCCGGGGCTCTGCACACGTCACGCCGCGAGACCCGCAAATGTTTTCCAGCGCGTTTCGGGATGGCATGTGCGAGAAGGTCACAAACCGCACGGCCCACAATCAAACACCCCTACGCTGTCATGATTAAACAGAGTTTGGGGGACGGGGACGGGGGACGGGGACGGCGCTATATGTATATATAGAAAGCCTAATAAACATTTACGAGCTCATCTTAAGCCGGCCTTTGTGTTCAGACAGGTCGACGATTATTTCCATCATTTTGGCGGCGGTACCCGATTGGACTTCGAAGCTGGTTCCCGTTGTTCCTGCCAACACAAAGTCAGGGCAGTCCCTTCCTGTCGTTTCGGCCAAAAAGCTGATCACCCCCCCCCCCCCCCCCCCCCCCCCCCCCGTTTCAGCTGTCCAAAATATCACACCATAAAATTCCCCATTCATTTGCTTACGTGATCTATAACCCTGATAATAAATGCATTTTACAGCCTTTGACAGGTCTTACTATTGTTATTAATAGACCTATATCTACTTGTGGTGGTAATTATGTGTATGTGTGTGACAATATTTAATAATGCTCATTAAAAATGATTAATAATTAAGATGGCCGTTTCAACCTTTCCAATGATCGTACCAATACCATAAAATTCCTGGCAATGGGCACAGAAGTATCGTACTGTCCTTAATTGTGTGATGATATGATTGATGTAAGTAAGTACGTGTCCAGATAAACAGAACGGCAGGTGGGGGATAATAAACCCACCCATAAGTTGTGATGGCTGCCCTTCCTTGGCTGTCGAAACATGTGCAATGTCCTGATTATGCTTGAAATGGAAACAAACCTTCCTCCGCCATCTTGGGCTGGGTGTGAGAAAGGGTCAGCCATGTTAGAGCGACTCCCCATTTCTCAATCGGCCCGTGCAGCAAAGCACGGAGCCTTCCCTGCAAAAGCTCCTCTAAATGGACGAGGAGGGGGGACTGGGGAATTGCATCCTCCTGGTATTACAATCACAACAGAAGATTGATTGCGTTATGGTTTTTAAGGCCAATTAGCGTCCTGGCCGATAGCAGCACTCATCTATCTTCCGGCCAGTAAATAACCGAAATTGACAAAATAACCAAGTTTGGCCTAATGATAGTGGACGCTGCCTTTGTTTCTAATGACGGTCATTAACCTCTCCGTGGCTAACTAATAGCATCTTAATTAATTTGTTTCAAAGGAGAGGTTATCAGTGAAACTGGATTATATTAATGGGTACTGGATATACAACAAGGATCAGGCTCCATTTTTGTGTCAGTTTCGTGTGTTTCATTCTTTATGGGTTCACCTGCAGGATGGTAGATCCCTAGGAAAAGGTTTGGTTGCCGGTGGTCTAGAGTAATCATTCAGTGCTAATGATGGCTAATTGCTAATTTTTTTGGAAGTAGTTGAAATAACCAAACTTAAAACTTTATTGGCTGTAATTCATTCAGTAGCTCCCACCAAGTAACTGCATTATCTGTCATTACCACTAGATGGCACCAAAGTAGCAAATTAGTCTTCAGTTCTTTTTAAAAAAAACTAATTTTAGGTATTTAATGCTTAATGTGTCATATTGCTATGTTATGATAATATATTGTTATATATTCACCTATGCTTTTTATTTGATAAAAGCTACAGTGTACATGTATCAGAATAATTTGGAGGACAGGTTTTACGGAGGAAAACTTACAGACATCTGTGATATTTCCTCTTCGAGCCAGTGTTTAAAAGTACATTTCCTGTTGAATTTCTCCATGCAGGATAAAGCATTGTTTGAAGTAATGCCATACAATATTCGCATGCTATGCATGAAGAATATGGAAAATAATCCCCAAAAGGGTTCTGGATACTTGAGTCACTGATTGCAGGATTTATAGGTGCAGCTACATGGCGGGGTCACTTTCTGTGATTATTATGAGTTATTGCTGTAGAATGTTAAAGGTGGCCCAGCAAGACTGTGTTCTTCTTTCTGTTCGCCTGCCAAACCAAGAACCTTCTGGAAACAGATATTTGGCATTCTGCTCCTGTAATCGTTTCCTTAAATGGACTAGGACCTCCCAATGAACCGAGCGGCCATTGCAGCCCCTGCACTCTGAACATTGTAATGCTCTAATTCATCTGACCCCGACAGATATCATTTCATATTTCTTTGCTGGATCCTGCAGATACCAAAGAGGAAGCCTTTGAGTTTTTAATTAAATTTCAGGAAGAAAAAAACAATAATGAGATGGATGGAAAAAGGGAGTAAAGAATATTAATAAAAACATATCGCCATCCCAGAAGAGCAGAATAAATCTAGTGGTTCTATAATTTTCCTCTGCATCGTACATTTCAGAGCTTGTTGCAGTAGTCTTGTGGTTTTAAGAAAAGAAGCAGACAGAAAATTTGGAATTACCTGGGATTTTGTTTTATTTTTATTTTTGTGCCTTTGAAACACAATATCAAAACCCTGACACTCATCAGTACTTGCTTGCATATGAAATCTTGTCTTATCATTATTATCTTAAAGCAGCTATATTTTGTCTATTTGCCCATATATTATGCAGTGTTGCATAATATATATTTTTTTTATCTTGCTAATATATTTTGTTTCAATATATCGGTAATATATTCCATGAGCAGCACTTGTATCTGCAAGTCTGTAAGTTCCAGAGAGCCTGAATGAAAGAGCAGATTCCTGTGTGTTGACTAGTGTCTGCAAATATTATCAGGGCAAGGCAATGCGTTCCGTCAATTTTCATTTGCATTGACATTTTTTGGTGGGTCTCGGAGCGCCACGGAGTGAGGTAATCCTCACTTCGGTGCCAAGCGCACACGGTTAGCTCTCGCATCAGGAACGCCAACGGCAGATTAAAGTCAACACGTCAATCTTTCCACACGCTAATTCCATTTTAAGTGCGCCTAATCCAAGTTTCCTGTTAGTCACAGTTAATGTAAAGACGCCAGGTTGGTGTGTCTCAGCGCTCGGAGCTAGTCTAATTCACGGGTCGCCATGGCACTTTTTTTCTGGGGATTGTTCTGGAAACATAAGCAACAGATTTGGATGTTCTGGCGGTGATGAACCATTTCCTGTTTATGCCGAAAAAGTTTGAGTGTTTAAATCTTCATCGCAGGATAGACAAAAAAATTTTCCTATGGTCAGAATCAGTATAAAATTAAAGCCACAGCAGTTGAATTATTTTATGCAGTGCAGTAACCTCATGCTGAATAATATATGCTTATAATAAATATATTGGAGTGATGAAATCACATCAAAAAAGATCTAGATATATATTATGTTTACCTGTCAAGCCGGAGGACATATTGCAGTACCCAGAAAAATGTTGAGAGAGGGCCAGATTTACTTAAATGAATGTAAGGCAAAGCAGCAAAGGATTCTCCAACCCTTTGTTCACTAACAACATACCTTTCAGTATATTTATCATGCCTGTGTCATTTCCCTTGCTTACTAATTACTGGGAACAACACAGCACATGTGGGTGGGGTATTTTACATTTTATAATTAATTATTATTAAAAAATCATTACCAAGTTGCCTGAACTCCTCTTTGGTCAAACAAAATGGTCAAACAAATCTTCAGATTGCTTCCGTTGACTGACTGTGGGAATGGCTGAACTGTTTAAACAGTGAGTCGATAGTAGGTCAATAAACGATACTGATTGATTACTCTGAAAGTTTGACAGGGGAAAGCAAATTTTAGAAAGCCACAATCGTGGCATTGTGTGTCCATACGGGAACTCTGCAACTCATTTGGCCCTAGATAAATTTAGACACTAGTCCTGTACAAAAAAAACAAAATAAATCACTGGGTGATTTAAGCTGGGTGATCATGTTTCAGGAGTGAATTCACATGAAACCTGTGGGGCTGAGGTAGAAAGTGCTATGTGGAATTAAAGTCGCACTACATTTTATCATAAAGGAATGCTGCATTGTTTTTTTGTTTTTCTTAAGCCCACCAAACAACGCCTCTTTGATGACAATGTGAGAGTGAGGCTTTGTACCAAGAAAATGTTTCCTATTACCAGTTCAAGAACTTCACGCAGGAAGTGGGTCATTGGGGAACATTATGGTATGGTATGCTCTTCAGCTACTGTACTCTATTGTACTCGACACAGGTAATTATTCTTCCCTTCTCATTTACAGCTTAGTTTTCTTTTCTGTTATTTCTGCTGTGCAGTGCAGCACAGTGGTTAGGGAACCGGGTTTGTGACTCTTGATTGGCAGCTGGGTCACTGCTGTTTTACGCAGAGCATAGCCTGAATAGCCTCAGTAAATATCCATCTGTATAAGTGGATGGAATCAAAAAGAACATTCAAACGTCACACAGAAAGGTCCTCAGCCGGGATTCAAACCAAGAACCTTCTTGCTGTGAGGCCACAGTGCTACCCACTGCAGCACCGTGCTGCCCCATAATAATAATAATTATAATAATAATAGTAATAATAATAATAAAAATAATGATAATCTGTGAAATCATAAGAGCATCTGCTAAATGTAAGGTAATGTAGAAGTAAACTTTTGTTGGCCATACTTTTGGTCAGAATGTAAGCATATTTCTAATTTAATGAAGACACTGATCTTACCCTCTTTTTTTGCTCTCTTTCCTCTCCAAAATGAAATGTTTGTTTTTTCTTCCCCTAAATGTATTCCTGAGGAGTTCCACAGCCTTGATGACAGTTGCAGTGATGGCCATATGCGTTATGATTTACGTTTTCATGTTACAAAAATAAACCCGCTAAAATTATCTTCCATCTGGCTTCCCAAGAAACATGTATAAGTTTGTGAACCGAACACACACGATTAGATTTAATTACAGCGCTTTATGATCAGCCCTCTGAGTTCCTAAAATTCCCCAAATCACTCTTAATGGTCGGTGCTTCAACATGAAAAAGACCACTACGCTATGCTGACTAATTTAATGGGCTACATTGACATGTGATTACAGACGGTGAGACCAAAAAGAAGAAAAATGTGAGGAATAATATTATTTCCCCATTTTCCTTGTTTTTTTTTACAGGCCAAATCTTTACACAAGAACTGAAAATCCCACTTATATGCTCATCAGTTTGCTTACCTGGCCTCTCCAACCATTTTAATATGAATATAAATTTAATATGTGTTTAATGTGAAATTCAGAAAATACTTGCACTAAAGGGTTCTGGGTAGTGTAGTGGGTAGTGCAGAGCAGTTGGAGTTGTGATGTGCATGAACTACACACGTGTGATTGTGTCATATGTGCTGGGTGGGTGACCGTGTGATTGGCTGTCCACTGAAGCCATAGTTGGACAGAACTTCCAGACAGTTCAAACTAGCGAAGTCCAGTATGTGAGCATGAGAATGTCCGTTGCTCCCGGTTACTTAACAGGGCAGTTTGTGGTCTGTTTTAATGCATGTCTTGCTTTCCATAAGAAAAAAAAATGCTACTGTTTTTATTTGTTGGGACTCACCATATACTAAACATTAGGAAAGAGCAGAGGAAGGAAGTGACATCATAAGACACAGAGTGGCCCACCAGCAAACAGTAGGTTGCTATGGCGCTGACTGGGCTCTACTGTCTGAAACATCATCCACAGCAGCCAAAGGTTAAATTGAGCAAAAAAGGAGGTAACTCTACATCCCAGACATGCATATAATGCATGAAGCATGGCCAAAAAAAGCCCTTCAGCTGCCTGGGAATTTTACATTTTTGATTTTTTTTTTTTTTTTTTTTTTTGCGCCGGCATACAGGCAAGAGAGGTGGAGAGAGGGAGGAAAAATAAAAGAGAGGGGAAAATGAAGAAAAGATCAGAGGGATGGTGACACAGTGTCCCTCAGGGTCCACAATGATGAGTAATGTCTGGCGATTTGTCATCACCCCCCCCCCCCATCCCCCCAACCCCCACCCCCCACCCCCCACCCCTCCGAAGGCCTTTATCAGTCATTCAGGGGTTAGTTCCAGAGAAATTTGTCTATCAGGATATGGCTTTGCCGTGCAAGGAAAAAACAGGACCAAACTGTGGTCAGCCTGGGACAGGGAGAGGAAGCCCTCGCCTGAACAGCCCGTCTGGCAAAAGCCTGCAATAGTGCATGTACCCCCACTGATTAGATTAGTAATTATTAATGGCTCAGTCTCTGCTGGGGGGGTGGGGGGGGTGGGTCATTCTCAGTTTAATTCTGCTCTCAGATAACTTTCAGAGACTGTGATTTTCATTGGAAACAGTATCCCCCCCCCCCCATAACACTTTCAGTCATCCTATATAAAGGGTGAGGTGTACCATAAAATCTGTGAATTTGAGGCCTACCGTATTACTGCTGAATAAAAAGGGACGACCTTTCTCAAAAAAAGAACATTTAAAAAAATTATCTTAAATACAACCCTATAAATCTGTTTCATTATTTATTCATTATCAGATATTCACAGGACAATATGAACATTTTAAATATAAAGATGTAAAGGGCAACACTTTATACACCTTAAATTTAAATCTGGCCTTGTGTTTTATCAATGTGTTAACTGATCTCTGTATATTTAACAGGTATATTAGTAACATTACAAAGAACATTAACAAAGAAAGTTATACATTTGCTTCATAGTTTGTAACTGGGCACCTGGTTTGCCGAAGGGTGCGCATTTTAAAATACCTGGTTTGTGTGATGCAGAGATAGAGAAAGAAAAAGAAAAAAAAAACACCCAGAAGTTTTAAACCCTCGGGAGCACGTTCAAGCAGAGCAGATAAGATTTCACCGCCACTGATTTGCCACTATGTACCTGGGCTACGGTTACACACCTGTTCTCTGATAAGGCTGCTCACCTGTCAGGCACTGGAACCCTCTTTCTGTACATGTGGCAGGCGTCTCAATCACACACCTGCCCGAGCTCTAGAGAAGCCAACTCCAGTGTCGCTTCAGAGAGTGGCTGGTTGACTGCGCAGGACAAGCCCCAGGTATTGATCCATACTAAAAGACATGGGGGGGGGGGGGGTAATAGTGCAATGCAAGCCCCCCTGGTTCCATCCATCCGTGCTTTAAGCAGCTCTGGTTAATGGAAATAAAAAAAAGCGCTGGGAAATTAAATTCTGAGATAACATCAAATGCACATGGTACCAGCAGATCTCTGGTTACTTGAGTTTGCTCTCCAAAAACAGTCACCACCTGCTTGTATTACAAAATATCTCAGGAAATTGCAAACTCTAAAAACGTTAAAGCAGAAAGCTTGATTTCTGTCTTGCTCATTTTCCAAGCAAAAAAAAAAAGACTAGTATAGTAAAAGCAATCAACACTCACAACGTTGGAGTCACACTGATGATGTGTTAAAAAAGATAATGTTTTCTTAATGATAGTGTTTTACAAAGTGACGGTGCATGTTGGAGTGTATGTCGCAGGTTTACTTTTAATTACGATGTGCATATCATTTTCTGATCTTTAATATGAGAAATACACACAACATTTCTAGAAACAAAAGAGACGATAGATCTATAAACGTGCATTCTATATTTTTATAACACAAAAAAACTGTTTTTTTTTTACCTCATAAGGCTGGGGAAATTCAAATGAAGAGACACGTTGTGCAGGAAAATGCGATACTTACTCAACTCAAAGCTGAGAACATAGCATCATAGCCCTTAAATGCACTGCCAATCTATCTTCCTCTACCCTTACCCCATCCTTAAATCCATGTCATAGAAAACAAAACAATTATTATTGAAGCACCTTTTCTGAGCAAAAAGAGCCCGCGCATATCACATTTTACAAAAACTCAACCCCGCCTCGACCTGTACATACCGCTGTCTCAGTCATCAGGGCAACTGCTGAGGTAATGTCCCTGTGAATGGCAAAAAAAAAAAAAAAATGTAATAAAACAAAATACTGTATCCTTGTATCCTGGAACATGGAATTCCTCCAGGAGTTACATAGTGGGTATCGTGTTATGTGTGCCTCTAACCACTTGGCAGTGGTGGTTCTTGGGACGTGAGTACGGAGCGGTCAGCTCAGTATTATAAATTTGAGATAAAGAGTTGGAGGTTCGGTTTCAAGTGATGGATTAAACTGACTGTTTAGCCATCTGGGGACCAGTGCACTGTTAATTGCATGCATCTTTCATTGAGGGGTATGGCCATTTGCCATTTTGTTTGTTTCTTTTTTTTTGTTGCCCTGGCTTAACTTCAGTGAAGCAACACTTACAGTTGACATGCTGCTGACTTGCGAAGATGACAGCTCCCATCTTCTGTGGTCTTCTCGGGGTTGCAGGTTTTACTCCATTTTTTAAAGGCAGTTTTTCATTCCCTTCACCTCAATTTGGAATAAGCTTCTGTGTTTCACAAGTCCCTCTCAGCTCATTAACACCCATACAAGGAGCACTAAGCCCAAAGTGTGTGAACATTCCTGATACCCTTGTCTTTTAGCCAGTGACTATCACACATCCTATGAGCCACACAGTACTACCAGAGAGCTAGCACTATTTTGAGAAGAAGTCTTGTTCTCATTGGCGATAGCTGGTAACCTGCTGACACTGGCAAAAGGACATAAGAATACATTATTCAACCCATCATGGTTCATCTTTTATATGTTGTACAGTCTAGAAAATATCCATCATTCTCAAGGGTCTCTGGCCTTTACTACACAACCTGGCAAGGTGTTCCACTTTTTTTTTTTCTTTTTTGGAAGGGTTTAACCAAGTGGTAATATGAGGAACCCTGCTTAATTTATTCTCACCTTGTCCCTCCTGACGCCAAAAATTGTCACACTCTTTCCAGACTTCCTGTTATGGTCAGCTAATTGCATAATCCTGGGTGCAACCAGATATGTTTTGTTAACAGTCCCCACCGCCCACTCATAGTGAGCACAATGGGAAATGAATATTGTGTTCTGTTCGCATACTTAAGTGTTCAAAAGAGTTATTGTTTGGCTGTTAAGACTGAGGTGTAGCATTATGGTTAGCGCTTGCAACTGAGGCTATAGGTCTAGGACCTCTGGGTGGGTCACTGCGGTTGTGTCCTTGGGCAATGTCATTGACTTTCAATAAATGTACATTTATTGCCTCAATAAATGTACAGTTGTATAAATGCATTGAGTGTAAAGTGTGTAAGATTTTGTGGATAAACGTGTGACAAATAGCTAAATAAATTAATACCAGCTCTTGTTCAAGGTCTTACTAATGGAAATTTTATGGTATCGGTTACCCTGTTTATACAGATACATCACAATGATGCTTTCTTTGAGCTACAGTGCATCTACCTTATGCTTGCACAATGCAGCATGCCAATAAAGCCGCCTTGTGTAGCATTGCTACAGTAACAGTATTCATAACCAAGGACTGAACAAAGGCTTATTGTTGGGGGAAAAAATTTTACTATACCTGTTTTTAGCTTATGAAACATAACTAATCTGCCAAACATTTTTTTTTCTAAAACTGCATCTACATCTGACTACAAATGTGAAAATAGTTTTCCGAAGTGGCACAGATTGTCTTGCATTTCCGTCAGGTTTGGTGCCGGGCCAAAGAACTAGTGCATATTTACTGCTAGATGTGTCTGTAATGCCCTTTAATTACTATAATTTTGTGGGCTGTTGTGCACTAGACAGGCTCCTCTCCAAGCAAAACCGGAATGCCCTATCCCTCAGCGAAACCAAACATTTCTTTCTAAAAATCTTCCCTGAGTAAGAGGTGTAAACGCTCCCATTCACGCTCGCTGAGCGTGGCCCGGGTGACTCCACGCTCCGTCATTAAGATCCTCGCCCAGGCGGATTTTCAAATACCTGTTCCGGAAAGAGCGGGCATGTTTACCGCTTTGTTTTTTTTTTTAAAGGAAACCGAGCAACTGTCACGCTCTTGGCATCGCTTCAGTGCCCGCGCCTGGCGGGCACAGGCGGGCGAAGTCACCGAGGGACTTCTGCGAGCCGATTAAACGCAGCGGTTAATAACGTCCGACCGACGGAATCGTCCTCCTGTCTGCGCCGTAGCTTTTTGGGAAACTCCGCGCAGACCGGCCCGCATGCTCCCCAGCAATCCGAGCGTACGGTTTTAAATTGTTCATGTCTGATGTTGCCATACGGGTGGCTGGTGTCACCGTCGCATTTAACTGACACAGTTCTGAGTTCTTTCTTCTGCTAAATGAGGGCCCCTGTTCTTACAATCGCTCTTCATTTTGTTCTTAAAATTAAGATAAATTATTTTTTTGCTTTATTTTGGTTGTCTCAAGTACAGTATTTTATACAAGACACAACAAAACATCTATATTCATTTATGTGCATTTTAAACATTTAATATTCAGTTCACTTCAATCGCTATGTCTTCTTGAGAAAGAAGCAACAGAAATTGATCCTCAGTCAAATACAGTCAAAGTCAAATCGAGGCTTGGCTTTACAGTAATATCACAGGTGAACAGGATAACTGAGTTGACAATATCATCATAGCAGCCGTGTCTCCTCTGAAGAATTAAATTTCAGGTAAAGCCCACTGTGTTTCTGCAGGAAGAACGCTGGTACAAGAAATCACCTGGTTACTCCCCCCCCCCCCCAAATTCCCAGCTCTCGAAAAAAAAACGCTAATATGCCCATTTCCCAAGTCGCTGTGGTGCCAATTCTCTCATTTCGGGTGAAACGGGTAAAAACTTTTTTTTTTTCCTGCATCCAAGAGCCTCAATCAACAGCAAAACACTTCAATTATGCATTTCGGCCTCCCAGAACAGATGTATCACTGAGGCCCCTCAGGCACCTGCTTCACTTAGCCGAAGTTCCTCAGCGCCGACCTTTGGCTCGAGGCTGCCGGTGTTATAAAATTTTAATGCGAGCATATGGACGAGAATTCTCGACAGGGATCCTCTATCAGGAAGCCCTCCCAGGAGAGAACATAAGGAAGCAGCATCATCTCCCCGTGGTAAATCAAAGGAGCTTCAAAACTGTTCAGAGACCTGCGAAGGAACAAATTTACAAACAAGGGCTGTTACAGTACCGTGAGGGAATGTCAGTACTTTTTAGGAAGTGATTTTCTGGAGTTGTTTCATCCACATAATTTTTCATTATTTATTCCTTCCTTTCACTCAGTGAAACTAGCTATCTGAGCGGCATTACATTCGCCAAAAACCTCATATATTCTGAGGTACAAGAAAAGCACATCAACTTTAAAGAAACCTCTCACGAAGAAAGCCCAATGGACGAAGTTGCCTTCTATTTCCAAACTGCTTATCAAAAGGTAACGCCGCATTTAACACAAACCATGATTTTAAAAAACGGAAACAGATGCAGCCGATAAAACCAAATCAGACTGGGTAATCTTCAGTGCCGCAGAAAAGAAAAAAAAAGAAAATGCAGGTGTTTCTGTATCATTATTACAAATGATTTCTTTTTGTTCCTCTTACAGGCTTAATTTGCTTGGTATAGCCTCTCATGTGTAGAATGTGATGGCTATTCGCTTTTCACCAGCAATGAGGCACATTACCAACTGCCATTTTCATTTAGGAAAGTTCTCCCTCATCCTCTGTTCTCCACACCCTCCAGGGCTGCTCTTTGAACCCCCACACCCCCACCTCCCCCCCAAAAAAAAAAAAACTCCATGCTGAATCAACACGGGGTGCAAATGTGAACCAGACTTCAGGATCCGGTGTTCCAGTGCTAAGGGTTATTATGGCAGCATTCCCACTTCCTGCACACTTGATTAGCATTTATGTACGCAAACAAAGGGATTATGGGAAGGCCCGTTTGGCTTCACTGGCGAGTCTGGCTTCTTCCTCCATTACCGTGAAAGCCACGCTGGGTCGGTTTCTATCGTTTTTTTAAATTTTTATTTTCAGTCTCGCCAGTAACGCATAAAAAAAAAGTGCGGTTATTTTTTTCATGCTGCTAACGCTGGAACCTATTAGCAACAGTCTCTTCTTCCTTTGGGCCCCAGGAAGATGGGACTAATCTTCATCTTAAACATTCACCACGGTAACTTACGCGGTGTAGGCTTCTTGCCAAGGACAGATGTGGATATGCCGGTCTGCCGCGTACACCCGGTAACTGCCTGTTACCGGCCCGGAAGAATCCGCATATTCGCGGATGCACCCCCCCCCACCCCCCCACCCTCCTAGAACAACACCCAATCTTTATTATTATTTTTTTTTGTCAGTCATTGTTGATGAAACGCCGGAATTCCATTCAGCGCCGTTGTGTTTTCGAAGTTGCCGTGACAACCGGCCGAAAAACAGACACACCTGAGATATCGGCTTACCGTAACTACCCGTAAACGATAAGCGTGGGGGGGCGGGGGGGGGGGGGGGGTGAAAGAGAAAGAAAGGTGAACTGCTTTCAAAGGTTAAGCAAACTTTTTGAGACATACCACGCGCTGGATCATCCGTGAGAATAATAGGTGAATTGTCTCAAAGGTGCCATTGTTAAAAATTTCCCTGAACTGGCAGTTTTTTTGGCATCCACATCTTTCTTGTCTGTGAGCCTGTCACACCTTTGACTGGATGTTTCCCTTTGTTAAAGATTTAAAAAATGTCACTTCTTCTAAGAACAACTTTAATACTCACTCATAATACAATACAAGACAGACCAGCTGTCCTGTTCTCCAGTGAAACAGCTTTTCATGGCTTATGAGCGTAACGTTTCAATCAGATAATCTAACTACTGTACTGTTAACACTGGAACTAAATAAGCATCTAATGCAGTAGATCTTCCACTCTGTCTGAGCAGCTGGTAGAGACTAGGGTCTTATATGCGTCTAGGCACAAGTGCTTCCATTCTGGGAGATTAGGGTTAAATTAAATTCCCAACGGTACAATATTTTGCTAATTCCTACATATCAGTGGGCTAATCTTTATCTTTACGCTTAAACTGTGGTATCTATGGTTAATACCGGCTTAGTGCCTCTTGTGGATAAGTCTTAGGTACAATACATGCAAAGCTACTATCCGCAATGTTGTCTGAATTATATCCTACTCTTCTTTTACTGTTTGTTTTATAGGTCACATAGAAGGTCTAATGGCCTCAGTCACACAATGTGCAATGACAGAATTTAAAGCTACAGGAATTTAAGATGAACACCTTTCTTTACATTGCATTTTGTACACTATAGCGAACCCCCCCCCTCTCTCTCTCTCTCTCTCTCTCTCTCTCTCTCTCTCAAACACACACACCCACACACACACACACACCTTAATTTGTACACGGAGCACATCGCAGTGTGTCTGGCCCAGAGGAGCTGTTCTGTGTACGTTTAGTACGGTCTGGACCTCCATCATCTCAGTAAAATCAAAGACTGCCAGCGGTGGAGGAGGCTGCCTTGGCTTACTGATGGATGAAATGGCACTCTAGTAAAGTGCACCATTAAGATCAGCTAAAGCCGGCCCATAACAAAGACCTGATGAAATATTGATACCGTTTTTGTCTCCGCTAGTATATACTTTATTTTATTTCCTTCTTTTTTTTTCTACTTGTAATGCAGAGCCATATCACGACTCTTCTGAGAGTATACGGTCGGACATATCTCAGTGGTTATAATACAGTGTCCAATTTCATTGACGTTCACGTTCAGGTATATAGATATACACCAGTCATTATGAATGACACCAGCACGTGAAAAATAAAATGAATACTTCGGCGGGCCCTCTTTCATAAATAAAATACACAAAATGAAATATGCATTCAGCCGCTATGGCAACGGCGCATCCCCGCGTATTACAACTGTACGATTTACTTCATCAGCGCGATAAAGTTCTGCACGTGGTGACCTCATACACGTACTGAGCCAATATCCTTATATGGATCATTTCCAGGTACTGTAGGCTCGCTGAATTCCCATAATGCACTGGGCTGCTGAACCCGTACGGAGCTGGTGGCGGCCGGCGCTCGGCGGTACAGTAGATCCCATGATGTCATCGGTGTCCTCTGGCCCAAAATAGCTGCCATGTGGGAACGGGCCTGTTTGCGCAGCCCCCCCGTCTCCTCCGCCCACGGCTCTGGCCCACATTATCCAGGCCCCTTATTAACAGCAGATACCACTGGCATCCCGTCCCCCCCCCTAGTGCCCCCGCCAAAGCCAGCCTGGCTGCGACTGTCCAGATGCAGGCCGCGCTAATTTACATGGCTGGTATCAGTCGTTAGTTTGGTCTATGTTTTCAGAAACAACCCCCCCCCCCGCCCCCGCCCCCGCCCCCATACCCCCTCCCCTCACCTATAATCACCACTGCCCCTGCCAGACACAGAAGGGGATAACGTGTTCTGATCTGGAGTCTCGGAGCACAGATTTCAAATTCAAATTTCAAATTTCAAACCGCTTTTTGAGCAGGCAGTGGCAGTTAGGTTCACTCGAAACATTGTAGTGCTTTGTCCTGAACTTTTAGTAATAGTAAGTGTTCTTTTTTGTTTGTTTGTTTGTTTGTTTTCTAGTTACATATTGCTGAGAGTTTTATTGGTCATTCAAACCAAAAAAAAAAAAAACACTTTGAGAATTAAAAAAAAAAAACAGTCCTCACACTTAAAGTGAGTTATGCGAAGCATCGGGGGCGAAACGCCTGAGAGGACTGATGGAATCTAGGACTGCATTTTTCCAGTGAGGAGCACTAGAGAAGAAGAGACAGACCAATTTTCAGCCGTGTAACTGGCAAGTTCATGCAAACCGGGGGCTGTGTCAATAAAGCGGGTTACTGTGAATGTCTGGGTGTGAACTCACAGTAATTGGCATGTGTGCGAAATAGCATCACCCCCCCCTCCACCCCCACCGCCACCCCCACCCTCCAAACACCCCAAAGGACCGCCCCAAGATATCCTGACAGGACAGATTAACATTATCTCAAAATGAGCAAAAGACATGTTAGACGAAAGCAGCTGTCAACGCCTGCCCAATCCCCCCCCCCCCCCTTAAAAACCTCACCATGAACAGTCCAAAAGACATCGCCGGAATGTGCATGTACATGCACACCTCCCAAATTCCTACCAGCCATAATGGGCCTCGCAAAATTTAAGAGACACACTGATCGGAGCGGATCAAACGAACGCCGCGCCAAGTCAACTTTCCCGCCGTCATTCCCACTTAAAGCACTCCGAGACGCCGAGACACATAAATAAATAAATAGCATACAAAATTAAAATAAAAAGAGGCCATTTTGCCACAATGCCCTTAATGCTCTGACAAAAAAGATATGCGGTTGCGATCCGTCTGACCCAGATAAAGAAGGCTTTCTTCACGCGTATCAATCCAGTGCTTCTGGGCCATTAGTCCGTCGACTAATGTATGAAAATGCTGGGAGTTGGATGGCTTCTGCTTTCCTTGAGCATGAATTATTTAACGTTTCTCACAATTGCTCTATTATATATATTCATTGCGATGGACCCCCTCCACCCACACACACACACACACACACACACACATACAGTCATATGATACTTTACTAGCCCATTGTAGTCAAAATCATTTGGTTGGTCATTTCCATGCTTTAGAAACAAAACAAAATATCAAAGTAACCATATTTAGCACAGCAGCACACTGTAAAACACTGTGGCTGGAGAAAGGAGTGAGTCTCCAGGTATGCTTGTCAGCTGTCTGCAACTCCCCTGTTTATTCTTGCACAGTTTGGCGGGTAAGAGGCAGCTAGCATTGCCAGGGATTTGCGTGACCTTATTGCACATAAATTTTGATACAGTAACCTGATCTGTCCCAGTTATCTCACAGAGTACAGAGTATCTTAGCCTTTTAAGGTTTAAGATCACAAATATGGGATTAGAATGTTCTCAACGGAACATTCTAATGATGTAACAATCACTGCTGGTAATTGAAGGCGATGGAGTTAGAATAGAATGCTGGCTTAGAATTTTGAAAGAAAAAAAAACAATCAAAAAATGGATTCTTCGAGGGTTAAAAAAAGTCCCAAGTGTGTTAAGTATTTCATTGGCATCTAAACACGAGTTTGCACCTTGGTGTAAAAGTACACTGCTGGCTTGTCATTTATTAAGACTGAGTGCATTTTGTGGCTTTGAATATGCACAGACATAAACTAATCACTCTTTTAACCTGGCATATTCGCAACCAAGACATGAATCTGCATTCAGACGGATTCATGTTGTCATAAATAACATCACTTTATTGCATGTACTTTTCCTGAAAGAATGCTACTATTTTTTTTTTTTTTTTTTTTGTAGATCTTATCATTTAATTGATCCAGACCACAATGTCCTCCCCCAACCCCCAACCCATCCCATCCCCTTGGAAATAAGAACAAAAATAACCTCTGGCAAGCAGACATAAAAAGAAATAGTGACAGTTTTATGATCATGATTAGAATATTTGTTATAAATAGTTATGTCTGCATTTGTCTGCATTATGCATGCAGGGTAGAGATACAGAAATGTGTGTGTATACGTGTGTGGTGGGTGTGCATGTGTGTATACGTGTGTGGTGGGTGTGTGTGGGTGTGTGTGCATGTGTGTGTGTGTGTGTGTGTGTGCGTGTGCATGTGAGCGTGTGTGGTGGGTGTGCGTGTGTGTATATGTGTGTGTGCATGTGTGTGAGCGTGTGTGTGTGTTTGTGGGTGGTGCGTGCGTGTGTGTGTGTGCATGTGTGTGAGTGTGTGTGTGTGTGTTTGTGGGTGGTGCGTGCGTGTGTGTGTGTGCATGTGTGTGTGTGTGTGCATGTGCATGTGAGCGTGTGTGGTGGGTGTGCATGTGTGTATACGTGTGTGTGCATGTGTGTGAGCGTGTGTGTGTGTTTGTGGGTGGTGCGTGCGTGTGTGTGTGTGCATGTGTGTGTGTGTGTGTGCGTGTGCATGTGAGCGTGTGTGGTGGGTGTGCATGTGTGTATACGTGTGTGTGCGTGTGTGTGTGTTTGTGGGTGGTGCGTGTGTGTGTGTGTGTGCATGTGAGCGTGTGTGTGTGTTTGTGGGTGGTGCGTGCGTGTGTGTGTGTGCATGTGTGTGAGTGTGTGTGTGTGTGTTTGTGGGTGGGCGCTCCCTTAAGTGTTGGGGGTCAGTGGTATTCCCTCTGAGGAAGGAGGACCTGACACTTACACTACCCTGGATGTCCAAGAGCAGGACTCTCAGACACAGCAGTCAGACACACTAGGTGTCACTGTTGCAACTCAAGAGAGTGGCTCACCAACCAAAGCAGTTTATTTACCCTTTATTAACCCTTAGAAGAGTCAGTCTTTGGATTGATTTAAAGTCAGTGTTCTACAGCTCCATTGTTTTCAGTTACCAGCAGTGATTGTTACATCAGCATTGGAATGTTCATCGAAGAAAATTCTAATCACATATCTGTGTCCTCACACCTTAAAGAAGGAACAGAGGCCAACTCAAGAACACCCTGCTCTTATGAGTCATTACCATTGTGATGTCACTCTTAGAATCTTTTTTTTTCCATTGGACAAGTAGATATTTTGTGTTAGCTGTCATTACTGTTATCTTACAGGGTACAGATTTCAATGTCAGATAGTTTCTCTTCAGTCCTACCCACATAACAAAATATATCACTAAAATATCTTTGACAGTTAATCTTGCAATGCAGAATACCCCTTAAAACAGATTTATTTCCAAGTTTACAAGAAAATGGGTATAATTTACAGTAAAATATACTTAGAGGACAGATTGGGTTTTTTAAAATACTTTTATTAATACCATCGTATCATCAGTGGTCATTAGTGTTTATGAAACGCACTGTATGGTGCTGTTAATGTGTTATGAAGGCATTATAAATGCTACATTAACACTCCATCGTGCTTTATATAGATAGGTGTCTGAGAAATAATATGCCTCTTATCAATATCAGAAAAGTGTTTAACTTTATACTTCTGATTCATACACACCAGTTTGTTTTTAAATTACCAAAACAGGAATATGCTATATTCTGATTTTTTTTTTTTTTCCATAAAATGACCAAATGGGCATGTGCACTTATAATATATTAAATTGCTGACATTTATTTGCATTGGTGTAAAAAAAAAAAAAAAGGCAAAGAAGTCACAGTGGCTTAGAGATACGATGCATAGCTCCAATTCCTGGTGAGATTCTTTGAATACTGGACGGCATGGAGACGCCTCTCACAAAAATTGTACCACAGACCTCCCACAAGTGAAGCGCTTGGGTTGTGAACGTGGTTTATAAAAACCTCTAACCAGGAACCAGGAAGAAGCCAGGCAGTGGAAGGCCAGACTCACTGTCAGGGAAAAGCTTAAAAACCTAAACAGATCGTATTTGACAGGCTAGTCGGCCTTAGTGAAAGAACAGTTGCATTGTGTGTGTGTGTGTCATTGAGCTCAAGTGCGCTAGGCATGTGGAACAGCAGTAAGCCTACCTCAGAGAACAAAATGTGTGTGGGGGGGGGGGGGGTGTACATGTGCGTGCCTGCATACGGGACAGATTTTGCCAAAAATTTTGCCGAACTTTCCCATGAATAGCCAAATAGCTCCCTCCTGCACCCTACCCTGTCAAGGCTTAAACACGAGTTAGCTGTGTGTCACAGAAAACAACGATGCTAGCTGTTAGCTTTTAGCTTTTCATCTCCAGGCTTTTTAAATGGGAATTTGGACATGTGGAAGACACGGCACAGAGGAGGGGAAGGATGCCTCCCGGAGCACCCTCTGAATTGAACATCGAAATGGAAGCTGTTCATAATTTAGGCTCCGCACACCTTGTTTGTTCCTTCTCCTGACTTCAAAGATGAGCCCTTTCTATTCTCTTTATCCATGTCCCCGAGCTAATCCTGCGATCCCCAAACTAAAGGCAGCTGGAAGAACTGGGCAGAGCGCATAATGCTCGCACATATGCGGAGAAACAATCAAAACAAAATGGCGTAACACATTTAAAACAAATTAAGCAGTGATGTCACTGGGTCCAGTTATATCCCCGATAGCAAGCGACTCCGGGCTGGATCTGGGCCGATTCTGGCCCGAAGTCAGCACTGCCGGGCCGGACTCCGCGCGGATCTGTTCTGGACTTGCTCGCTATTTAGGATGTAAATATTTCTCAGGGAGATTTTCAAAAAAAGTCTCTGTTTTACAAAAACATGGCATCAAACAAACTTGGGAATGGGTTAATTTAGTTTTCCTCTGGTTTGTAACCCGGTATCCATTAATGTAGGCCATTGCTGGAAACCAATAATTTTTGGAAGAGAAAAGGAAAATAAAGGAAATTAACATTTGGTTTGGGTCACACTTGGGATTAGCCTAGCCACATTGAGGGTTTTCTGTTCAGGACTGATGACAGTGGATTGAGGCCGATTCATAAACCACAATATGTGTAACTGTCGTTTTGTCCTTCATTCACAGCACTACGAGGTCTGCTGTGGATGTGAACCAGGCGAAGTCCACCAAGGCGCAGTTTCACCCCTTGCTGAGGTTACCCGTGTTGTTGCAGAGGCTTAATCTCCATGTAAAATATATACCATTTCGCCCTTTGTGAAACTCTGGATTAGATGGCGGTGCCGGAGTGCGTTCATGTTGAGTACACGTCGCAGCCGATATGCTGGTGGATTTCACATTACGTGGAAGTAGCAGAATGTCGGGGCCGGGCGTGATGGACAATCATCCATCATCCTGTCCGAACCCTGTTCCCCCCCCCCACCCCCCTTCTAAATAAGTGGCCTTTATTCGAAGCATGAGGTTTTAAAAAAAAAACAAAAAAAAAACAGCCAGACTGCAGGAACAAGCCCGGAGGAGTTCGCAGGTGTGATCATTCCCAGCTGCCGGTCAAACGCGGCTCCTTTCTTAAGAGCCGAGCGGATAAGCAAACAGCGCAGAGGCTTTTGTGTCTGCGATACGGCATATTTACTGTTTATTCACGGACCGTTTCAGGCGTTGAAATGAGATTGATCTCGCTGCCTGTTAGCAGATCAGATGTTTTGGCTACCTCGGTAAGTTACAGCAAGTTACTGTTGGGTTTCCTTTTACCATCAAAATAACAATGAAAATAAAGGAATAAAAAAGGCTGGGATTTTTGTAAATGCTGAGTTTTTTTTTGCATTTGTAAGTACAGAAACAGCAGGAAAGGGTATTTTGAGTTTAAATCTGATTAATTATGCACCAGCCACACATTCGCAAATGGCGTAGCCTATTCAAAACGAGCTATAAACCACACTTAAAAGTGTAACCACACATTAAATTTAATTTCCGAAGTTATGCTCAGTCAGGCTGCTTAAGCACAATAATTTCCTCCAGTTTAATGCTCCATTTCCAACATTGCCGTGGATAGCTCCCTTTTTTTTAAGTTTAGGTATTTACAACCATGTTTAATGGGTCAGCATAATGAACATCCAACCCATCTGAATCAATTAGCCCTGTTAGGATTTACTCAACAACAAAAACACAATGTATACTTCTGTAAGGTTGCATCTCCCACTCTAACACTAATGCACGTATATAATTAACATAGCACACAGCTTAAAATGGAAATGCATAGATATTCACACTAACAGGGCTTCAGCTATGAATTCCCAGACCCAGGACAAAATATATAGTTACACCCCATATCCTGGGCCCCCCTTGGGCCTGAGCCTAGGGAAAAGTGACGTAGTCCCCCCCCCTTTTATTTCAGTCATGACAGGGGGCTCTGAATCTGCCTGTGTGGTGTGGCATACAAATAAAACTTTCATTATTTTTATTTCTATTTCTCTCTGCTGTACTAATTATGTCATCGCCATACATTCTGCATACAAGCTGCCTTTTTTTTTTTTTTTTTTTTTTTTAAACCTGTCAGGATTAATTAGCCATCTCTAGGTAAGGGCACTTCTGACAAAATGCCAAGTGTAATAAACATTGATCATCGTCTTGGCTTTTTACTGAATGCAAGAGAACTGCAGAGCTGTGTGTGTGTGTGTGTATACACGCGCGTGTGTGGGCTGATGTATATTATTACCAAGTGAATGCTGAAAATGCTTTTGAAAATGCGATGATATCTATTATGGATTCGTGCATATATTTTCTGTCTGGACGTTGGTTTGCACTTCGGTATATTAATGGACGGGGTTATATTAATGGACATGACCTTCAGAACCACGCGGCAGCTTTGAAATGCGAGGTGACACAGTTTTGATTGATGCCGCGGTTGATGGCAGTGACCGTAGAGGTAATGTGTTTGAGGCCTGGAAGGCCAGGGGATCCCAGTGCACTGCGTGCAGCAGTAGACGCGCTGCGTTGAATATGAAACCCGGCGGAGCCTGCAGTTACTCCTGTCCATCCCAGACATTTACAGTGAGGGGGAATGGATTAGGCACCAGCTGAAGGTCAAAGGCGAGTCTTTGGCATGAAGACGAGCGTTCTTCCCTGGTCTGCAGAGAAACTCACCTCTCATTGGTCCGCTGTGTGCATACACTGGCACAGAGAGGTTAAGCATGTTAGTGCATTAGTGTGAAAGGTGCACTGGCAGAGACCGGTGAAGTTGCATGCCAAATAAATGTAATGTAATGTAAAATGTAATGTAGATATATATATAGGTAGACAATAGTTGAGTGTGTTGATGCACTGACATGAACAATTAATTGTGTAGATGTACTGCTAGAGAACAGTTAAGTGTGCAGATGTTCTGGTAGAGAACAGTTAATTGTATAGATGTACTGGAAGAGAACAGTTAATTGTATAGATGTACTGGTAGAGAACAGTTAAGTTTGCAGACGCACTGGAAGAGGACCGTTAAGTGTGCAGATGTACTAGAGCATAGTTAAGTGTGTAGATGTACTAGTAGAGAATCGTTAATTGTATAGATGTGCTGGTAGGGAACAGTTATGTGTGTAGATGGACTGGTAGGGAACATGCAGGTACAGTGCGACACAAGAGTTAAATTCACTGGCAGTAAATCCGTACCACAGCGGGGCATCTGTAAGCGCAGAAGTCCTGCTGTGTAATTGTGCCGTTCATCGCTGACGCTCCAGTTGTAAGCGGTTCGGTCTGTAGCGTAGCTGTTCTGGAGTTTTCAACGGTTCACCACGGTTACGGGCCCAGTGGATGTGGTCCCGCTGCTATCGGACATTTCAGCGGGAAAGAAACAACAGAAATAATCGCCAAAGCGTGGCGTTCCAGTATTTACAGTGGAGTGCTGTTTGACCACAGGCACGAGCAGATGTAATTTCACTTATTAGACTATTTAAACAAGACTTTCTAACAGGCATTGCACTCAGATTGTTTTTGGGCTGCAATATCTAGTGTTTCTGTGTTTTTCATTGGGATGTGTGCATAATCTAAAATGAGGCAAAGATTAATTATGTCACACGAGTGAATTTTAGTGCCTAATACCTTGTCATTTGTATGACATGCAGACATTTTTACTGGACTATGTGTCGGCAAGGACGTGTATATTACTTCCTTCAATTAACGACTACTATAATTTCTACTGTCTCCCATAAATATTATATTGTACATGCAACACCTGTGGGCTGTATTTTGGACAAAGGCCATGTCTTTAAAAATAGTTTTGAGTTGTTTTTTTTTTTGTTTGTTTTTTTAAATGAAGGCTTGGCCTTTTAAAGAGATATTTGCTACTCGGCCTTTTTTTTTTTTTTTTTTTACAGAATCTGGTTTATAATGAGGGTCATGAGCCAAACACATATTTTAGTGCACAGGTGCTGGCATACAAACACACACATACACACAAAGGAGAATGTGGCTTCTGCGGTTCAAAGAAAAGTTGTTCGCACGAACTTAGTGCTAATCTTGTAAAAATAAGGTTAGGCGGGAGGATACGGAAGTTCATCCCGCTGTTTTGACAGGGTTGACAAGGAGAGGCTACCGAGGAGTTGAAGGATTATCACCTTGTTTCGCTCACGAAAAACGGCGGCCCCGACCAGCTGTAAAAGCCGCGTTCCCGCGAGTCCTCCTCACATAAAAAAAAGAGCGCTGTGTTTTATGCACCATTGAAAAATATTACTTCGGCGAACAGCATTACCTCCATTATAATCAAATGACAGTAACGCGAAGGAGTCCCTGCAGACGATTTACGCTCCATGACTTGGATTAATTCCACACAGGAACCGGCAGCGAACCTTCCTCGAATGGCAATGTTTGGCAGCTGTCGTCTTGTGTCTTCCCCTTGCAGTTGTTTTTTTTTTTTTTTTTTTTTCCGGATTGGAATTTCCTGGAGCTGTAAAGCTGTTGAGATCAAACAAAAAACAAACACTCATATTCGATTGGAGCTGCCCTACATTTACTGGTAGTTTTTTTTTCTTTCTTTTTTTTTGCCCCTAATTGATTTAATATTTCTGTGGAAACAAAAGCAACAACTGTCTGGTTTATAGCCAAAATGTTCTTTGTAAAATTAAGGAGAAAAAAAAAGAATTGCATTGCATACTTTATACCTGAAAGGACCAAGAGAACATTAAAGTATGTTTCCTGAAAGAAATTAAACTGTTCCTGATTCGCATTGTGGAAATGTTAACAGTGCATTTCCCTTGATGAGAAACACAGACTCACTGCCTGCCTCTTCGTAAAATTGTTTTGTATTAATCATAGTCACAACCCACTAGGAAGGGACAATACAACGAAGACAGAGTCTTTCTAAGACATCTATTAACCCTTCGAATTGTAGTTTATTTTTTGGAATGTTTTTTTTCCCCAGCATTCTAAGTCAGTGTGAAACTTGAATTGCTTTCAGTTACCAGCAGTGATTGTGACATGAGCATTAGAATGTTCAGTTTAGAACACTCTAATCACATATCTACGATCTTACACCTTTAAGGGTTAAAGCCCAGGATGATAAACACAGTCATACACACAATCTGTTGGAACAGGTAAACTTCTTCATCCTAGTTCAGTTCCACGACAAGTTTACTGGGTGAGTTGTAAATGATGATTACACGACATGAACTGCCCAGGGATATTCCCCCAGCTATATAAGGCAGTGATGCAGTATGCAGCACACTAAACTTGAATTCCATATTTCCCTTTCTTATTTCACGGAAAAGGAAAACTGAAAAGGCAACCTGGAAAAGCAAGGCATCCATCTGGTATTATTATTAGGACGTCAACAGCAGCCATACATCCACTATCGGTTTGTACATTTCTGCCATCAGCAAGTCTTGCCTCGCTCTGCAAAATATATTAACTGGAGGAAGAAAGACGACAAATCATCTTAAATTTACGAAAAACCTACCTATATGTTCGGCATCTTTGATTATGCATTTTCAAGATGCTTTTCCACAGAACATGAAGGTATTAGAGCTATTATTTTAAAGATGAATTATTGACAACAAATATTATTGCAATCCTGGTCAGTGAATGGCGTGAACTTCATGAGGTCATTCAAGTTTAAAATAATTATATTTATGTTTCCTCTGCTTAATGTTATCTCTGCTATGCTCGTTTGGTCTGTTTTAGGGCTCGGCCTATTCAGCTCAACCAGTAGCCGCAGATGTGAGTTTTGAAAGAGGCCAGCTCAGAGAATTCCAGAGAAGAAAAACACTCCCCTTTTATATTCTTTTCCCAAAACCGCAAACCGTCGAGAGTCACTGGTACTCACTCATCAAGACCACCGCCAAACGCTCCGGACGTGTCGAAAGAAGTATAGAACGAAACCACGGCTGCCGCTGCTGCATTGAGATGTGGATGTGAGGTGAAATATGTCGTGTTAAACCTACAGGAACTTAAGAATTCCACAATCCCTGTGAAAAAAAATGTGTCCCAACAGGAACCTGAAAATCCACGATCCCTGTGGACAAGCACTGACCCGGCAGGTACTGAAAATCCACGATCCCTGTGGACAAGCACTGACCCGGCAGGTACTGAAAATCATACATTTCTGCCGACTGAAGCTGCCACAGGTTTGTGGCACATTAGAAATTTTCTGCCCAGATTAGAAATTATATCCCTAATGCGCACAAGTGGTCTGCTGCTATTGCAGCACGCTCAGATAAATCAATGGAAATATGCTGAACGCATGCTTCCATCACAACGTACGACTGTGTCCATCAAACCGGCATCTTAAAATGACGCGGAACTGTTTTTCCCACAAGGCAGGAGTGAAAGGATCACCCTTCACCTGACAACGCAGCTCTGCCATCTGCTAATGCTACTTGCATTTATCGGCTAATTAAAAGACAGGTCGTCATCAGTGTACAGTAGCACTGTAACCTTTTCCCCATGCTATCAAACACCCCACCTACACACAACCATCACAACCTGGGAGTCCTGGTGTTTGTGTAGTGCAGCTGAATTATGAAAAAAAAAAAACCCATCATTTTACAGTCTGGTATTTAATCATGCGTTTCAATGTAATTAGACAGTATAATTAAAAAATAGAAAATAACCTGAAATGCTAGAGGTGTTCAGTCATATTCGGGGCCCCAAAAAAATATTGGATAACAACAACACCAATCAGGTCGAAGGTGTTTACAGTTTTTAATGAGGCAATAATACAAAATAATAATAATTTGACGATCTGAAGGTCCAGAGGTAAGCCCGGCACAGAAGCAATGTGGTCCAACATTACACGACTGTGCAAAATCACAAAAAAAGAAAAAAGAAAAAAAAAAAAGACATAATTTGGATAGGGGGTACAACCTTGGACAAAGAAAATAACAAACTAGACCAGGGATATCAAACTGAAATCCTGGAGGGCTGCTGTGTCTGGTAGTTTAAGTCGTGTTTAAGTGCATAATCCAAGTCTCTGATTGGCTAAAGGGTCTGCACACCCGGGCCTAAACTGCCACTTGATTGGAAGTAGACTGTAGTCCTCCAGGACTGGAGTTTAAGACCCCTGTGTTAAGACAATTTTTCTGATAGCAGGCACAACCGAGGACATTACAAATCTTCAACATCCACACCTAACCCTAACACTTTTCCCCCACTGATGAAAAGGAAAGGTCACATCCCATAATACTGTCGCCGTCTTCCCAAAGGAATGGCCAAAGCACGCTGCAGGTTTAGCATGCCCGTTCAGTCAGCTCAATGCCACATTGACATTAATGGATCATCCACCATGAATGTGAAATGGAATCTAACAGTCCCTCCCTCAAAAAAAAAAAAAAAAAAAAAAAAGGTTCTTAGGAACCCTGGACAGAACTTCTGACTCCATAAGCTTATTTCTTACTTCTGTGAACAAGGAACAGAGCATCCGTCCTTCTAGCTTCATATCTTACCGTCTCAACAATTCATTAGCATTATTGATCTCACTTAAAAAAAATAGACAACATCACACTCCTCACGCGGAGATGGTGAACCTCCAGAGTCGTAGCAACAGTTTTCCCTTAATATTCACATATCGCAAAAAGACTCTGTTTTGCTAACGAGTGTGCCAACCACAAGGCACGTTTGGCACCTTTACTGAGGTGCACCGCAACAACAACAAAAGTATTTCTGACAAAGGGGTTTTCCACTCTGCTTCTGCAACAATTATATCTGAGGCGTGAGAGATTATTTTAAATCCCTGGGATTCCTCTCTTCAGAGTTCAGAAGGGTAGCACGAACAAAACTGACGTAGCAGTTCATTTTTAATATACAGCGAATACTCAGAATATCTCACGATTTACTGTACAGTGATGGGAAAGAAACATGGAATGCACAAAAAATAGTTTTCTCCTAAAATAAAACGACAATATTTATATCGTTGAATTGAAAAAAAATGTTTTGTTAGTGTCAAGTTTCAGAGACCAGAGATGCACACGTTAGCATTTCCTTAAATTAAATTAAACTGGCTTAAAACCAAAGATGAAAAGGGGGGGGCTAGAAGGGCATTAAGCAGTAACCGCTTGGCACCTTGGCGAGGTCACTGACGGATGGCTGTCAGTGTTTAGTGCAGTGCTTAGACTCCGCCCACCCTAAAAGCAGCTTTAGGGGGGAACACAGGGGTGACCGACGGGACTCTGCGGGACCCCCCCCGTCAGGTGGGACCCCCCTGTTTCTGTGACATCTGCATCCGGAGCCGTCTCCGAGCCAGCGCTTCCTGCTTCTTCCTCTCGATCTCCTCCAGCGTACATTTCACAGTCACCTGATTGGGCACAAAAACTGCCGAAAGAAAACCCCGCCCCCAAAAGTATGAGAAATGAGAAATGAAAAGGAATTTGTAATTAGTTCCCTATTAATTAATTTAAGTTTAGGTTTAACAGCATAAGCACTGTGGACACCAACAGACAGGTGAATCGATACCACTTAAAACATCTGCCCTTAAGAGATATCGCAAGGTTAAACTTTGTTGTTTTGTGGTGGATTCGCTGAAATTACTATACTTTGCATCGCCCTACATGCAAACTCAAAGGCATTTTCTTTGCCTTGGTATTCGTTACGTGATGACCGCTTAATAATTACAAAGGCGGAAACTAACCGGATTGCAGTAAACAGCATCTGAGCGGGCCGTGCGTACGCCAGTGCGTTTTCGCGGGACTGCAGGGGTACGCTGCTCACCTTTGCTGGTCAGGGCCACGGGGTCAGAGAGGTGCCGTTTGAAGGAGGGGTGGGGTGGGCCGCCGGGGTTTTTGGCGGACGGGGCGGCTCCGGCGTACCGCGGCGCGGCGGTCGCTCCAGAGCCCGCGGCGTCCGTCGCCGACTTCGTCGTCGTCGTTTGCGCGAACTTGTACGAGCCCGTCCGGCTAGCCGAGTCGCCCTGGGGAAAGGACGCGGAGTACTGCCCGGCGCGGTTAGCGGCGGAAACGGCGTTGTTGTTTTTTCCAACGAGGGACCCGGACGCCGAGGCCGCGGGTTTGACGCCCGGCGCGGTTTCGGCGAACGCCGCCGCCGCGGCGCTTCCGGGCACCGAGACGGACCGGCTGAAACCGGCCGCCGGGCCTCGGGTTCCCGCGTAGCCGCTCTGGGCTGCCGCCCCTTTGCCGGTCGCCAAAGGTGCCGCGACTTTCGGCCCGTTCGACGCCGCGTACGGTCGGTCCGGGCACGCGGCGGCGGCGGGGGCCAGGCCGGCAGCCTGACTCTCCGACAGCTTCTCCACGTCCTCGCAGACCTGGCACAGCAGGTCGTCGTCGTAGTCGTCCCCGTCGTCCCACAGCGAGTCGGAGGCGAAGATGGAGTCCAGGTCCTCGTCCATCGCGTCTGTGGAGCCGCCTTCGACCGGCTCGGTGTTTTCCGCCGGGCTTCCGCCGCGGTCGCGTTCGCTCTTGCCGCTCTCGACCCCGTGGGCTGAAGAGACCCGGTCGCCGACATGGACCGGCCTTGCCACGCCGGAACTGCTCGTGGTCGAGGAGCTCGGCTGGACGACCGGCCCCAGCGTGCTCTTCTCCTTCTCCCTTCCTCCGCCGGGAACGGCCTGACTTTTCAAATTATTTTGGTTAGAGGGCTCCAGGGGCGCGGCTCTGTGGGGTTGAAAGGCATCGTTCGGCCTGTTCTGTAGGCCTCCAGGCTGGCCTGGCTTCCCGCTCTCCACATCGTGGCAGCTGCCGGCTTCCTCTCCGGAAAGGGTTTCATTCACGAGGAAATTCGGGTTCGTCTCCAGTTGGAAAGTGCTTCTGCTTTTGGACTTTGGATTTTTCCCTTGATGCGGACCACCGAAGCCATTAGCCCTGTTGCAGATTGGAAGCGGTCCGGGAACACCATTTCCACTTCCAGCACCGGGCTTCTGAACAAAGTCCCTCTGTTTTGGACTCGGCCCAATCTGGGTCGAGCAGTGTTTGGGAGTGGCGAAGAGCTCGGGGTTTTGAGTCATCTCCAGAACGATGGAGTCGTTGAGCAGGTCGTCGTCGTCCCAGTCGTCGTCGGCGAAGCGGTCCGGCGCCGGCGTTCTCGGACCCCCTTCCGGCTTCTTGACGGAAGCCGACGAGACAGCGGCCGGGTCGCCGGGGTTACCGGAGTTACCATTTCCAGAAAGAGCGGCTTTGGAGGATAGCGGGATGGAGGATGCCCTTCCGTCCAGCGAGCGGCCGGACAAAGCCTGGCTCAGCCTACCGCTGACGTGCTGAGTCGGCTCGTCGAACAGAGCGTCGAAATCGTCCACCGTTTCCTGGTGCAGGGCTTTGCAGTCCGTAGTTTGTGGTTTGCCACAGTTAAGCATTTTGGAGGCCGGACCCCGGCTGGTGGCGGTAACTTCACTCAGTGAAGGGGGAGGGCTGTGCTCCAGGCCACCGGGTTCTCTTAAATTGTCAGCATCTTGCTTCACGCTCCCCTCGTACGCCTCCTTGACCTGCTCCTTGTCCTGCTGGTGCATGTTGAAGTCAAACTGCTTGGCCAGCTTCATGAGATCTTCCACATCACTCTGCCTGTAAAACAAAAATATCATTTCTGTTAAAATAAAGCCTGACCTGTCCACACCATAGCTCGAACATGTCAATTACAATATTGTCTACCCATTTGTTGATACATTTTTATATATCAATTGTTTATTTACAACAGTGTTTACGTTCAAAGAATAATAACTACTTTCAAGAATCATAAATTATGAGATTATAGCTGCAATAACAACCTTCATGTTTTTGTTTGACAAATCATAGAAGAAAGACACTTAACACACTAACTTCCTGCGATAGACTATGCTTTCAAAAGTAAGGGAAGAGGGCACCCACCGCGTGGACTTCTTTCTGGTTCTGGGTAGCTGGACTTCTGGCGTACAGGGAACAGCACTGTCTCCAATCCACTGGAGCAAGGACGACTCAGGAACTACCGGTCTCTCGTTCTGAAGAAAGGCACAAAAAAGCCACCCTCTAAAACGTAACTCAAATATTTAGTGTATTCTACATAATTACAATCCCACAAGAGCAAAAAAACTGCACTAAAGAAGCACTGAATTTCAACATAACCAACGCAACATGCTGGCAACAATGACTTCAGCAAAGTATCGGTAAAATGACCAAACACCGCTGATCCCAGCATCCAAGTGCTGACTGCAGGAAATGGCAGCGAGTGTCTCTGTTCTCTGAGCATGCTCACAAACATTGTATGATGATAGTCAAGAGGCCTGTCAAGAGTTTTTCAAACTGCACACTGTCAAACCGCGCACAGGCAAGTATGTAAACCAACCTTGGGAGCTATCCGATTTGCAATTTCGGAAATGTCCACTGCTCGCACGTTGGTGGAAGACTTCTTCACACCTTTCCCTGGTGTAGAAAAAAAAGAGACATCACTGAGATGCTCACCTCTGATAAAATATGATCTTAATGCACACACTAGGGTTTATGATAAGTGAGTAAACTCAGGTAGGAATAAGCGCTATTTTGGTATTTTCAATCAAAATACTAAGTTATCTATATCAGTGACAGATAATAAGCAACAAGTGCAGCAAAAACAAAAACTAAGAAGGTTTACCGTTCCAGACGGCTGTCGGTGAGGTTGGGTCCCATATAATATCCTGTTGCAAATCTGAGTCATTACTTGGCGAATCAGCGTTATGCGAAGCACAGGGTCTGATCCTTGTGTGTCGTTTAGGAGTCTTGAACTCTGACGGAAAGAAAGGGGGGTTACATTGGTTAGTTAGCCAGCAATCATGTTGTGATAACGTAAGCCAATTCGATTATATTGAAGTAGATGTCTGCAAAATGTGCATTGGCTCACTGGTTTGATACCTAAATGCGTTCAACACTAGCTAGCTGTGTTGCCAATTAGCGGATACGACACTGACATTTTCACCTTGGTTGGCCAAGTGAAAGTGGCCAGCTGTTTGTTTTGACACGGGCACTAGCTAGGTAGTCTAATAGATTCGCAGATCCAGATGAATTTTAGATCACCAAACCAGCAAAGTTAGAAAGCGTAAGCAAAAACTTGCCGTAACAATTAAGCTCGTTCAGGCTAAACAAAGTAGCCAACGTTAGGTAGCCAAAATTCAAAGGGTAAACCAGATTGTAGCTAGCAAGAAAGTTAGCTAATCGTTTAACTAATGTTATACTAATCTAACAGAAATAAAGAACGGTAGCGCTAACTAATTATAACAAGTAACGTACAGTATCGATTAAAGTTCGTGAATATATTTTTGAAGCTAGCTGACTAACTTTAGCTAGTAGATGACTTTGTTGTGATTCGAACATTTAGCTGAATTAGCTAGCTAGCTTGCCAACGTTGTGTTATTGGTTTTCCACTCTTACCTTTATGACAGTTATAGGACGAATCAAACGATGGTGATTGCTGTGTTTGCCTTAGACTTCTACTCAGCCTATTAGTTTTCAATTTATTTTGAGAAGGTCTGGTCGTTCGGATTACTTCACTGTCCTCCGACCCACTCACACTTGACAAGTCAGAGTGCTTTCTTCGTTCATTCATACTTGCTTGTCTCATGGACGTAAATTTACGCAACGCCGTTATAGATGGTAGCTAGATTTTTATCAAGCGCTGAGATTGATAATGAGAAATGTCACACGAGAACTACAGAAGTTTATTTAGCTAACTTAAACATCTGTAGGGTACTACATCTTTCAAAAACACCGCCATGTTGGTCCTATATTCCAGTTCGGTATCCTATTTCCTGAGCCGCTAAGCGGATGTCCGTGTCTGATTGGCTCCTCCGTGACCACGTGTGATTTCGTAGAACCACAACAAGACCTCACAAGCACCACGTTGATGAGATCGGTATAAAAGAACATGACTAGTAGCCTACTAAACCAGTTCGAAAACCCTCGCTGTGAAGTGCGTTTTTTGCGACTTGCAAATGCAGACGTTGCTGCTGCCTTGCACCCTAGTGCGAAAATGGGGAGAAAAATTAATTGGACTAGTATTATTATTAGTAGGTTAACCTGTGCGGTATTTACGCGAAGAGGAAGTTCCACCAAAATCAACTAGTTAGCTATCGTTATATCGTCAGAAATATACACAGGCACCTCAATTAAACATACTAAACTAAGCTTTCAATTTATGTTGCAGTGCTAGTCTTATAGGAAACTGAAATGAAAGCTCTTACCTTTAAAGGTGGTTCCTGGGACAGTGTTCAGTCCAAGTTGCTGGCCAGACCGCGTTGAGTAGCTTGAGTCAAAGCCTCTTTGCTCTAATGCAAATTTCCAACCTGTCCACAGACTATTTATCTGAGGTTGATTGGTGATTGGAATTATATTTAAATTTAATTAATTTAGGACCAAATCCAATCCTCTCTTTCCAGTCACAATGAGACAACTCAAATTTGATTGTGAGTGATGCAACTGGTTCAAAAGAACAACAGGCTTTTGATCAGGGTAACATGCAGATTCACTCAGGGAGTCAGTCCTTGGGGGGTGATTTGGGGGTAGTGTAGGGGCACAGGGTGTGGGTGCATTGTGTGCGTGCTTGTAGAGTAGTTTTTGGCAGAATCAGAATGCAGTGCGTGTCTGGTGAAATGCTACAGGAGGCATTAATCAGAGAGCAGATGCATGGAAGACCTTTGAGAGAATGGAGGCGAGTGTGCTCACAAAAAATGTTCTGTTTGTGTTGAAATAAAATATATTTTGCTACACTTCATAGTACATGGGCAGGCAAGCACACACGCACGCATATAGCAAGTACCCTTGAACTGCTTCTGTACTAAATACCCGGCTGAATAAATGGATTGTACGCAATTGCTGTGTAAATTCTTTGGGATTAACATGTATGCTAAATGCCTTAAAATGTGATGTAAAAATATTAGCCTTCCCATAATGTATCTGATTCCTTAGTAATCCTCTCTATGTGTTGCAGTAGGATATGTTATTTATACAGGACTGTGAACTTCTGGTGCTTCATTGCCTGGAGTCATGTCCAACAGCCGTGAACAAATCAAGAGGTTACAGTTACAGACAGGCTTATTGCCAACCTCACTAATCCCCAAACCCATTCAACTTTCCAGCGTGTTAGAGCCGTTGGGAATTCACACTGTCGTCCTGATCTCTCATCCGCACTATGTGGCCAAAAGTGTGTGGGACACCTGACATCCAACATCTCATCCAAAATTATGGCCATTAATATGGAGTTGGTACACCCTTTGCTGTTATAACAACAAAACCATTCCTGTATGGACGTCGCTGTGTGCCCGGGGGCATTGTCATGCTGAAACAGAAAAGGGCCTTGCCTAAACTGTTGGGGAAGCACAGAATAGTCTAGAATGTGATTGTATGCTGTAGCATTAAGATTTGCCTACACTGGAACTAAGGGGCCTAACCAAATCCATGATCAACATTCCCAGACCAAGGGGTGTCCAGAAACATTTGGTCGTATAGTGTGTGTATAATTCATATTCTGCTCAGTTGTTTACAGGTCTTCCTGGTTCTGTCAAATGTTGTCATTTCAATTACAGCAAGAGAAGATTTGAGTCTTCGACCTCTGTGAGTTTGATAGGTATAAGTGGGGGGTCCACTGTCAAATGGGGTGGGAGGGGTGGGTGGGGTGGGTGGGGGGGTGAAGATGGGTGCAGCAGCATTTAAATTAATGTGTGACATTTGGGGGACGTGGCTTCGTCACCGTCAAAGAATGACAGCCACCTAGACCTTTTGTCCTTTGCGTTAAGCGAATGCATACTGTGTCTCTAGACGTGATTAATGTGACAGCATGTCACACCGAACTCCCGTGTATGCAAAGTTCCCTTAATAAAAACTCGCGAAGAGCATGGCGGCTTGCAGTGACACATGACTTGGGTGTACAGTAGCTGAACTGTAATAGACTATTTTTGTTACCATTTTTATCGCACAGGTTTCACCCGTGCAACGGAGGCTCATCAGTGCTTTATGCACTCATCTCACTAATTACTGACATGGCATTATGTCCTCGTGGGAATTGTGGGAATTAGCTTAAAGTCGTTTAAATTCGCAGCCTCTTGCCACTGAGGCCTAACAGCTTATATTGTTAAGGTAGCAGTAGGCTACAGGGAGCTAAGCCATAAGTGCAACATTAGTTATGCAACCTAACAGCTAGCAGTAATAGGGACATGAGCTGTATAGGTATCAATTGCATTTCTGCTCAGTGAAATACAGGCTGCTCTGAATACAAAGTGCATAAAATGAAGTCTGCTTCTTGACCTGCACTGTGTGAAGTTCTTTCAGCCGCAACAGGCGGCGTTCCCTGATGGCCCTTCACCACTGGAGGAGCCTTTTCCGGAACTCAGGAACTTTTCCTGGAACCCAGGAACTATTCCTGGAACTCAGGAACTTTTTTTCCGGAACTCAGGAAGTTTTTGGTTTTCCACCTCCAGGACCCCAAACCGATCTGGGTTCCTGTGGTATGGATTCTGTCCTCTACTGTAGTCCCTGCTCCTGAGGTAGTACTTTTTGGTTGTCCACAATTTACAGGGTGGAGCTTGCAGTACTGAACGTTGCTGATTGGTCAAATGAAATATTTGCAAGAATCATCAAGCAAGCATCAAAGTGTCATTTTTTTTAAACACCAGGAACAGGAAAACATTTAGCAGCAGGTAGAGAGCTAATAATTATTTTTATTTATATTTTTATTAAAAATAAATTATTATGAGGTTAAGATGACTATGATTAGACTACTTTTCATTTATTTGCTTAATTTACATTATCAGCAACTAAGCAAATGTGTCACCCCTCTTTCTTGTTTGTCATCATATCAGCTCATCAAACTGGCTGTAAACTTTGCTGCATTATGCTGATAACAATGTGATTTTATATTCTGAAGATTAAAAAAGAGCCTGTACCATTGTTGTACAGTAGAAACAAATAAATAAATAAATAAATAGTCCTCATACAGTATTTAATGGTGGGTAACTTTCATGAATGCCTTGTTCGGAAGTGTCAGTGATGCCCACACAGATACCCATGACCAAATGTAACCAATTAAACTGTCCCCTGCTTTTTATCACTTCCTCTTACACTTCCTGCCTAATCGTCACGGTTTCTCGAGGCGCGGTGGGAAAGCAAACTTGAGCGCGCTCCAGGAACTGCGTAGTCCCCATTGCGGATAGTTCCTGCACTCTTGTAGTTCCTGCAACCCAGCGGAAGAGGGGCCGT
>CM077285.1:5738227-5760727 GCA_039654925.1 Anguilla pacifica | reverse complement strand
GTAATGTTAATCTTTCCGCAGTCCATGCTCTGGGCCGGTTGCACTTCACATACGACAGTTAGCATGTGGTGGGTTTCCATGACGAGGATCCAGGAGGCCGGGGGCCAGCGCTGCAATCCTTCCCGCCTACTCTTTTTTTTTTTTCCTCCGGTACTTTCCAGAGGACCTGTCTGAAAAATAGCTTATTATCATCTTTCACTGTGAAGCATGGCGGGGGGATAAAGGCAGGTAGGTGAGCGGGAAACCTCAGTGTTGACGTCCAACACGCGGGCCCTCAGCTGTGGTACCGGCTGGAGCGGCTATCAAGGCTCTGTTTCTGATGGCCGTGGCCATTAGCCTGCTAGGCTAACGGGTGGCTAGCGCCGCACTGGGTTTGGTCTGGGTTTTTAAACCAGGGAACTGGAGCAAGAATAATAGCATTGAAAAACAGCTAGTTGAACCCCGTGAATAACGCAGAAATCAAATGTCTAAAAAATTACGTGGAAAAATTATGTGGTCCACGGATGGTTGTGGCCCTAGACGAGCGCAAGGCGGGTTTATGCCAGCTGAACTGGACGTTTTCTGTGCGGTCAGTCCACGGTCACTCCCCAGTCCTTACCACAATCGCGGCAACGGGACGCGGACGCGGGCAGGGACGCGGACGCCACACCCTGCTCTGCATCCCCACGGTGGCGGCTGCCTGTCTCATTAATCTGGGCCTGCGGACCCGTCCAGCAGCCTGTGGCAGGTCGACTGCTCGTTTATTCTGTTTATAACAGCGAGGCCCCCATGATAAATATCCCGCAGAGTGTGCGCACGTGCTAAAATATTCATAAAACCAAACTCTTCGTTTACAAATGGGGGGCGGGAGTCCAATAAATTCGAAAGCGGGCTACGGTAACAGTTATGTTTTGTCTTTGTTTTTTTTTGTTTTTTTTTAATGTACGCACAAGCTCTGAAGAGGGCGTCCAAATGAATTCATTCCGTAATCACTTCTAACCTGTAGCAGTCTGCCCGCGGTGAAATTAGCATTGGCCAAGATTTTGGAGGGGAACGCTTCGCGGATGGCGCCCATCCAGGTGTCTTTTAACGGTTGTGGTAATCAGAATTTAACGAGGAGTGCCAAGCCGTAGGAATCATAACTGGAAATATATAAAATGGAATGCCTTTGATTAGAGAGCATCGGCTTCCACGTGATCATTCTTATATTTATTTTTTTCTGTACTGGGGCATTGTCACATGACTCATATATGAAAACTATTAAATCAGATCTTTCCTTTGACCACCAATAAAGCAGATGCTTATAAATACACTAATTATTTAGTGTGTGGTGAACTATCTTTGTTAATTTTATCTACATCTTCAGCACATTGGAATGTCAGCAAACCTGGTTTCATAGACTCTGTCCGGTTGCAGCCTCAGCAGGTGCACTGTATCTAAAAAACAACTCTGATAAGAGTACTTAACTCTAATGGTGTAAATATTGCCCTTTAGCACAGTTAGAGTTGATATAGCACTAGGAATCTTTCCGTGAAGGAGTTACATGTCTGCATAACTCTCAGACAGTCTCTTCCTGTGCTCATCCATCAGTATAATCCCGTTGGATGGAAGGTGTTGGGAAGGTTGGGCCAGATGGTGCAGACAGGAGCTAGTCAGCTGGATCTGTCCCCCTTGAGCCTTGAGGCGGGGGCAGCTCGGTCCTCCTGGCCCTCGTTATCGGAAGAGACTGGCCTTTTAACGCCCGTGGCGCAAATTTGAGGGCACGCTGAAGACACTGGCTCTGGTTCCGCCATCTTGTGTTTGTCCAAAAATTCGGCAAAAATAAAATAGCAATAATAATGGCAGTAGTGCTGGAGAACAGCAATACCGCTTCATACACGGTGAGATTGCGTGTGATTATTTATGGCTAAAGTGCGTATTCATCCTTTTAGTCCGATTTTAATCATCCCTGATCCCCCCTCCCGCCCTCCCACTGTATTATTGGCTGGCTTGTACGCACGGCTAGCCAATAGTCCGATGCAGATAAACTCTCTCAAGTTTCAGGGATTCCCCTGACAGACTTGTCCATGGCATTCACCTCGAAATGTCTTTGATCTGAAATCGGTCTCCATAGAAGATGCGTTCGACAATGATCTTTGTTCGAGCTCTGAGCATATTGCCGGTAGAGCTGGGGGGGCGAGGGGGGGGGGGGCGTTGCCGCAGATTTTGCTTTCTCTCGGAAATGATGAGCATATGGCAACCACCCTGGCTGGATTCTCCCACAACAGGAGGGTCTGTGTCCCGATTCCTACATCCTGTTATCAGCAAATCCCTCGATACCCCCCCCAACCCCCCCACGCCAACCCCCACCTCCCCTCCCTTCCGCTCACTCCCCCACTTCTCCACTCCTCCTCCTCCTTCTCCTCCCTCACTTCTACATGCTCAGTATTTGCCATACATTCTAAGCTCAACGTGTCACTTCCTTTTCTCTCTCTCCACCCCCCCCCCCACCACCTCGCTTCCCCTTTTTACTGCACACACCCTCAATCAGTTAATTAAACACAATATAAATCACTGCCTGGATTCGTAAAGTAAGATTAATTCTGCAGTTTGGCGTTAAAAAAGAGCATAATTTATAGTGGAAGATGAAGGTTATCTCTCTATTTCTTTTTTTCTTCTTTATTTGAAATCAGATAGTATTGAGATATTTAATCATTCGTTTTCTTTTTCCATATCAGAGGAATGGCGGTATAATCTTCAAGGGAAAACTATCCTCTGTCCAAAACAAGAATAAGGGTCTGTCATCTTCCACCAGAACTTCACCCCCCCCCCCCACTACCCCATGAATGTCCCTGTCCATTGATGGTGTAAAGGAGGGTATTCATTGGCTGCCCGGAGATCAAAGGCCCCCCCGACCCGGACAATGCGCCGTTTCTCTCTCACCTGGGACACAAAGAGCACGTTTCATAAGAGCGGCTTCCTCCTGTAAAACAAGCCCTTCTCCCCAGCCGCGCCCACTCGGAGATGACCCCCAGAAACAGGGCCTTCTGGGAGACAGCGGTCACTTAAATTTATGGACTTAATTAGAGGAAATCCTCCCCCCTCCCCCCACTAATAATTTATGTCAAGTAAAAGGGACTATTTCTCTCTCAGTCTGATTCTGTGGTCTGTCTTTAACAGTGACTAGGAAGTGACTGCTAATTATATTTTATCATCTAGTCCACTATACACAGTGGCAGTAGGTCTGTGACAATCGTATGTCTGAAAACCAGGAAAACAGAAATAGTCGTGCTTTGTAAAATTATTTAAAGTTATAAATCATCTACTAAGAGGTAGGGGCAGAGATTACCTTTTATATTTAGCTAATGGAGCACTATTTTAGGCAAGACTTAAAACTGAAAGGCAGAGAAACAAAAATGAGATGAAAGCTTCGGAGTCATCTTACTAGAATATCGCAGATCGATGACATAGCATAATTTTGTCAGAGAATTTGTATTTTCCATTTTCTTTGACTGTTGGCCTGCTTGATTGAAACTGTTGAATAATTAGAAATAATTAGAAATGTATATGTTTTTAGAAATGGACATGTCATAAATTATTTTCGCATTTGATCTGGACAGTTTATAAAAGTATGTTTAGAGCCTTAGCGCCCAAGAAAATTCAGGAAATCTTTTTTTGTGCGGTCAGCGGGCTCTCCGTCTTGATTCCTGACGGGAGTGTATACGGGAATGGGAATCCGGTTGGACAGCTGTCTTCGTCCCGACCCCCGACTGGAGTGTGCAGTGCGCGAATCGGAACGCCGTTCGCCCCGAAGAAACTCACTCCGGGGGAGTTTCGTTCCTTTATTTAATGACGAACCCTTCAAGAGTCGAACGCTGAATCCCCAGCAATTACCGCAGATTATCACTGCGGCAGTTTCACTGTGGTTGAAGTAATTACGACGGTCCCAAGTCGCCCATATAATCAGTGAACAGTTTGAGACCGTTTAGGGGGAGTTTAGTTAACTGTGGAAATTGGGCATTAAATGTTGCCTGCTTTCCCCCTGTTGTGCAGCTCTCGGGTTAGGAGTATATATGGAATTTATTTTTGTAACTTAGCTGAATGTGGAGCCCCCCCCCCCCCCACAACCCCATCCCACCCCCCACCCCCTACAGCCCACAGTTCTAAGCTGTCACCAAGCCCCTTGTTGAGAGTCATTTTTTGACTTAGAGGTTCGGCGTAAATTGGCTCAAATGGGATGGGGAATAAGACTGTTATGAAGCCCTCGCGGGGCTTCAAGATGGTTGATTGGGCCTCCGGGACAAAGATAGACAAGTCAAACAACCCCCGAGGAGAGGGGCGAAGCCAAGGGAGGGCAGGAAACCACCCCCTTCTTAAAACTGCAGAATTGCATCTGTACCCAGAGTAATGAAACCTAACCATCTCTCAGACAAACACTGTTATTTCAACTCTTACTGACAAAATGGAAAATCCTGTTTCTTGCCTTGCTGAAATTGGGATTACATTGTTTATTAAGCAGTTACCATTACTGAGATCAACAAACAAAACCAAAAAATTGTTTTTACATAATAAATATTATTATGTATTCATAAGGCTTAATATTTACTGACGTAAATCAGGTCAAGTATCTTCCTCACTTGATTTGAACTTGCAAGCCATCAGCTAAAATAAACAGTGATTAACTACTTGATGTGCCAGAATCCAAGTGGTTCTGTGCATGGTCTGCAACTTCGTCTGCTTGTGGAGACGAGTGGACAGCGCCCAAGCTTGATTATCTGTCAAGGAACGGTACATTATAATCGTGAAGTCTTATGTAAAATTCTTATTTCGCGAGCCTCATTAAAAAAATAAAAAATAAAAATAAAAAAAAGCTTACAAAGCGTTTATTTTGAAAATAATTGTGTCATCCAAAATGTGAGTCCATGTGACGGCAGCTACATTTGACCGTTCATGTGAAACGTGATGCCTATAATCTGCGGTTTTCGAAAGTGGATGTACAGTGCAGGACCACATACTGGTGTACAGGAATGGGCATTAAAAGAAAATGGGCAAGTATTTCAGTCACACAAGTAAGCAAACCCGGAGAGGCTGAAAATAGACCTGTGAACAGGCTAGCAGAATATCCAGTTCTTGTTGGTAAGTCATTTCCTGTTGGCAAGAATAATGCAAGTACACAGAAATCCTGTTTTTTTACGCTTTTTAATGATGCAACAGAAAACTTCATTAAACGTGTAAATTGCTTAAATGGGGGGATGGGTGTTTTTTTTGTGGGATCTGCTGTTAGATTTCGAACAAATGTGTTGCTAGTGTCTTTTTACACGATGTGGGCAATAATTGCCTTTTGTTTTCCATTGTTCTCTTACCATTATTTCCATTTTTAAATCAGTCTGTGGAAACAGAAAGAAAAAAAAACAAATCTCTTCATTACATAACTGAAGCAGTTTTTATGAGTGTCAAAGAGTCAAATTGAGCCTTGTACAAACATTACTGAAACTACGAATGCTATATAGACTGGGCAAGATGGTCATATATAAAAAAAAGAAGATATTTACAGCTCAGAAGCAAAGTCATTGCATTTCGGTTCACTTTTCAAAAGATAATATGGATGGTGTGTCTGAATTGCCCCTTTTGTGAGTGAATGGTGTGTGTGCCCTGGGATGGACTGGCAGACTGTCCATTTCTGCTTCTCACCCAATGCAAAGTGGTTGCAGTTAATGAAAGTTTAACACCTAACATCTGCACAACTGTATGTTAGCAGTTGTGATACTGCACAAATGTGTAAAGACAGAGAAAGCAAAACCATTTTTCATATACATTTTCCGCATGAGTTTTAAAAGTCCACAGACACAGCAAGGGACAGAGAAGAAAAGTAAATCTGTTTCATTTTTCACGCTGAGAGGAAATCTCCCGATGGCATCCAATGCTCCATGTTCACTTCTGTAGAACTTTCAAGGCTTTGTGAACTTTGCTTAATTATGTGCTGGTTGATTCTGCCCCGCTGAAGTTTTTAATTCATTAATTAATTAATTAATTTTCACCTTTGGCAGTGTACTGCATTAATTTATGGAAAAACAAATCTGAAATATGGAGATGCCTTTTGTCTGAGGCAGCTGTTTGGACCTGCTTGCCAGGAATCAATCAGCAGAGTCCCAGGAGCTTCGGTCAGAGGCCCCTTTGAAGTCTGGCGGGGTTTAGCTATAGGGGCGGGGCTAGCGACAGGGGAGGGGTTTAGCTGTAGGGGTGGGCTTTAGTGGCAGGGGCGGGGTTTAGCGGCAGGGGCGGAGTTAACAACAGGGGAGGGATTTAGTGGCAGAGGCAGGGTTAGTAGCAATGGCAGGTTTATTATTATTATTATTATTATTATTATTATTATTGCAAACACAAAAGACACCTGTACTTTAAAAAAAAAAATGGCTACAGCCAAAAGGGCAGTTTAGAATTGACAGGGTGAAGTGCTAGCAGCTTAAACCATAGAAAAATACAAGGCAAGCTAAAGAATAAAAATCCTGTCACATGTTGTGTAAACAGAAAAAAGAAGGTGTAAAAATACAGGTTTTATTGCACATAAACCCAAGTAACCCTGATGAAGGTGTAGCACAGTAACACCTTGGTGTTTATGTGCAATAAGAACACTGTGTTCCAAGGGTGGCAGGAGTTTTTATTTCCATCACCAAAGGACCTTGGCTTGTGATCATCGGTGGTCCAGCGAAAAGCCAGAGAGGGAGGAAGTGTGATGTGGATGTGCAGAGTTGATGCTGTAGAGCAGTGACTTCACACACACAGACACACAGACACACAGACACACACACGCACACACCACCTGTGCTGTGCCTTTGTCCTTCAGCCCTCACCGTGCCCCCCCCCCCCCCCCCCCATTGTCTCCCTGCACCACCCACACCCTTACACTTTGGAAAGCACAGCAGTGCAGTGTAGTGGATAGAGAACTGGGTTTGAAACTAGGGGTTGCAGGTTCAACTCCCAGGTGGGGACAAAGCCTTGAAAAGTGCTGAACTGCACTGCTATCCAGCTGCATAAATGTACCTTATGTGAAATAAGTAAGCTGTGTCCGCTCATCTGGTTTAGAGTAAATATTTTCACGTTCTAATAGGAAAACATGAAAACATCTCCCTCCTAACGATCCCGCTCGTCTGAAAACCTTCTCCAGCGTTTTCCGTGTGTGCAGCGGCTGATTGGCGGCAGGCAGTCAGAAGGCGGGGCCTCCCTTGACGCGCGCCGGGGCCCTTAAAGTCCGGCGGAGGGCCCGTATGTTTACCGCGGTCTCCGACACGGCCTCTGGATGCGTCCCGTTACAGGAAGCGCTCGCCGGGGAGGCCGACCCCCCGCCGCTGGGCGCTCCGCTCCGTACGCCAGCGGCGGCGGCGGTATTGGCGGTCGTGGTTACGACCCTAGCGGAGCACGAAAGCTCGCCGCAGAGACGTCCTCTCTCCCTCTCTCTCTCTCTCTCTCTCTGTCTCTCTCTCTCTCCCTCTCCCCCTCCCTCTCTCTCTCCCTCTCTCTCCCTCTCTCTCTCTCTCTCTCTGCCTCTCTCTCTCTCTCTCCCTCTCTCTCAAACGAGGGCGTTTGAATCAATAACGAGCCCTCCAGGGTTAGTCTCCTGCTCTGGAAAAAAAAAGTTTCGTTTCTGTCAGAGCGTTTGCATTTTCAACCACCAGGAAGATGTTTTATTTATTTATTTATTTGTTGTATTTTTTTTTTTTTTCTCCTGTACTGAGGGTCCAGTCAAGCTGCTTGCGGCATCTGGATCCTTCTGTTCCTGTCTGGTGCCAGTTTGTGTAATGTAGCGAGAAGGGCAAAGCCAGGTGGCTCGCTGCTTTACTGCATACACCGGGTGTGTGTGTGTGTGTGTGTGTTTGTGTGAGAGAGAAAGAGAGGGAGAGAGAGAGAGTGTGTGTGTTTGCGAGAGACAGAGTGTGCATGTGTGTGTGTGTGTGTGAGTGTGTGTGTGTGAGAGAATGTGTGTGTGTATGTGTGTGAGAGAAAGAGAGTGTGTGTGTCTGTGTGTGTGTGTCTGTGTATGTGTGTGAGAGAGAGAGAGTGTGTGTGTGTGTGAGTGTGTGTGTGTGTGTTTGTGTGTATGAGAGAGTGTATGCCTGCATTTCTGCTTACTCTTACTGCATGTCTACACAGGTAGTATGTGTGCATAAGCAGATGCATGTTTTGCATTATGCTAATTTGCTCAGTTTTTAAGATTTTGAAAAATGATCCAAAATGAGACATCTGTACCATTATTCAGATCTTCGTCATCAGCATTTTTAATATCTATAGCTTGCAGATGGTTCAAATACTAAGAAGAATCATCATCATTACATTCATTATATCTACATAACTGGGTCCAGTTTTGCTGTTGCTGCTAATTCAGTGCTTTGTCATAATAACCCAGTAGCCAGCATTTTTTAGCCGCTGTTGCAAAGCACTTTTGCATGCTACATGGTATTAATAGTTTCATGTTATAACTGTAGCTCTGAAAAAACTTGCCTACCTGGGATTTGCAGCTATGTTACCTGAGTAACGCGAGCAACACTCTTTAATACAGACATGCTGATCTTTGTCCTTTTAATGTACTAGGGTTTACTGCACTCTGTAAAAATAAAAAAATGACCAAATGTCCAGTCTTGAATCCTGTTCTGAGAGATATTCTGTTTAGTCATGGTCTCGTTGGACAACAACGACATGTTACCAGCTAATTTGAAGAATTTCAAACTCCCCACTGTACAGCCAACCCCCCATAATGGCTACAATCATAGGTTCACTCACGGGGGATGGGGGGAGCGGGTGGGGGCTGTGTAGAAATATTAGCTGTGACATATTTATACTGAATGTTTACTTGAAAATGTTGGGTGCATCTATACATTATTTATTGCACTTATTAAACAACGTAAACACGAAAAGTGAGCAATTATAGCGTATTGTGATGTATTATTTACAAGACTTTGTTCTCCTGGTTGGAGATCCATGCTGGAGAGATGGTAAAAGCCTGATCCATGGCCTGTAGAGCAAGCAGGAGATCCAGGCAGGGGAGGTGGGAGAAGACTCCTGAACCTGTGTAAAGTTTGCCTGTTCTCCCTGAGTGGATTTCTGCATGTACTGCATATGCAATTTTACTTGTCAAGTAAACACTATTGTTTAAATTCTTTACAAACATAATCTGGAAAAACGATGTACTGTATGGTTATAGGCAAACATGAGGTCAAAAACTCCTAGCACCTGCATTTAATCGTGAGTCAAATTAAATGTCGCATGTTGATTGAACGTGGGCCACTGTGTGCAGAAGGTTGAGGTAAGGTGCTATGGGGGTGGGGGTGGGGGGGGGGGGGGTGGGGTGGGAGTAATGGGAAGCAGACATCGCTGCTTAACGAAGCTGCAGGATCATATTAATGATTCTGCTTTATCTGGTTCCTTTGCTCATCCATAATGGATCCTCCTCCAAGTCCTTGCAGTTTGCTCTCTTCTGTTCCTCTGCTTCGCTCCTCCCATCCGCTCCCTTCGTGTCACCGCTCTCCCGACAGATGTGTGTCCCTCCGTCTCTCGTCTTTTGCTTCTTTCATCTCCCTCTCTCCTGTCGTGTACCTGGGACAGCTACCTGGAGGCTTAGAGAGGGAAGCAGCGTCGGAGCCAAGCCCAGCTCCACAGAGTAACAGAGGTCTACAGAGTTCCAGAGCCTCCCCTAAAAAGTTCTTAGCAAGTAAAAATGAATTAATGCATTCTGTCAAAGGATGCTGTCCATCAATACCACAGCACAAGAGGTATAGTGAAAATACTAATCATCTCCTATTCTTTACAGCACATAACTATTTATACAGTTTTACTATTTACTGTACTTAAGGACTGATTAAGTTATTGAAGGATTCCTGACAGTTCATATCGAGTAACTAATGAAACAAACTCAGCCCTATCCGAGGTTTAATTGTGTCCTAATTTCTGCACTAATGACACCGTAATATGGGGTTTTCCATAAGTCTTCCAAGAATTAATTACAGTTTTACTGAGAAAAATTATAATGAAAGAATGCTGCAAATTAAACAGCTGTTTAGTTTCCCCTGTGAAAAAAAGGAAAAAAAAAACCCTCACACTTCCACACAACTGTAATTTTCAGAGCTCGTTCCCTGGACATTCATTTCCGCCTAACTCTAATTAGCCGCAGAGCTTTATCGTTGTATTCACGTGTGGCGTGCCAAAATATCAGGCTCGTGCCTCTCCCTTGAAAATGCACTGAGCTGTCATTTCTGAAGCAGGATTGAGTTCATCCATGTGGGAAGACAGCTTGTGAACAAAGCAAGTGAGAGGAAGCGGAGAAAGGAGTGTGTGTGTGTGTGTGTTTGTTTGTGTGTGTGCAAGTGTGTATGTGTTTGTGTGCATGCGTATATGTGTGTATGTGTCTGTGTGTGTGTGTGTGTGTGCGTTTATGTAGTGGAATGAAATCAACCACATTGTGGGGATGGTGGAAGGCCAACCGTACTCCACATTTCAAATATGTGATTTTTTTCTTCTTCCCAATTCTATCATTCCCCTTCGATGTGAAAAACAAACCAAGAAACCAAAAGTGCGGAGGGGGGAGGAAGAGGAAGTACAAATTAATCTTGATCTCCATTATTCGATTCCAAACTTCAGCTCCAGTTTGCCTGATACAGGCTGAGAACAGGCAGACTGTTCTGCGTCACCAGAGGAAACGTTTCAGTAATTTTTGAATACCGTTTGATTCGTTTCGTTTTCCTGAATTTATTTTAACCTTTCAACCATAAGCCTCTTTCCGCTCTTCCTCGCTCCCTCTTTTCGAAAAAAAAAAAAAGTATCAGGGTTCGAAATATTCAGTTTCGGGAATGGGTGACAGATGCCTAATTGAATGATGAATGTGCCTTTATTGCTCAGTAATTGAACTGCCAGCTTCTCTGATTGGTTTTTGCTCCGTTCGTCATCAGCGTCCCGGCGTCGGGGGGGGGGGGGGGGGGGGGGGGGGGGGCGGTAGGGGGGTAGGGTGTGGGGGTGGGGGGAGGTCTGGAAATGGCGCCCTGTCCCAGCCTACACTCCATCTGTCTCCCCTGAATCCAGACCCACTTCGCACTGTCAAGGAAACGAGGGGGGCGGGGGGGGGGGGGGCGACCGTTCGCAAGCGATAATAAATGACGCACATCCAGCCCCCGTACGCCCACAATGAGAATACCGTCTTTTAATTGTTTGAGGGGGACATCTTCTCGCACGACACCCACTCATCGTTTCCCCTAGCCACCTCAAACCCACCCTCCCCCCCAACCCCCTATGCACGCTACCCTGACCTGACAAGTCCACGATGAAGATTAATGACCCAGCCCCCTCCCACCTGAATGACAGTGACGGAGATGGGCGAGGCAGAGGGAGTCATTTATCACTCTGTGACAGGTGCCATTCAGAGCCATGGCCCGCCTCCTCCAGCAACCCCGCCCCCACTCACCACCCCCCCAGAGAACATCACCCTTTTTATTCCTAGTCTCCTCCTGCTCCCCTCACCTCTTAAACATGAGGTTTAATAAAAAGGCTAGAATAAAAAATAAGAATATACATGTAAATAATAAACATCTTCAGAGTGGATCTGAGAGGTACGCATAGGAAAACCAATCCACCTTTTGATTCCCAGGCCTGGTCTCACCACTCTTTATCCTCATTAACACTTTAAGTGTGAGATCATAAATATGTGATTAGAATGTTCTTAACTGAACATTCTAATGCTGATGTAACAATCACTGCTGGTAACTGGAAGCAATGGAGTTCTACAGTACGGAAGAGTGTTCTAGAACTGAGAAAAATACATTCCGAAAGAAAACATACTCTTCAAAAGGTGAATTTGGTTTTCTGAGTTGAGGGCTGGGCATGGGTGAATTTCATTAATTGAAATTTAGCAACAGAGCCTGATCATCCCCACCTATGAAATGATGATGGATTATTTAATGCTCAGTGTAATTCCTCTAGGGGTGGCTGTTCCGTGGAGCAGGGATGCAACATGTCGTCCTTTTTGGACCCACCAGGCCTCCTTACATCAGCAAAGATTTCTTCAGAAATTTCAAAAGGCCCATTTGCTCGCTACATCTGCGATGGACTGGCAACCTGTGCAGGATGTATTCATGCCTCTTGCCCACTGCACACTGGAATTTTTTACATACAGACATAATTTTTCCACCAACAGCAATTTATTGTAGAAGCGTTGTATAAGAACACTTCCTAGAGGACACTATGTACAGTACTGCAAAAGTATTTGTGGTAATGTCACCCTGATCACTGTTACAGTTGTTTTTTATTCAATAAAAAAAAATCAATCTAATTCTATGTCTGTCGTATTTTATTTTTTTAAATGATCAAAAGCATTTTCTTGTACAGTCAATATTTTTTTTTCTAATACCGTTCTGAGACAATTTAGTTCACTGTACCAGTAATTTGTATCCTGTCTAAACATGTAATGAGTTAATATGACAGATTCGCTGGAAACTCACAACCTCCTGACACAAACAAAGTAAGCCATGTCGAAGATGAATATGGATGCACGTTTCATCATTAAGTTATGCGGAATTAAATAAACTATGCATGCCTTTATATCCATTCCAGAACGCTTTGGCAATTATTAATTGTCTTTGCACAGCCTAGCCTTGCTAATGGAGCTTAATAATTCATGAAAGATTACTGGTGTCATAGTCCGCAATTAGCATTGTGTTTGAGATATATCGGTATGCATCTTCATTAACGATCTCCGAGTCCTTTAATCATAATTATGGGCCTCTGAAAGTCATCTCTCGCTTTGTTATTATTCCTGTTATGTTTCTCGGTTGCCACTGTAACACAAGCAGTCAGAATGAAGAGATATTCTCATTACAGACGCATGGCTAACTCCAGTAAAACACCTTTTGAACACTGTTCCTTAAATATGACTTTGGAGGGTGCAGTTTGAAATGAGTTCCCCTCCGTGTGCTTACAACTGTACGTTACATGATTAATAGACGGCTTGCTTTTTCCCCTCCCCATTTTGTTCATTTTGGGTCCAATATAAATACATTGGATAATGAAGCCGTAAAGTAGGTTCTCTTGTTTTAAAAAGCAATTTGAAATTAATTACAAGCGAAGGCAACGTTGATTGAAAGAACTGCCAGTGGTATTTAGAGCAAACCCCTTTGGACTACATAAAAAGGCTTCTGCTAATAATCTAATTTCACATTATTTGTTTAGCTGGCGCCCTTTTCTGAGGTGAATAATTTAACGTGAATAGTACACACTGTGCGTTTGTATGACGGGATAAGTACCAAAGCTATTCACGTTGTGTGCAATGGCACAATGATTGTGTTTACGGTGCATGTAGAATTTGGACTTGCCTGCAGTTGCTGTTGGCTGCGGTTTTTCAAAATCGGTGAGTTCACGAGGCTTCATGAACGGATTTTGTATTGTTTGAGAACCCATAACGCATAACGCCTACAGTATCCGCACGCTTATGGTGATGCAGTTCAAAAACATTTAATCACAGTGGATTTCAGAAAAAAAAGTTGTTTGTAGGCACTAGTGTTGCCCCAGGGGCAGTGGGTTTGACTGCCTCAAGAGTGGAGCGCCCCCTTATGGTCATTTAGAGAGCTGTATTCTCTCGATGGCAGCTGTGAGCTCCTACAGGGCATCAACCAGTTGGCGAGAGGGTTTCCAGATGCCCTGTTTTTGACCGGAATGTCCAGAAGGTTTTCAAACAATTTTGTACAAGTCCAGTTTGTGTTCCTGACCAGACAATAGCACGTCTGGACTGAGGAATTGATTGAAGACGCTACGGCGTTGTTCACCAGGAGAGGTGGCAAGGACGCGGGAGTCACCACAACATGGCATCATAATCCGCTGGCAACTCAGCTCTTTGAACCCCTGCAAGCTGATTGGTTCTTTGTTTTTCCAGTTGCATTATGGTAATTGTTCTGATGAGTGCATTCCATTCAGCCGTTACGTTATCAATTTACTGCCCCCCCCCACCCCACCAGCACCACAATTGCCACCTTGCCACCCCATTAATCTCGCAGTTAAAATACAGTAACCATTAGGCCTAACTGAGCGAGGCGCAGGCCTACGCCAACATAGCCCGCAGCATTCGGGGAGCGCGTGCAATCTGCTGCTTTCGGATTTCCGAATATCTCGAGATAAACCCGTCCTCTCCTCAGCGCCGTTGCCCGTGCGTTTCAAACCCTCCAGTCCAGACGAAGTGAAGTGCTTTTCAATCACCCATAGTGATGAACTGCTGTCTCGAGATAGCGCTATTAGCATTGTTGCGTAGCAATGGGCTTTTTAATGCTGCCTTAGCCTATGTCACTACGAAGGATAACTGCATTCGCCCTGTGCAGATGATTGTGACCGAGGTGTGAAATTGTTTCTGCGACCCAGGGTTGAGTTCCTTGACTAAGTGTGAAGTAGCGGTTGAATTTATACAGCTCCTGACCCAGTTTAAAAAGGTAACCCATTTCACTCTTTACAGAGTGGCTCAACGGCATTTCAGCAGATGTTTAAAAAAAACACCAACACACGTTGTGTTATGTCCGAAATCTTGGCGGTGAGAACAAGTCGAAATTAAGGCAACAAACAGCACTTGCTTGTGAGCATGTCTGACAAAATAAAATTTTCAAGATTGTGTCATTCAAAATAATATCAAAAGCTGTATTTTATGCGCCAAAGACGCTATCTTTGTCAGAAGAGCAGGGCATAACATGATGAGATCATCGACAGGGAAAAGAATTCAGCCGATGCCAGGTGCATGCTGGGAGAGTCCGCCCACAGCGTTCGGAGCGGGTCTGCGTAATGTAGTGGGTGACAGCTCCGCTTGCCTTTTAGTGATGTCATAGGTCAGAGTTCAGAGGTCGTCCATGTGTGACAGGTTTGAAGCCTCATCCGGTTTCAGCGTCTCCGAGCCGCGCCGTGTCGTTGTCCGCGTGATTAACGGCTGAGGCGAAGGGCACCTGCCGCAGCCCCCCCCCCCACCCCCCCCCCCGGCGTCTGCGAGCCGCTCTGAAGCTGATAAACATGGCCGCCTAATCAGCCGTCCTGGCTTCCCATCCGCAGAGACCCACCGCTCAAAGAGCGCTGCCTGCTTGACGTTAAATTCAAAATGGCGCTCCACGGATATTTACATATTTTATTATTTGTGTGTGTGAGAGAGAGAGGGAGAGAGGGGGGGGGGTTTACTAGAGATCTACTGTCCTGCAGGTTTTTCATTTCAACTCTAATTTGCTGGATCTAATTCTACTAATCAGCAGCTCAACGAGATCTTTAGCTGTTGAACAAGATGCGCTTTGTTAGGGTTGGAGTGTAAAACCTACAGGATGCTAGATCTCCAGGAATAGGGCTGGACGGCTAAGGTCTAAATGTATTAGCTTCCTTTGATGATAACCGATTACACTGTTCCCTTTATTTGTTTCATTGACTCTTGAAATTGATTGAAGTGTCTTAGTGGCACACTACCCCCCCCCCCCCCACCCTCCGCCCGGTCCCCCCCCCATCCCTGTCCCTGCCTCCCCTCCACTGCATTCTGTGGAAATCTCACACACAATAATTGCTTGACCTTTACAGCAGCAGGACTGTCTCATTAGAGCTGATGGATAATGACGGTCCCCGTCGCGAAGCCTGAACTTTGGTGATAATGAAACTGTGGCACACCTCGCGGGCGGGTCCTCGTGTGAGCCCAACCCCCCCCCCCCCCCTCCTCACATCCCCCTCACCCCCCCCCCCCCCATCCAAACCTCCCGCCAAACCGCTGGATGTCCCCTGTGGAACCAGTAGCGGAGTCTCCGGCCTGTTCGAGCTTCAGGTGTGACGGCCTGCGGACCCTGTGTTGTGTGGGACGACCCCACGTCTCTCCTCCCGAATCCTGCAAGGGCGAAATGGCAGCTGGGACCTTCAATTAAATCAGAGCTAAATCGTGCCCCCCTCCTGTAAACAATGTCACTGTCACACTCCTCCTCCTCCTCCCCCCCCCCCCCCGCCCCTCCCTTAAACAGCATCATCAGTCTCCCCTTTGCTTCTTTCTCTTTGTTTGCTAAATCAACCCCCCCCCTTCCCTCCACCCCCCGAGGATGCACAAAAATCAACCTGTGTGTGTTTGATTTTGGACTGTTTGAATCTGGTCGCCCTATTTGGCGAATCCGAAAGCGAGGGTGGGGCGTGGCCTGTTAGGCTCCTCCTCCTCCTCCTTGCTCCACAGCCTCTCTCTCTCTCTCTCTCTCTCTCTCTCTCCCCTTATGGAAAACAGAGCAGCTTTCTTGCTTGACACTCTTGCTCGTTCCGCGCACCCCCGTCGGCAGTGTTGGGGGGGTGGGGGGGGGGGTCACCCAGATGGATGTCTCGGTCGCAGGGGTCTCCAGACTGCTGAGCCAGCAGGGGGGGCTGACACTCTAGCAACCATGTGCTCGCCCCCCCTCCCGACTCCTCCCACCCCCAACACCCCCCAACCACATTCTAGATTCTTCTCTCTGCAGCCGCCTCAGGGAGCTGTGGGCCTGCGTGCGCATGAAGGAAGAGGCGAGGAGCAGGCGGACGTAGGCCCCATTCACCAGAATTTGCGCCGCCGGACGTTCACCAGAATTTACGCCTGTGCGTAAACGTGCCGAATTCTAGGCCTGAGCCCGAGAAAGAGTCCCGTCCACCAGGAACCTGGCATTACAGAGGCACCCGAAACATGCCAACCCCTCATGTTCTACACATCCCAGGGGACGCCCAAATCACGCCCAAATATGGTCACGGGTTCTGTTTATGCTTTCTGCAACGCCAGGCCTACACTAACCTTCATCCCTCAGATTGTCTCCGATTTAGCCTCCTCCAGGGCAGGATTTTGCCTGCCTGTGCCCAGTTTCTTGCTCGTAGATGATGCGTTTTCACAACACCTTCATTATACACACACTGCAGACTTACGCCACCCGTACAAATTTGAATAGGTGTAGCATTTGACATTTTTTGGTGCTAAAATTAATTCTGCGTCAAGGAATCAAGGCGGGCGTACGTGCGGGACCCATCCGAGGACGTCGCGCGTCTATCGCGCTGATCTTCCACACCCTCCCCCCCCCCCCGCCATCTCTTCCAGCGCATCTCTTAATTGCCCCGTCTTTAATCAGTGTGTGTGTGAGTGCCTCTCAGCGATCGCGATCACGGCCGATAACAGGAGCCTAAATACACGCTATTATTAGCCGTACGTAACAATTAAAGCCGAAAAAGCGTGGCGGGCTAATGTTCCCTTCGGTGGCAGGGGGGTGACAGGTCAGTGACAGAGAGGAGAGGTGGCGTGCGCATCTGTGTGGGAGGGTTTTGAGGTATTTTTCCTTCTCTTTCTTCCTTTCTTTCTTTCCTTGAGGTTTGGGGAGGGGGTCGGGGGGGCGCTGGTGTGTCACGCGTCTGCAATGGATCAGCCCAGCTCCTCTGTGACCTGCTGGCTTCTGTCCCGGAAGAGGGGGGGGGGGCGAGGGGGGTCGAGGGGGGGTCAAGCTCTCCCCTGCTGCTAGACGCGCTCCAACGCCAGGGTCTGTCCGTCAGCTGGCTGGCGATGACGGTGACGCTTCCTCCGTTGTGGCCCCGCCCAGAGAGACGCTACAGCTGATTCACTCAAAAGGCTCAAGCGTTTAAATATGGCGGTTCAACACAGCTATTTTGGTTATTTATCATTCACTTCTTAAGGGTTAAATTCACCTTATATGCGGTTGGGGGGGTCGGCCATTGTACTATTTAGTCGGGCAGTGGGCTTCTAATTCCTCGAGCGGATAGCCTGGTCAACTGGTACAGAGTTAAATATTATTCCATGAACATGATCAGGATTACACGGACTCCTTACAGAGCATGTATAGTTCCTGTTGGACTCTGTTAGAGTTGAATTGACTCAGGACATTTTACGGTGTAGCAAGTTAATTCTTTTTTTTAAATTTATTTATAAAATCATAAAAAATAATAGTACTCTTTGTCTGTCAGCACATCAAGTATATGAAATGTGCTTTGAGGTAGGTACAACTGCGAAACGGTGAGGCACAGCCAGCATATTCAGATCACTGGAAAATATTTAAACATGGACTGAATCTAGAGACCATGACCAAAACTATAACAGGTATGTTTATATTCGTCTTCTTTGTCAGTTATCCTGATACAAAATACGTTAGTGAGTTACTAAGTTTCCATACATTCAAAAGCAAATGATTCTACCTGTTACAGATGTGAATGTAATCACCACACAAATCCATTAAAAACCTGAGTAGCAAAAAGTGTGCTTATCCAAAGAGTAGGCTAACGTAATTTACTTTCACGCTCTTTCATGCTCGGTAGGAATAACGTGATTTAAATGATAATATTCATTACAGCTGTTTTCAGGTGAATTTTATGGAACCGGACAAATAGGACTGCAAAAACATACTCTTTTCAGAATAGCCATTCTGAAATTCAGGCATAGACATACCATTCAAACGTGCCATATGCGCTGTAAAATTAACCTGGCTGGATAGGACATGTGAGAAGAGTGCATTATTGAACTCGGCCACTGAAAGGCTTGGTACGTTTCCCATCGTAGGGATGCCGTTTCAGCTTCGCTCGGTTGCCCTGGGTCGTACGTCGGCTGTGTTTGCATTTCAGATCATTTCTAATTTATTTCTACATACATGGCGCATACATCATCGCAGACCCGTCGCTTGCATTTTAAATATTTCAGCCCCGTTGAGATCGAGATGTAAAACACGTCAAAACCTGTGTATATGCTTCCAGCCGTTTGACCCCAGAGACGTTTCCCAGACAGGAAATGCACTGAAACAAGTCTTTCAAACAACTTCATCTGGACTTAGCATGCGGTGCCTGCGAGCGTATGTTGGGTTTATCAGCGCTTAGGTAGGTGGTGGTATTCAGTGAATATGCACTCACTTTCGCGTTTCAAAATGTTTTTATTTTATTTTTTTGGTTTTGGACAGATTGATTTCTTGGCGCAAATTGGTACTGGGAAAAAGCGATGGATGACAGCGTATCTGACCTTATGAAAGCAATCAGAGAAAATGCGCCAGGTTCCAGAAGGCTGTATCCACGTAACAAAACAAACAAATAAAAAACGCAAGCTGGCTGGGAACATTTATGCTTAACATAATGGCCTTAACTTTAAACGAGGTGACAGTTGAGAGTTAAGTTGAAGCTGTTTTCATTTCTCTCGCGCAAATTAAACCTCGCGGTTCACTGCAGTTAAACACTTTCAAGGTAATGCATAAAAAATTTGCTGGCAGCATCTCTTTGTGTGCGTGGCGCACTCTTTGCGACAGTAGTATTTATATATGCATAAAGGTGGCATTCGAACGAATGACGTTGCTGTCGGCTTATCATTTTTGTGTTGTTTTAGTAAGAGTTGCAGCATGCGCGTGACCACCCATGCTGCCACAACAGATTGTGGCAATGGAATCATGAAGGAGCTTCACTGCATTCGTACCAGCGCACACTTTACGTTGCAGCTTCACCACGTGACGCAGCCAAATGAATAGTGTTCTTACTGTAGCAGCTTAGCCAGAAATATTCATGTAGTTGTGTCCTGCATAGAACTATAGGTGGGCCAGAGCTACCTAGGTGGCCATTCACAATTGAGCATGGTGGTTTAGTCAAGGTAAATCAGTGGGCCAGGACACTGTTTAGGTCGCTGTGGCCCACACTGGCCCACCTGTGCTTACGCTGCAGTCGATTTTTACTACACTAATAATAGACCAGGGTCTGTGTCCATCCCTCACATGCTACGAGGGCTATGATTTGCATCATATTTGGTCATAGTGTTTCCCAGTGTGGAAGTTTCTGTTTTAAGAGCAATCCCTTACTTTGTCGCACAATGGCAGCTTCTCTGGTTGCCTGCAAACCATGCAATTAGGATAGTAAATAAGGATGAAACATTGGTGTTGTCACCGTAGAACACTCTATGGTTGCCTCCTTTCATGTAGAAACCAGAAAGAAACATCACCAATCAGGAGGTACATGTGCTAACAACAAATAGAACAATGGCAACATTGATTGGTGGATACTTGCTTCCACTGCACCTGCAAGGTAACATCAAGTTTGGTTTCACCCTACTTCATTACTGATGTTAGGTACCTGTGATTGTCCAGGCTCTTTAAATTGGTTGGTTGCAATCACTTGCCTACAATTAAGTGCTTGCGATTGGTTGCTTGCATTGGTGGTTCTGATTGGCCGGCATTGAGTTATGCATTCCTCCAATGCCGTAATGGCACAGCCCAGAGTGAAGGGGATGTGTGGGATGCTTCATAGTTTTTGGAGAACTTGAGGAATCATGAGCTATTATTATGGCCTTTGAGTACTATTGCCCAATGAGAATAAAGAAATAAAAAATGTAGGAAAGCTGTTAAAATAGCTGTAATATCCTCCATGGCTGTTTTAGACCAATGGAGAGGAGCAGGTGTTTTTTTTATCGTCGTGTTTTCCATTTTATGAATCGCTAATGACATGCAAATGCAAAAGGCGGTAGGTTCTAATGAACATACAGGTGGCCATGGTAACACTGTAAAAACCGTGGTGATTAATGTTTATGAATTAACAGGAAAACAGTCTTGCAGGCAACTGGTGCAGAATCACGGATGGCACATATTATGAATGACCTCTATGCTGTTCTCTGTACCTAATACTGTGCCCTAGTTATTTTCAAATGCAATATAGATTATTTTTTTCAATATCAATATTTTCATAAATCATATTTTCACATTTATCACATTTAAAATTTGATGCATGATGTTATTGGTGTGTGTGATACTGTACTTGCCACCTGTATGATTTTTTGTTGTGTAAATGGGGCATGCTCATTTTCGGATGGTAGTCTTCAGAAGGGCCAGAACATATTTGCTGTGGGCCAACAGATAGCCGCTCTCCTGTTAGCCATCGGGCATTATCTGAGGGCAGCCTGGTTTCATCTGACAAAGGACCTCTTTCACATGGCTTGTTGGCAATTTCACAGCAGTGTGGGGACTCTTTTCTGTTTGCGTTATTTAAAAAAAAAAAAAATATATATATATATATATATATATATATATATTTAAGCAAGTAGGTCAGCTTAGAACTTTTGCCATGATGACCCAAGGAATCAAGGTGGGTAGAGAATGCAAAGGGCTGTGTAGCCAATAAGATACAAGGGAATGTGTAAGTGATTGCTTTTGTCTGGAGAGAAGCGAGCTGCAGCTAGCCCACCAACACCTCCTCCGTCGGCAACTTAGTTCTTCTTCTGGAGGTCTCCCGTCCGAGTACTAACCAAGCCCCACACATGCTTGTCTTCAGCAGCTAGCCAGGAGACAGGTACAGGGCAAAGCGTCTTCCAGCAAATACCTCTCATCTCACCTGCTTCCAGAATACTAGAGTGCTGTCAGGAACATCCCCGGCGCGTCCTGGGGCTCATCATTAATTCACTAGATTTTGTTTAGCACCACGGACGCTTTCATCCTCGTGCAGCTTACGTGTTTTGACAATGTCTCGGTTTTGCTTGAGTCTGTTTTTTGTTTTTTTCCCCCCATCAGTATTTCCTTAGCTCATGGTTTTATATTTCCACTACAACCCACTTGAAGCCTGAGCGCACATCCTCTCCCAAGACAGGGGAGAGCTTCTTTCAGCTGTATATCTGTAATTCAATCCACAATCACATATTTATTTAATCCGCACTGGCTCGGGCGTATACCCAGTGCATCCTTTTTCACTGTCATGTCAGCTGCCGTACAATGGCTTCAAGCAGCTGAACAATATTGGCTTTAAACTGGGACTGTTCTCGAGCCTTAGCTCGCAATTTTAGTGTAGGCTAAATGGGTCTCGGGCCTTCATATTCGAAACCCTGCTGGAGAGAAACAGCGCAATATTGAACAGAGAAATTTTGGAAAATGTAATTACGCCTGGCGGTGAATTTCTCTGGTCCTGGGATAATTGATCGCCGTTGTCAAAGCAAAGCATTCATGAATGCACCACCGACTGTTTACTCATATTTATGTATTATGCAGACTAGGTTTGGATGCAAATGCAACATTTAGAGAATTAAGCGTAATGCATTTAGCACACTCATTGCGCCACCTTGCAGCGATGCAGTTATAGAAGATTAAGATTACATCACGGGGGGGGGGCACTAGGGCAGCTGATGTAATTCCTGTCTGATGTGTGCTGTTGTAAATTATGGGATAAATATTCCCATTTGGCACCGGCTGCATCTGAAGTCTGACTATTGTGACTGCTCTTGAGTTAAAGTTATGCTATTGTGACTCCTCCAGAGTTAAGGTGATAAAGTGTGAACCCCGTGGTGTGTAATTGAACCCCACCAGTGACAGTGCTGACATAATTCTCTCTCTCTCTCTCTCTCTCTCTCTCTCTCTCTCTCTCTCTCTCTCTCTCTCTCTCTCTCTCTCTCTCTCTGTATTTCTCTCTTTCATCTCTCACCTCCTCTCTCTCTCTTTCATCTCTCTCTCTAACACACACACACAGACTATGAAGTCTGCACAATATTCCTTTCTTAGCCTGCTCACCCCCCCCCCCCCTTAACCCCCCAACCCACCCCTCCTTGTCATTGTGAATGGC
>CM077285.1:5720727-5735727 GCA_039654925.1 Anguilla pacifica | reverse complement strand
TGTACCAAAACAGACGGAAAAGCCAGTTTTATACTCTTACAAGGTTTCAAGTTTAGTTTCATGTAATAAAATGGTGGGTAAATTCCACAATACTGCTCATTTGCCTGTTCCAAATGTGAGTTTGTTTATTTTGGCAAAGAGAAATGCTAAAATGGACACAGGTAGACAAAACCAAAGGATTATGTACTTTACATTTCTATCTGCAGTTTTTTTTTTGACTCATTAGCTGTTGTTTCTTTAGTTTAGGGTTGCCAGAGGTGCAATAACCACTGTCACTGATAATAACTTGTTGAAATTAATTTTTCCCTAGACATGTAGCTGAAGCAGTAAAAACTAATGCGCACTGTTCACACAATGCATTTCATATTTTTGCGTATGTATTTTCATCATAGGAAATCTTGCATCTAGAATCTTTTAGAGCTGTAGTTTAGTTTATTTTCCCTATTTCTTGCAGAAGCCGGGAATGTTTTGGCTCTCAGCAAATCGGAAAAAGAGGAGAAGAAAAGAAGAGCGAGTGTCGGAATGCCTTCCCAATTCATTATCTTCCTCCTCCTCCTCCTCCTCCTCCGGTGCAGGTACTCATTATCCCGGCTGGAGAGCTTTCTGAATAATTGATGAATTTTCATGGGTCCCGTAAAAAACAGAAGGCATTGGCAGAGGTTTCCTGGCACTGTGGGGGGGGGGGGGGGGGGCAGGGGGAGGTGGGGGTTTGTGGGGAGGGTCCTCCTATTCTGCATCGGACCTGGATGGGGGGCTCAAGCCTTAGGCTCCAGGTTGTAGGCCAGAGGTGCTCAAATCTGACCCTTGAAGTCAGTAGATAGTCTAGCTCCAGATCTTTGTTTTTTTGTTCTTTTTTTGCACCTGATAGTTAATTGATTGATTGATGTCACTGATTGAGCAGAGGCTCCACTCACCTGGTGTCACAGGTATAAATCAGTGTCTGACAGACTGCTGATCCGGGGTCCACCGTACCTGTGCTAATTTTGTCCATAGCAGCATAAGCCAAAATGCAAGACTGATCCTAGATCAGCCCTCCCGCTCTGAAATGCTTTATGTATACAGGGGCCTGATTTAGGAGGTCTTTTACACTGTAGGTCTTTCCTTATGATGAAAAAAAAAAAAGAGATGACGCCTTAAATTATGCAAGGTGACATTTTCGCCTCGTGCCCTCAGGGACTGGCGGGAAAAAAAAAAGAAACACCTTATAAATGATTAACAATAACACATCTATTAAAACTGAATAATGGGCTCATAAAGGGCCCAAATAGAAGTTCAATCTATGCGCTAATGACCGTATCCTTCCCCGTGTATGTCAGTTATTACCGGCCTAATGACACGTCAAGTGCAGTGATTGTCGTCGGTCTGGGCGAATTTTCCTAATTTAAACGTTGTGGTTTCTGCTACAGTATGTCAGGAGCCCCGTGGCGAGTAGGACGAACCTTCTGCTCGGAGAGACGAAAAATCAGCGGCCCAAAAAAAACAGGTCTGGGCTGTTTGATTCTTATCTCTCCCAACCGCCATCGGTTCGGTGCAGCCTTGCGATTCACAGCTGCTGAAGCATCGAAAGCAGCTAAACGTGTCGCACTGCGCTGTTAAATTTACAGCTGTGGATGCTGGGCTTGGTCTTTGATTTGCAGCTCGATTTTCGTCATCTTTCTCAAACTTTTTTTTTTGAAGGAGCTCGTTGGAGAATGTGGGTGTAGGATGACTTGGATTGCCCTTGAGCTGGCCAGGACTGGTTACGGGTCAGTATTTGTTTCGCAGGGGGTGCATACATTGGGCACAATGCCCGTGCCCTACCCGGGAATCAAACCTGCAACCTTTTGGTTACAAGACCAGTTCCTTTACCCATAGACAAATACCGTATATACCAGGTGCAACAGCCACTGCTTCATTCTTTCCAGTGGAGGTAATGTGGAAACGATAGTTATCCCAACAGCCCTTCTCATTGAGGTGGCAGCTGTGGGGGTCCAGAGGATGGATATCATCAGCAGCGCTAATCTCCTGTTCCTTACCCGGGCTCTGAGCGTGCCGCACCCATGCGAAATCGGGGCGAACCCGTCCTGGTGCCCCAACAGAACTCGCTAAGTGGGGGGGGGCAAGGGGGGGCGCGTGGTTATTGGGGGCAGGAGGGATGAAAGCAAAAGGATTCCGTGTTGTTCTCAACTCTTGGGCCGCTCCCCCACCCGTCACAGCCAGACCGCGGTGTGGCCGGGGAAGCGCGCAGTAACGGCGGCCGTCAGAGCGATCGTTGGCCGGTCGGAGGTCGGGGTGGTGAGGGCGACGGTGGAGGCCGCTTGGGCCGTTAGATACCCGAGCGGAACCAGCTGGTTGGATCGGATTGAGAAGGGGGCGGTGCCGGCGAGCGGTTCTCAAGTCCATGATGATTCAGGCGTCACAGCCAGCTCACGTTCGAGCTGCGATGCCGAGCAGTGCCGTTCGGCCCAAGATTAGCACTGGGAGTCTTAAAAGCAAAAAGGATTTAAACTACCAAAATTTTAGTTGTGCGGAGCCCTCCCCCTTCAGTCTGACGGCTCATCCCGACCCCCACCCCCCAGATCTGCTTGTAGGGCGGTGTAGGAACAGGGTCATGACATTGTACCCCTAGCCAGCAGAACAGAAATCATTTGTGCCTCTATTGCTTGTAAAAGGTACTTCGCTTTTTTTCTTTTTTCCACTTAGCACCCAAATAGGACCTTGTTGTTGTACTTACAGGGTGCTTTTGGGAAATTAGGTCCTTAAAGAAAATGAGGTCTTTCTGAGAGTGTCGGTTAGGGCCATTCTCTGAGCAGTGATGGAAAACTCGCCTCTTCCCTCCCCCAGGAAGGAATGCAGCCTCCTGCCCAGATGGCACCAGGTGGGAGGGGGTGGCGGAAGGGGGGGGGGTTCAAAAATCAGACCTCACCATCCATCACCCCACCCTCTCTCTCTCTTTCTCTCTCTCTCTCTCTCTGATAACCCCTTCACCGTTCCACGCACAGTTCACTCCTCTCTGGCACCCGGTGCGGGTTCGAGTAGTCACCGGAAGAATTTGTCCGAGTCAGCTAATTTTTTTCTTCTTTCTTTCTTTCTTTTTTCTTTCTTTTTAACGGCCCGTTTGACTGGTGAACCCTGCAGAAGATGCCGATCAATCTTCCTCCTACGCCACCGCCCCCCCGCCCCCCCCCCCTCCCCCCCCCCCCCACTGTGCACGTATGCACGAATGCCGAGGGTTATCAGGTCAATAAACTACCTGACCTCCTTGCAATCATAAAATAGTCCGAGCAGGAAGGGAGGGATTGATTAACTCCGTAATTCGATTTGAGCTGCGCTGGGCCCGGCCGTGCGGTGAAAATTGAAATGAGTATAAATCTGCCGTGGGAACGTTATCCCAGAAAAATAAAATGTTAAGTGGAAGCTGTAATGTTTTATTTTTTCATCACGGGTGAAAGGCCCTTTAGCTGAAGAAGGATGATCATTTCAATCCTGGAGCATTTATTGTATGAATGAATTAATAAGTGCATCATCTATATATATATACATATATATATATATATATATATACTACATGGCTAAAAGAATGTGGACATCTGCCATGCAACATCTCATACAAAGTCATAGATACTAATATAGGGTTGGTCCACCCTTTGCTGCTACAACAACCTCCACTCCTCTGGTTGTAGCGCAGAGTAGCGGAGATGCAGTTCGTCGTCAAGCGTCGCTAACGAATCCGCGGGGCGAGAATCCGGCGCGAGGGGCCGCCGCGTCGCGTCGCGGCACGACTCCTTTACCGCCAAGCCGCGATCTGTCACGCGGCCGGGCTGAGATGCCCCCTGAGCGCGGGGGCAGGAAGTGTTATCCGCAGGTGGAGGGGGGGAGGGGAGGTGGGGGTTGTGTGTAGACCTTTGCGGGTGGGGGGGGGGGGGGGCGTGCTGGACACCCACCCGAGCTGGCAGAGTGGGTGGCGGTGTGCTGTGATTTCCTGCTGATGAAAGAAATTAAATGAGAGGGAAAGGATGCTGCTGAGAGCTGCTAGCTAAGGGGGTCGGTACAAAGTAAAAAAAAAAAAACATAATTTTATTATATTATTTATGAGTGTGTTTCTGTGTGTGCATGTGCGTGTGCGTGTTTGTGTGTGTATGGGTGTGTTTGTCTGCGTGTGTGTGTGTGTGTGTGTGTGTGTGCATGTGCATGCATGTGTGTGTATATGTGTGTATGAGTGAGTGTGTGTGTAAGCATGTGCATATGTATATATGCGTGCATGCATGCATGTGTGTGTGTGTGTGTGTGTGTGTGTGTATAGATGTGTGTGTGTGCCATCTGTCTACTTTGGTAGCATCACAGAACATATTTCTATATTTCTATAGAGCTTCTGAAGGAATGATTGTACGTGGAATTAGTGCGTCCTGTTCTACAAGCATTTTACCAGGACCTCTGTGTATTGGGCTAAGAAACCGTTCAGTGGTTCCTTCAGTGAGGCTCGCTGTCTGTTGTGTTGATACTGAAACCATATGCAGGTTCCCTGCTGGGTGTAAGTGTGTGGGCCAGCTTTACAAAGTGTCCATTTTACTATATAAACCTAACTGCCAGGATTTTTTTTTTCTTCTTGCGGATTACAAGAGTGGCCTTTACGGTATCGCTCTCCACTACCGTAATGTGCCCCGTAGGGCCTACACGCGGTGCATTTTAAATGCCCCCTACAAAATCAGGCTGATCCACTCCGCAGCCGAAGTGCTCAATTCATAGACTAACGCTTTGCAGTTTTGCAGCCGAAGAAAATGATTCTGTGGGATTATGGCGTTTCGGCAACAGCTGAAAGCCCTGTATAATCAATAATTAATTGTCCTTTTTATTGTTGATCACACCCACGGCCCCCTTGGAGTATTTGCTTACCTCATCAGCAGCTGGACACCTGTAAGCATCAGACCTGCTGGGAAAGGAATTCAGGCGGTGGCAATCGGGGGAACTCTTGGCTCTGAAACCCCTTCCTTGCTGATTTTAACCGGACAACAGAAAGCAGGTGACCCTGGGCCTGTCCAGGACCTGGGGCTGAGGACTGCTGGCTTGACACACAGCAGATTCTCACCTGGTCTGGGCTGTTAATGAACTCTGAGCTGGAGTGAACAGCAATGGGAGATGCGAACCTCCTCTTGACTCAGCTGAGAGGCCAGAGTTGTCAGCCTCCGGTACCCGAGGGCCACAGTGTCTGCTGCTTTTCGGGGATTTTTTTTGTGTTTCTGTACTTTAGGGGCTCGTTTGTCAGAGATTGGATAAAGAGTCCGCACACCTTGTTTCCCAGGGTCTAAATTGGCTGTTGATTGAAAGGGAGTCGCAAAATGTGCCGACACTGCAGCCCCTCCAGGACCTCGGTTTGACGCCCCTGAGATGGGGTGGATGCTTACAGGCTATCGGTGTGAGGTGAAACCAGGACAGAATAGTTCATTTTGTTTTCAGCTGATTTAATTAATGAATTAAGAACCAATAAAACTAATGCACCCTGGGGTTTTTGAGGTATAGTTCCATCATTCAGCAGACATGTACATGCACACGCACACGCACACGCACACGCACATGCACTGCTTTGGAATTCTACCCAGGGATTGTCTTTTTGATTTTTTACTGTGTCGTTCTTTTAGAATATTGAAATGTCAAAGAATAAAACATCTGTTTTAGTCTCTTCTCAGAAAGAACTGGACCATGGAGCCATTTCAACAAAGCACTCGATCCTAAAGGGTGTCATCCAAAACTTTGAAGAAAAACACATTTTAAAGGATTAAGGGTAGAGAACTCTTAATTCAAAACAGATCTAAAAATTTTAAAAAGTGAAGTGATCTACACCACTTGTGAGACTGTGACTGTTGAAATACTTGCTGGCCTTTTAACTTAAATTATTAGCGTTTGTTTCCATTCAGGAAAACAAAAAATTGAAACCAATGAACCATCAGAGCAGGTCTATATGATTGCATGGCAAAAGTATAAAAACAATACAGGCATGATCTCATATATATAAATAAATATGACATCATGCCATCATGTTCTTATATATTAATGTAAAAATGGCTCGAAAGAATTTCAACAGTGAACACATTTGTTGGATCTTCGGTTGTTGATGTAACTGCACTAGAAAGGACTGTGCTGAAGACGGCAGTGTGGTATAATGGGTAAGGAACTGGACTTGTAACCAAAAGGTCATAGGTTCGATTCCTGGGTAGGACACTGCCAGTGTACCCTTGAGCAAGGTACTTAACCTGCACTGCTTCAGTATATATCCAGCTGTATAAATGGATGCAATGTAAATGCTACGTAAAAAGTTGTGTCTCTCTCTCTCTCTCTCTCTCTCTCTCTCTCTCTCTCTCTCTCTCTCTCTCTCCCCCTCTTTCTCTCTCTCTCTCTCCCCCTCTCTCTCTGTCTCCGTATCCCTCACAGATGAACGCATGCATTATGGGAGGGGTTCATTAGAAGGCATTTATTGCCAGCGACAAGTAGACTGTGATCTTTGTCAGATGGCTGGGATTCGCCCTCCCCGACCGAGCCGCCGTCAGAGCCGCAGAAGGTTTTTCTGTGCGCGCTCCGTCCTGTGGGGGAGGTCTCTCACTCGGGCCTCCGCACATCTTGAGCCCTGGAACGAGGGTTCCGAGGAAGATCTCCAAACATCCTTGAGCGAGCGGTGTTTTAAATTAGCTCGACGCATCGCGGGGGCGTTGCATCATCACGATCCGGGTTTCGGGTTTTGGGTTTTCGGCGCGGGACAAGAACATCGGTGGGAAGAGCCAGCCGTGGTGCCCTCACTCACGAAACAGTGCCCCTTCTGCAGCCTCCCCTGACCTTTGACTGGAGTTACGCAAACGCTGACCCCAGCGGCCGCTGATCACAGCCAGCAAGCTTGGTGTGGTTGGCGGCGTATCTTGCTTCATTACACTGGCCTCCGTCCACCGTCTTAGAGAGATGGCGCTCCATGTGGCTAGCATATGTAGCCTAATGGTTCGAGACCTGGCGTTGCTACTTCAAGGGCTGTAGCCTCAGTTCCCAGCAAGGCCTCTGTCATCGTTTTCATTGCGGCAGTAAAATCTGCAGCTGTCTAAATGGACTGTGCGCGGACTGCAAGTTGCATTGGACGGGAGTGGCGGCTTCGATGTAATGTTTGTCCGGGCAAGAGATTTTGTCACTTCCTTGGCAACTGCTTGACAACCGCTTTCAAGTGTTGCAACGGGGTTCTGATGAGAAAAAAATTAGATCAGTGAACTAGTTGTATTCACTAATATACCATGGATTTGTTGATGGCATTCAAGTAAAAGAAGTTAATAGTAAAAATGTTTTCACAGAACGTGAAATCTAGTTTCCAGAGTATCATCTCTGGTTAAAAGGTGAAAGATGTTAATATGGAAAACATATCGCAGGCTAGCAGGCCCGCAGTGTATGTAGGTTGTCATATAGTGGAAAACATCGGTTGTATAAGGCAGTTTCTGTCTGTAAGGGCTTCGTCTCGAGAGTAACGATGAGTCGGTGTAGCAGAGCGTTCCTTGTACTCGGTCTCCTAAGTGACTGGTGTGTTTTGACTTTCTCAATGATCCATCCCACCGTGGTGAACTGAAGATTTTCTCAACCCCTGACACGGTGTTTAAACAGGTGCGGTGTTCACACACGTGCGAGTTACGGCAGCCGTGGCCGAACCACAGCCGTTCAGTGAGCGCCACATATCATTTGATTTTCCAGTAGCCGCACCACCCCCGGGTCTTTCCCAGGCCTGAAGGGTGAAGCCTAAATGAAGCTTGACTCCATAGCACTTGGACTGGAGACCTCCTGGGAAACCTGGGATCCTGTGGGAACTGGTGTTAGGGCGTCCAGTAGGGGGGCGGTCTTGTCTCCGAGCCCAAGGAAAACTATTAGGCAACTATAGGCACACTGGGGCCCCATTTGCTAAGGAAATGTTCGCAGCGCAAAAAAACATTCGCTGTATTCCGCCTCTGTTGCGGTCGCAGATACTGACACATTAGCAAACAATTCGCCGAGGCTTGTTCTGTTTACGCAATCAAATAAATCAAATGCCCTCGTTCGTGATCTACAGTATAGCATGCTAACATGCCCAGATTACAAGGCGCTAAGAAATGGGTACGGAGCAACCGGGCACAAGTAGTGAGGGAAAAACAAGAAAAAGAAAACTTCAATTTACAGATCATGAGTTATAGTCGGTCAATGAGGTACGGGGAAGGCCACAGAATGTTTGTAGATAAACTGTGTTCACAATACATTATATACCCAATACTGAATGCATACGAATAAACCTTTTTAAAAAAAAATTAATTCAGAACTGCATTTTTATACTCACTGCAAGATCATGACTTCAATAGAAGTCCTTCCAATTAAAAAAATATTATTCCGTATTTATATCTGAAAATAAGTGAGGAATGATTAGGGGAAGCATGTCCGAAACATAAAATAAAATATTTAAAATCCCGTCTCCTTTCCGGAGCGTTACGCATCAGAGAGAATGCATTTGTTCGTCTCCACCCCGTTGCAGCCCACGAGGGAAACTGATTTGACTGGCGAGGACGAGAGCACAGCGCAGACAAATTGCCACCTGCTTTCAGGAGTTCAGAAAAACGCCTCGCGCAAAGAGGCTGAGCCGCAATTAATGTGAGCTTCAGCGAATTAGACAGAATACTTAATTGGCCAAATTACAGGGTACATAGTCTCCACCCTGTTTTAGCACGTTCACTCCAGGTATGCATGTGCATGAACGTATTTAACTATGCATCAGAAGTAAAAAGTCACAGAGCGACGTAATCCCCACATATTACACCCTTATAGCGATTTTGACCCATTGTGACTGATTGGTAAATCCGACGTAGATACTGCAAACTTGCAGCAACTGTTTTTGTGTCAGAAAAGGCGGACAAGCAGCTTTTAGTCCTTCAGTAAATCTGACCCACTGTGTTGGAGGCATTGCCTTTCCTGAACTTTACACGTCAACATCAAGATAAGTCACTCTAATGCATGGGGCCAGTATCTTAGTACCTTCCAGATTCTCATCTTGCTCTTCTTCCTGAACACACAGATCCACCTTTTCTTCTTCTTATTTTAGGATGAATCCCATCAACGTCCTCCCAGGCCTATTCATAACTTTTCCCGCTGTAGTCTAATCACCCCCTGCCTTATAGTTGGAGATCTTGGCCCCATAAATAGCTTCGTGCTTGAGGGATTGACAAGACTTTGATTTAAGGATCGGACACCATTTATGCGTCAACTCGCGTGCAGCATGTGGACTGAATTACGTCCTTTGTCGTGGCTTCCGCGCGCGGTTCCTATAAAGGGAATCGCTACCTTCCCAAATACGCACAAGATTCTCCACCCAAGATGAATTCCCCTGGGAGGAAAGCGATTGCGCCATAATGGATGGGATTACACGTGTTAAGGCCTATCATCTGGGGTGTTTGGCTGAAAGGACGGTGGCGGTTTTGCATATGAATGGAAAATAAGGTGGTTGGCGGATAATTGTGTTAGCCGCGAAGGAGGACTGTCATTTCAGGCACTTGATTGTGGGTTGAGTAATTAGCGTGTGAAAGCCCGCGTCTGCACGGAAGCCGCTGTTGATTTTAAGAACGGGTTGCCATGTATAGCTACCAGGTGACAGGACGTGGTTTCCAGAATTATGCAAATGGGTTTCAAACTTTTGCATTAATTTATGCCTGAAACAGAGTTTTTGTACAGTTTTTTTCTTTTTTTTGTTTTGCCATCTTGTCTTAAGACATAGATATTGGTCTATATTGACCATAATTCCAAGTTAGCCACCTGTTTATCTGGTACTTTATTTTTCATGGTGTTGAATTTCAGGAGCACTCGATAAGTAAACTGTCTGACTATCTGGCTGCTGGTAGCTCGCAAGCAAACACCGATGATTGCCGATGCCTAAGAGGATAAACAGTGTTCCATGCAGCTTAATAGCTCTACCGATCAATATGCTCTTCATACTGCAGACACAGGGCAATGTCTTCTGTAGAGTCTATGCTGAGGTACGGATAGTCCTGCTACCACATGTACATTTCTCCATAAAATCAAAAAAAAAATCTACTACTGCTTCACCAAAGTACGCATTGATATAGATTCCAAAACCTGTTGGCCTTTGGTATCCTAAAAATAATCTAAGAGTTAAAATATGTGCATTGTTAGCCTATTGGATAAGGCTAATGTCAGAGTGTGTCCTCTTAGCATAAATCCTGGTTTTGAAATACCGAAGCCAATTTGTGTTGCGAAACTGGGATTAGCATCAGCTCTCTGCGCTCTAGAAGTCAGAGTCATGGCTTCCGATGACGTGTGAAGCCCTGCCAATGTATAAATGAGCCAGACACCTACCACATTCCAGGAAGAGACACAGCAGTGTATGGGTGGTGTCACGCAAAATGCTCATATCTCACTGACCTCGGCAAAGAACTGGAACAAATGTTTCTTTCAAAATGTACCAGACCAGAGTAATTATTGCGCTTTGAACCGACTTTATTACTGGTTAGAGCAAGGCGACCTTGACAGCGCGTGGAGCCATATCATAACCTAATATAACATCGAGATGATGAATGGCACAAAATACTGGCCACAGTAGGTCGACGCTAATGGTGAGCCCATTTAAGGTTAAAGATCAGAGTGATGATAATGTTGCTGAGTTTTTTTTTGTGTGTGATTTTTAAGGAGGACTAAAATCTGTGTATATGAGTGTACTCTCATTAGCTAATAGGTTCCGTGACACACTCGCGTCTTCTTAGGCGGATGACTGATGATGGGTTTTTCGTGATGATTGACAGAGGATGCACGGAGCCACAAATTGACACGTCTCCCCACCCCCCACCCCGCCCCCCTTCCCTCTCCCCTCACTCCCAACCCCCCAGTGTGAAATGAAGGTTTTTTTTTATTCTCTGAAGGTCAGCCTTTTTGTATTAAGAAACTTCTCACCAGATGTGATAAGGAGTAAATTGCAGATCTATCACTTTTTTTCCCCGTTTCTCTCTCTCTCTCTCGCTCTCTCTGTCTCTCTCTCTCTCCCCTTTTCTCTCTCTCCCCCATCTCTCCCTCTCCCTCTCCCTCTCCCTCTCTCTCTCTCTCTCTCTCTCTCTCTCCTCTCTCTCTCTCTCTCTCTCTCTCTCTCTCTCTCTCTCTCTCTCTCTGCTCTAGTTTTCACTTTCACTGAGGGGTCCGTGTGTGAAATCAGCAAAAAAAAAAAAAAAAAGACGGCGGCTGGCGGCTGGTGGTTTGATTTATGGCTCACTCTGGGCTGGCTCTTATCAGGTGCGAGCAAGGCCCCCTCGTTCATATGCAGCGCCCCGTCTGAATAACAATGGCCGAGCGGCAGCGGCATTTCGCTCCAGAACCTTCTCCTCCAGCCCGCCAGGACAGCCCAGATTACATCTAGCTCCTTGATTAATGACCGCCATTTCGGCGGCTACATCGGGGGACCGGTTTGTTCTGGTCCGGGAATGATAGGCCGGTCTTAAAACCCCGTTTCTGTTCTCTCTCTGAGCGTTTTCTGCGGCTGATAGCGGTTGGCTGCTGAGATGGAGATGGGCGGGCACGCAGGCGGTAAAGACCTGCTGTCAATCAAAGGGAACACCAGAAATAAAACCCCTTTTTTTCTAAACAAGGGAAACAAGGGCACATCACCCACAAGCGTCCATGTCCCTCACACTTCTTTCCAACGATTTTAGCAAGTAGCGATTACAAACGCTGGCTGACTTTTTTTTTTTTTTTTGCAGATAGGTAATAAATAAAATGGTATAAGCTAATCAGTTATGTTCTGGCGATTAACTACTTGCATTGTATTTTCAGGGTTTACGTTGTAAATGAAGCTAAAATCATGAACATTTCATGTAATTATGTTGCAGCTGTAACAATTGTGGGTAAATCTGTGTAAAAATAGAAGAACTAGAACCCCTAATCTGCATTCGTGCTTGGTAAACTAGCCTTCATTTTGAACCTCCTCCTGCTCGTGTCTGTGTGATCCTGACTTGTGAACTGGGATGCCTTGTGAAGCAGCGCTTGGCATCGCATGCTTCAGGGGAGACTGCATGCTTCTCAGCGCTCTCCTGAATTGCTCGCTCTGAGCACTGGCTTACATATGCAATTGGACATTTTAAACTGGAGTGAAACAGGAGGGGGAAAAAAATCACATTTAAAAAAAATATAAAACAAAGTCAGTTGGTAAAAAAAATAAATGGGATCTCTTTAAAAAAAAGAAAGAGAGAGAAGAGACCGAATTATTCATTCCAGTATTTTTTTCCCCCTCCTCAGTAATTGAATCATTGCCATCTGTATCTCTGGAGATGAGACACGTTATTTGGGGAAATTATTTAAATATAAGAAATGTGTTAGCTAATGTAATTAAATTGAAATCATCACAGCTGCAGTTCTTAGTAGGAAAAGTAATTATGTGATCTAACACGTTAGATTGATGAAAATGAGCAACACATCTTCCACTTAAGAACAATAAGCCTTTTTAGCATTTATTACTATTCAAAGATTCCCAGACTCCGCCCCTTTCAACCACATCAGTATGAAGAATGAGATGGATTCACGAGGATTTGTCAAACAAACGTGTCGTTTCTTTATGGCAAAGCTCATAAATAAACAAGTTGCAACACCGTATGAATTCTGAAAAGTCTTTAATGTAAAAATAAAAAGAAGTCTGGGCTTCGAAGGACTGGAATGCGTGAACTGCTGAGTGGCGGTGAGCCATGATAGGTGGGGAGCTCTGTGTGTGGCTCAAAAGGCGTGGGTGCAATTTCTAGTCATGGTGCTGCTATTGTACCCTTGAGCGAGATACTTAACCCGAAGTGCCTCAGTAAAAAAAAAAATCTCTGGCTGCATAAAATGGACTCTGTGTGTGTGTGTGTGAGTGTGAGTGTGTGTGTGTGTGTGTGTGTGTGACAGTGTGTAATCTGTGAACGAGAGCACCTGCTAAATGGTCGAAAGCGTAAAAGTAATGCACTGTACACAAAGTTCGGAAAAAGTAGGAAGACGGGCAAAAAAAAAATGGAGTTCTTTCTAGAGTCGCGCTAACAGCTGGGTTATTGTCTCTTCTATTGTGCAATAAACTCAGCCAATCGTTGGCGCGTAGCCTTAGCTTCCCCAGGTGTGCTGCACAGCGGGTCCTCATAAAGCAGGTGTGTGTTCATGCAAGGGGGGGGGGGGGAGATTGGTGGGATGGGGTGGGTGTAATTGAAACAGGAGGAAATGCTTCTCAGATGAGTGCCAGTGTGTTTTTTTTCTGCCTGGTCCTCCTCACGAATATGGAACTGAGAGCATATTGAACTAAAAATATATTATAATACAATATATAAAATATGATACTAATATATTGCAATATATTTAATTGAACTGTATTCATCGTTATACTTTTCAACATTTTTACAATGTATTCCAGCGTATTTCATTTCTGTGAGGGATCGATTGCAGTTTTTGTTTTCATTTTGCGACCCAGACTGTGAATCCGTGACCGTGCGCCTGCACTGTGGGGTTTGGCTGCTTTACACGAAAGAGAGCGCACCCCCCCCCAACAAGGTTCTCTCCCGCGGTAGCCCCCGCCATTAAAGGCCTCTTTGAGTACGAACGTATGAAATATGGGAGCCACAGACGCAGCAGGAAATTTTAGTGAGCCTGAAAACGGAGTCATCCAAAAGCAACAAGGTGCAGGAGGGGTGTGATTTAGGGCCGAAAAATAAATCAAGAGCCGCTGTCAGGCCTCTCCTTCCTGCCAAAAGCGGGGGGGGGGGTGAGGGGTGGGGTGGGGGGGTAGTGTTGGGGGGGGGGTGGGTATTTAATAAGAGAACCCTCCTTTGAGTCCCTCAATACATTCCGGGATGGTACGGTAACCCGGGCTGTGGGATGAGTGACATGCATCTCCAGACTCCGTGACCCGGACGACGGGGTTCGGAAACCCATTCGGGGAAGAGAGAGAGAGAGAGGGAGAGAGAGGAAAAAAAACAAAATCCAGCCACAATCCAGCAGATTTATTTTCCTGGAACAATTTAGAGAACATCATCATCATCATCATCATCATCATCATCGTCATCGTCTGGATTAATCCCGTGATTGATCCAATTAAGTCATTAAGGACTTGGATTGGACAAAGCCAGTAAAAAAAAAAGAGGGCCTCTCGCGGCAATGGCGGCTGCCAAGCCTGGGCTAATATGGGCCCGTGCCCGAGCCTCATTTGACACACCCCAAACCCCCCGGTTTACGGAGCCTGGCGCCTTTGTTTGTGTGAATCTTAGCGGTAATTCCGCTCGACGTTGGCCGTGGCAGCGGCGGCGGCGGCGGCGGCCTCCTTGGAGATGGCGGCTAATTCTATCTGCATCGCGGTGCACATTTGCATACGCCTGTAATGGGGGAGCCGCGTTTGTTGGCAGTTGCATCCTTAAACAGACGGATAATCAACTCCATTGAGCTTTGCTTGGATAATCAAACATGCTTCAGCTCCCAGCCCCCCTCCCTCTCTCTCTCTCTCTCTCTCATTCTCTAAGACAAAACAACAATGTCTGTGCTTGGCAACACTGAAATCTCAATGTGAGAAAGCTTTGGTATTTCCATTTCCAAGTAAGTTCATGCACGCAAGATGCAAGAACAAGATGTTCAATTAGAAAAATTATTTTCAAGATGTCCTTATGCAAGCGATACCATAACAAGGGCTTTTTTGTATCAAAGATAGCAGTAACAAAAATGTGCTTTTGATGGAAAATCTTAGGAGGATTTTTTATTGTTATTTGCATGTATGAAATATGAAACGGATATTAGAAACACAGTACATGTATTAAAAAAAATGAAATGAAATAATTAGATGCTGACAAAATGACGGACACATTTAGATGTAAATAATAGTCACATAGCCTATGTTTTGAAATGCATTTGTATATATTGTTCACAGATATCGCATTTTCGTCATATATTGGCACATACTGCTGCTAGCACGGTGTTTCCTGGCCCGGTTACAATGCGGCGCGACGCGAGGCTCGCTAGCTCCTCTGTAGCGGCAATCATTTC
>CM077285.1:5645727-5710727 GCA_039654925.1 Anguilla pacifica | reverse complement strand
CTTTAATTTAGATGCCGCTACCTGTTTTAATAACGTTCATTTCGGCGAAGGGATATTGCGAGCGCAGAGATCTGGGAGATCTCCTGTGGCCTCCCGCGCGGCTTGTATTAACCCCTCGCAGACCGTTCCGTTCGGTGTCTCAACCCTGGAAAAATTCTAGTTGTCTGCTTGATGTTTGCTAGAGAAAAAAAAAATCTTTTTCATGGTGCTTTTAGAGAGACATTACAGAAAATAATAATAATAAACTAAAACTTTGGTTTTTATTCGTTATTAAGACAACTAATACCCACCAAAGTATGTCCACCAATCACTGTCCATGTTGTTCGATTAGTTGTTACCAACATGGTTTCTGATTGGTGGAGCTTCTCCATGATGTCTACATGTAAGGTGATGCTTTGTGTGACCATCTTATCCTGATTTCATTATCCCAGCAGACTCAGATGGTTCCCTCCGGTCAATAATCCACAGCAGACCAGATAAGGTCCCTGTGTGCTCCCCTAATTACAAGAGTTCAGGGTGTGGCGTCAACAGTGTGTGACAATTCCTGGAAGAACCCTAACCTATGCAATCTGAGCAAACATAACCTCCTAAGACCCGACAATTTCCTTGGTCTTAATCTCAAGAAACATATATCCTAGTAATATACTAAAAACCTACACTACAAGGGACATTCAATAAAAAAAATATTTTCACTGTAACATGTTTTAGTCATCCAAGACACTAGTAGCACAGTATGTCAAAAAAATTTGAAATACTTAACTTTTTTTTTTCCTGCCGGTTCTCAGGAGGACGTCGTCTAAATTTCTGTGGCTCTTGCACGACAGGTCCCCTGTTTTAAAGTTCAAAGCAACCGAACAGAAAAAACCCATCCTATTCTAGCAGAGTGCTCAGCATTCTTGAGACATATCTGTAGATATGTGTCCAAATTGTGTCTGCCGAGGTGTTGTGGAGAGGGTAAAATTGATGGCGTTCATAGTGTCGGCTCTACAGGCCTTCAGGCTAGCAGTGCTACGGTTGGTATGTAGCACAGCTGCATGGTAATCTCCTGTGAGTTTAGCCAGATTCAGCCGAAGCCCACTGCCTCTCCCTGCTCCCGGGGAATCATCCCCTGATTCGATTACTTCCGTACTCAGCTGAAAGAATTAAGTTACCAGTCTTAATGTAATTCCCCAGAATGCAATTCTGCCCCCCCCCCCCCCCCCACCTCAAGTCTGGAGAATGCCTGAGCCAGAACTGCCACGCACTGGGAATTTGCTGCGTGCGTTACCAACACAAACAAGCAACAACTGGAGAAACAGGGAAAGCAGAAGCTAAACCTAATTGACTGGTTCAGAAGGACCAACGCATCTGATCTAAAAATATTGTGAGAAAGAGAGGCGTTGATTTTTATTCCTCAATTTTTTTCACCATTTTTTAAAAATGGTGGCGCCATGAGAACAAGGGATTTTGGACTCTTCGGTAATTGAATGAAATGTGAGCTTGTCGGAGCCGGGCGAAGTTGTTCTGTAAAGAGATATATTGCACGTCACGTTTAATGCATCATGGTTTGTTCCTTATTGACGAGAGACATAAAAACAATGAAAGGGTCACAGCAAGTGTCTCGCGTAGACGTACTGGCTGTAAATTCCACAATGCGCCTTTGTATCTTTTGCTCTTTGTGTCAGTTGTTTAAAGCTCTGGCTAAAAATAGATAGTTCCGGTTTGACCCCGCCCCCCAGTGCTGTCTATCAAAGAGAAATACACCTGTAGGAAATAATATTATGGTGTGCAGGGACAGTAGAGTTTTTGTGCTTTGTCTACAGTGCAAAGAAATTCAAGAAACACAACTGTGCTTTTAAGTATATGCTATACAGGATAGTTGTCCAGAGTGTGTTTCTGTAACCTTAATGACTGTATGAAAAAAATGTTTTGTATGATTTGTAGTCATACGAAATCATACAGCTTTAGCTTTCATAACTACAAAATCAGAACATAAGATTGAGTAGTACTGTAGCACATAAAATGCAGTAAAAAAAAACTAAACAAAAATAAAATGACGAAAGGAATTTGCCACCAATCGTGAAGCTTCCTGTCTGAACAGGAAGTACAAACTGACACGGCGACCGACCAAGATACAGCCGCAGTAAAACAGGGGCTGTACACACAGTCTTTCTGAATAATAGCCTCCCCTCGCTATAAACGTCAGCTCTTTAAATCACCGGGAAGCCGCGGCCGGCTGTGAGGAGAAGGCTTCATCACGGCTCAGACTACAGGCCCTCCTTTATTACCTGTGTGTTTATAAATCATTAAGGAGCGCCAAGATTCCTTCCCCTGGAAAAAAAACACACAAAAAAAAACTGGGAACAAAAAACAGCACGGGCGTGAAAGTCGAAACGACGGCATTTCTTTTTTCTTTCCTTTCTTACCCCCCCCATCCCTGGGTGTCAGGAGAACGGGGGGGTAAACGGAGAGAACGATAGTGCGTCCCTCTGAAGTGAATACGGAGCGTTTTTCTCAGCTACACCTGTCAGGATTGGATTAAAGTTCCCAGCCGAGGCCTTAATTGCTGTACAGCCGCTGACCTTCCTCGGCTGAAATCTTACGCAGGAGAAAAACACCGGCAGAGCCGCTAACCGTTAGCTTAGCGCTACAGTCCGGGACTTTGCACACGTTTTGCTTTACATTGTGAGCATTTAACAGAGAAGAAGACATGTAAGGTTGATTCATTTTGTGTTTTTTTTATAATTTTGTCTTTATTCGATTTTTATGCCTAATCTAAATGGCTGAACTGAACCTTCCTTTGTGCTGAAGACGCGCTTTAAACAGGAAGCTGGTGCCGAGCCGTCAGACTCTGTTGAACGTGTTGTTTTCTGAAGTGCTGTTACTGCCTTCTGTCTTGCAGGGACTGTCTTGTGATGCCGGGTAAAAATATCAGCGTTCAGTCATCGCTGAGTTCTATTCAGATGAATGTGTGTGTTTCTCTCTCTCTCTCTCTCTCTCTCTCTCTCTCTCTCTCTTTGTCTCTCCCTTCTCCTCTCCCTCTGTCTTCTCCACTCTCTCTCTCTCTTCTTTCACACCAGTGGCTGCTTCCTTGTAACTCTCTGTCCAGGGAGATCAGGCAAAGCAGTGGAATACATTCTTTCATCTGGGGCCCAGTCCGGTGGATTTATCGAGGATAGCAGCTGAACTGAACGTAATCCAATATAGGTTCCTCTGTCCATCCGCACATTTTACGTAGAGCCATGGTCTTATTTTCATCTCTCCGCTCGTAAAATGTGCCGCATTCCTCCTTTTCTTCGTTCTGTCCGCTGCGCTCTGTGCAGAGGCAGGTACGGAGGTTTGGGAACATCGCCCCCCCCCCCCCCCCCCTCCACTTTTTCACAGGTGTCCTGTCCGTGGTCATGAACTTAATACCTCCTGAGCCGACTGTCAGTTCCCTGCGGTACCGGTGGGGGTTCAGATCAAGAGCTTAGAATTATTGCCTTGTACATCCAGCACATAGTTTGGTTTTGAAAAATTTTAATGGAGCGGAAGTTCAAAGTTCCATGTCGCAGCATTGTTTTGTGTGGCCTCTGTAACAGTTTTAACATTTTACCTTCTAAGGCCTGGCACCTCGAAACTATACAACCTAGAGACAGAGCCCTACAATTCCAAGCTGTCGTATAATTTTTTAAAATGAATATTTATTTCTAGTGCCTTATTTAATGGTCAGTGAAAATGAAAAGGTGTATGAAAATCCGATGGAATGTCCCAGAAGCCTCCCCTGTGCGCCGGCTGGATCAGGCGAGCTCCCGAACGGGCCTTAATTGAAACGTATCATGAGCGACCGGTGCAATTTGCAACGTCCCTCACAGAATATGAAAAATTGAGTTCGGATGAGTAGGGATGGAAGGAAGGAAGGAAGGAGAGAGGGAGTGAGGGAGGGGAAAAAAGAAAATCAATGGTATGGATCAAGATGCGGTGGTGTGGGGGGGGGGGGTGGAGCCGTTTGATCTCCAAACCCCCCCCCCCCCCCCCCCTTCCCTCTGGGTTTATCGGATATCTGCATGAATGATGGTCTCGTCACTGGCTGGGCAATTACCCTGGCCACTCGTTTATTAGGGAAGAATAGATGGCGTGGGGGGGGGGGGGGTCTCTGAGGGGGAATCTATGGGTGGGGGGGGGGCGGTGAGAGACGGGAGGACCCCCAGGTCACCTGCAGGAAAGCCTGAGCCTTTCTAGGCCGACACAGAACATTGACGTCGGTCAAACAAACCCCCAAAACGTCCCACCCCCCCCCCCCCCTTTTTATACGCTGCCTCGGAGTGTTCTCCCAGACCCCCAGACTCCACCCAGCGTAGCGCAGACCCAAGGTCCTCTGTGCTTTACTCAACAAACGATCTGTCATTACCCAACACCCGCACGACTACCATGAGCCCTGTGCATCGTATTGTCCTTGGCAGCCGTGAGTGAGTCTTCCCTCTCTCTCTCTCCTCTCCTCTCTCACTCTCTCACTCTCTGTGTCCTCTCCTCTCTCCCTCTCTCTCTCTCTAGCCTCTCCTCCATCCCTCTCTCACTCTCTCCCTCTCTCTCTGTCCTCTCATCTATCCCTCTCTCACTCTCTCCCTCTCTCTATCCTCTTCTCTCCCCCTCTTTGACTCTCTCCCTCTCTCTGTATCCTTTCCTCTCTCCCTGTCTCCCTCTCGCTCTCTCCTCCCCTCTCTCCCTCTCTCTCTCCTCCCCTGTCTCCCTCTCTCTCTATCCTCCCTTCTCACCCTCTTTCTCTCTCTCTCTCTGCCTCTGCCCGGATGAAATGTGGAGAAAGTCTAAAGTATTCCTAACTCTTTCATAATCAGTCATCAGCGGGGCCTGGGCGATCGATGAGAAAGAAAACAAATCTCGGCGAGAAGAATTCTCTGAATGCGTCTGTCCCCGTGGCCGTTTATTTAACGCCTGTGAGCGATCTCCAATCGAGCGCTGCTTCCACTGATTTAGGTTCAAAACACAGGGAAGGGAGGGTGAAACTCCATTAGACAAGGGCTTTGCTACCCATCGATATCATCGACCTGTCACTCTGATAAATGATTATTCAACGGAAAGGTTTGAGTTCTAAACTCAGGCGCTAGCCAGTTGATTGGAAAATGAGGTATGGGAGGAGCATCATATCCAATCAGGTGCAGGACTGATTCGAACCATTCGTAGTGTTCTGCTGTGGAGTATAAAATCTTTGCATCGGTCAAGTCAGTGATTGACAGCTCATTGTAACTCTACCTATGATGACCTCCTTGCCCATTATTACCCTCGGACTGATGGGCCGGTGTGGGTTTACTTTCAACAGGGAGAGTCGTGAAATGCACGGGGTCAACACCACATACGTCAGACGCACCTTGAATGGCCAAGACCAGTTAGAGGCATTTCATTATTTAAAAAAAAGGTGTTTTCTGATTGGCTGGCTTTTAGACAGTCAACTGCAGCAGAGACCAAAACCCTGAAGGTGGAACACTAGAACATTTGAAATGAATGTATCCATTATCAAATTTTGCATGATTCAAATAGTACAGTGTAAGAAGTCAGAGCAAGAGCAAGTTGCTTAACCGGAATTGCTTCAGCTAAATATTCGGCTGTATAAATGGATTGAATGTAAGCTCTATAAGTCGCTTTGGATGACAGCGTCTGCCAAAATGCCAAAAAATGAAAATGTAAAATATGTGATCCAATCTTTTTTAAATCAAGTTTAATCGGGGATTTGCAACCATGTGTGTCCTGTTAATACTGAACACCAAAGCGGGGTCCTTTCCTTGTGCTAGTTTGTGGTGGATACGCTAAAATGCAGCATCCATCTTGTCGCCAAAGTCATTCTCAAACAGACAGACCGTCATGGCCTGGACTCTCAGACCTGAGCAGTGAAAGTCAACCCTCAGCATCTCTCTCTCAGCGCTGGAGGAGTTACCAACATTACCCCCCAGCCTACTCACTCACCGAGGCCATGGAGCTGTCTGTCTCCCTCCAACTACCACCCCTAGCCCCCCCCCCCCCCGCACCAGCACACACAAACTCACAAGGACACATACAAACAATTAATTTATCGCTGACGTGACGCGTGCGGCTTCACAACCGCAGATCATTATCTTAATTGTTTTGCCTCCGTCGTTAATTAACGAAGCCACGTCGACCTTGGGTGCCGTTTTTAATGCGTCTTACGGTGGCAACTATCACTTAGAGAGCCAATTAGGTGCACGGGGTTGAGATGCGAACACGTCAAATCTAGCCTTAATTGCGCTAGAAAGTTTTTTGAAACGCGGTCTTGGTGACAGTGAAGATGTAAAGTTCGTCTTTCGCAAGAAAGGTGGTGCAATCCTCCAGGACTACACGAAGGAAGATGGAGACTGGGGTTAGGACTGAAAAAATGAAGGTTACAGCGCTTGATGTGTGAGAAATAATTTGGCGCCACGCCGTATGCAAAGATGCAAACGCAACAGCCGCATTTGCGTGAGTAACCGGCACATGAAAGAGAAGACATTTTAGTTGCAAAGAAGAGAAGAAGCTTTAAAAGAAGGGTAGTTTGATGACAGCGTAAAGTTTGAATCTGAAGCTTTTTAACTGTGCACCCACAGGGGCCAATGTCTCCAGGCTATGGTTCTTTTTTTTTACCATTATCATTTTCATATCGTTTAATTTTTTATTATTTAAATTTTTACCGTTGTTCTTCGCTAGACGCGTGTCTGTGAAAGGTTAGACTCGCTACAGAGTGTGTGGAGAGCCGTACCTTTTCGCACACGCTCAGACGAGACGAGCTGTTTTTCGCTGCCCTGGGGGGTGGGGGGGGGGGCGGACCAGCCTCCGGGAAAAAAAAAAAGAGGTCACATGCATATTCATCAAACTGAGCGCGCTCATGTAAACGCCTTTTAATTGGACGTGACAGCGCACGCTGCGTTGCGGTCACCCGCCGGGTTGCCGCGGCACCGCCCCGCCGTCCAATCGGATCGCGCCGTGTCCACGCTCGGGCCGTCCTCATTGGCTGACCCCGCTACCTCGGTCGTAAAATTTAATTTTAGGCCGCTTAATGAGCTTCGGTGTGCCGGACGGGGGATGTAAAGGGGGAAATTGTGCAATGGTGCTATTTTTTTAAATTTAGTTTTATTTAGATAGAGATTTAAGGTCTGCTTCTCGTCTCACAGTTATGATCTTTGTCCTGATATGAGAACTTGCCTAAAATCTACTCGGGGGGGTGCTAGGTGAGGGTAGGGGTGAGCACATGAAGTGTGTGTGTGTGTGTGTGTGTGTGTGTGTGTGTGTGTGTGTGTGTGTGTATGTGTGTGTGGGTGTGTGTGTGTGTGGAGAGATGAGGGCACAATTCCCTTTTAAACTAAACTGACAATTTTCTTAGATCGCTACAGCTGGCAGATATACAAAGATCTAGTCCTGCACAAAGCCCCTTTGAAGTTATAGCAATGCTCCTTTTTTTAAAAAAATTACTGACAAATAGACCAGCTTAATCCCGCATTTTAGCCCCTTTGGGCCATAGACGTTATTGTCAAACCTTTGGGGACAGCTGTTCACAAACTATCGCAAACAATGGTATTTTGACACGGCGCACAAACGGCTGATCGTTGGGAGGCGACCTTGGCGGTGCCTGCGCTGTCTGCCTTGCAGTCGCGCAGACCATTGTTGACTGTCTACCTGTCTGGGGAGGTCTGGTGTCGCCAGGGTAACCCAATCCGCCTCATTCCGCAGGAGCGAGACTCGCCCCCGTTGGCGTTGCCTTAATTATGACAGTGGCCTGGGACGGGCTTCGGATTGCACCTTCAGACGTTCCCTAATTATGATATCGGTTTTCCGCCCCGAAAAATCTGGGCCGGTTGCAACAGCTTTTTTTTTTTTTTTAATGTTTTTTTTGGGTGGCCGAGGTGATTTTGACGTGAGTGAGTCTGGCAGAGGGGCGGAAGGTTCATCGTCTCTGTCGACACTGCAGGGCCAAAGGACTTGCCTTTCGAAAACGTCCCCCCCCCACCCCCACCCCACCTATTGCCTCAAAGAACGGGGTACACTTTTACGTCACCGTAATGAGGACCCCTAGCCATGACACTTTCCGCCTCGGTTCAACACAACTAAACTAATTTTAAAAAATAAAATTAAAACACGAGAATAAGGGGCCGGTGTAACAGTGTCTTTCGAAACCCTTTTTTGACGATAAGTGGTGCTGTCTTTAAAAGCCTCTGAAAAAGTGACTTGGTCTTCTTTGAGAACTTATTTCTCACTTATTTTCACAGCATGGGAGTCTCACCACATTCGCAAGCAGTCAAAAGAAACCTTTCTGGGCTTCCACGTTTCCTGGACAGAGTCGGGGGAAGGAAAGCGCGCTTTTATCCGCTGGAAGGCTACGCTGGACCTCTTAAATAATATAATCCTGTCAATCCCGGCCTCGGCCGTCCAACCGCACAGTTTATCACGTCTGAAACAGGATAAACACATTCTCTGAGAGGTAACAGAAGGAGCGGCGTATTGCGGGCTGCTTCACACAGCCAGTGCAGAGCGGCTATTTTAGAGAACTCCACTGCGATTTCTCTGTCTGGATCTCAGCTGCGGCTCTGTGTTCTTTTCAGTGACATCTTTGTTCTCCGCTTTTGGACAACAGAATAAATTCTTTTCTAACTCTCAATCAATGTGAGCCGTTTGTCCTCTAAAACTTCATTTCGGCACCGACGAATCGTAAATTAGACGATAGCTATTCAGCAAAAACCATGTATTTTTACTACTGTTACTACACATTTTTCATCTGATAACTGCGTTCACAGCTTATTGAAAATGGCTATAATATATAATGGGCATGCTTTAAATCATGCATTGAATTGCAGTTCATTACCTGATTTGGCTGAATTGAAAGGGAACTGACCCCAATCCAGATTGATCAAAGCATCGGTTAGACCAGGGTTGTCCACTCTCACCCAAAAAGGGCCGGTGTGGGTACAAGTTTTTTGTTTAGCCCAGTACCGAAGACACCCGATTCCACTTATCGAGGTCTTGATTGAAGACCATGATTAGTTAATTAGATGAATCGGGTGTTGTAGTGCTGGGCTAAAACAAAAACCTTGAGCCATTTTGAGCCATTTTCCAAACCCACTTGGAAACCAGCACAAATGAACACTGAACACATGCACACCTGCACAAAAACATGCTGAACACCTGCATACCTGCGAACCTGTTCTCCGGTCCCGTGGCAGGTCACCGTGTTCATTTTCGTGTCCCCGTTTATGGGCGTGTGCTTTCGCCCGCATCGCCTTTCCAGATCAGATGACTGTTTAAGATAAATTCTCCCCGCACAAAACAATTTGTCGCAGACAGTCCTATTCACCTGTTTCAACAGAGAGGGAGACGGGGAAGTTTCAACTTAGCCTCCACCATTTGACCTGAAAAAGAAAGCCAATTTGAGGACTTTGTAGGCTCAATTGCAGGGAAGTGGGTTTTAGAAGTGGCACTTGTATTGTTCTGCTGCCCCCCCCCCACACCCACCATCCCCACCATCCCCCCCCCCCCAGCCTCTCAAAAGCTCTTCAGGCTTGGTCAGAAAGTCCTATTTAGACTAATAAAATGCAAGTGTGACACAAGGCTGTAACAAGACAGACCCTGAGGACAGACCTCCGCTAAAGGTCTAATACTGCACACCCCCCCCCCCCCCCACCCGCCCCCTTCACACACACACACACACACACACACACACCACACACCCCTTTCTTCATGGAGCACATATTGTTGTAAGACCCAATGTGAACCAGCGCTAACGCTCGCTTTGCATCGTTAAAGCTGCACTGTGCGAGCGATGCCTAAGTGGAATTACAGCGGATTGCAGCGGCTCTCAAGTGGTTTACCCAGAATGCCATCAGCCCATGACATCACTTATCCAAAGGGCAATGTCCTTATCATATTCTTGTTTAAGGTTTTGGAGATCTTTCCAGGGTTTCGGTTATCTCAGTAATGGACAGACGCTTGTTTAGCACACGTGGACTCCGTGTCGCAGGCGCCAAGGACAGCTTTTCCGGGTTCCCCTGCGCCATCGTCCCCAGCGCCCCCTTCAGTTTTTATTTCTTTATTTTTAATAGCCTGGTTTTCACTCCTCTGCCCCTCTTTCCCCTGCCCGTATAATCTGATTAAGAATTTCACAGAGCATCATTTATGTAAATGTAATTAGCGGGGGAGGGAAACACGATAGCGAGGCGCGGGGCGCGGAGGAGGAAATGTATTACTCCGAGGGGTTCGGCTCCGAAGCATTCAATTAAAATATTGTGTTTCCCCAACACCCCCCCCCCCCCCCCCCGATTCAATCTAAATCTAATAAATTACAGAAAAAGGCAAACGCCCCCCCCCCCCCTCCTCTCGCCCTCCCCCCTCTGCCCCCCCCCCCCCGTCAGCGCTGAGGCTCTCCGGCCTGCAGACGTTTGACTTTGCGGGGTTTTTTGGACGCGAGGAGGGGCGGAGGCCTCTGACAGCAACTTGGGCCGCTGCCATCCCGACTCAGCCGCTCGCCGGGGGGGTTGGCGGGGGGGGGGGGGGGCATGAAGAGAGCAGTCATTGGGGGTAGAAGTGGCCGTGCTGCTAGAGTTGGAAGCCCTGGGCCTAAACAGGCTACAAAAGCCACTTGAGAGACGTGGATTTTTCCCAGTGAGGCTCGCCGACAATCGCATCAAAGCCCCCGCACCCCCAAAACCCCCAAACCCCCCCCCCCCCCCCCCCCCGTCCCGATGCATCTTCCTGCTTTCACTCCTCCCGACCCCCATTATTCTCCCATGACCTCAGCAGAGAGGGGCGCGCGGGATGGCGGGCCGTGCGGAAGACGATCGTACATCGGGAGAGACGCGCAGGTGACATTCCCAAACCACATTCCCAAACCACATTCCCAAACCACATTCCCAAACCACATTCCCAACGGACGGATGGATGGATGCAGGACAGAATGTGGAATTCCTGTTCAAAATCCTCCTTTCTGTCGAGACCAGTCTTTCTCCTGTTCTTTTTGTGCAGCATCCTCTGGTTACTTTCAAACATTTACTATAAATAGACTGTATTAAATTTTATTCCGCTTCCCTTTAAAACCGGAAAAAAATTTGGCAGATTATCTGTTCTTTAACAACTGTCAAATTGTGCAAGATCTTGGTATTGTGGAACTGCTTTTGCACAAAGTTAAATATAATGCAAGTTATCTGTTACAATACGTTGTTATATCTTTTGTAAAGAACTTCTTAAAAAAATTATTTTAACATTGTAACATTCAATTACCATATAAAGTGACAATAGAAGGATAGTTACAGATTACACAATAAAATGTTCCAGTGTTTGAGAGTAAATTTTACTCTGCTAGAGCAATCCTGATCAGGCTCATGTAAACTCTTCTAGAGTTAAATAAACACTGTACATTTCCATGTGCATGGCAGTGTTTAGTTAAATATCTTTGGAATATTAATAAGATATGTGATCTTGTCCACACTCATAGACCTCAGAATCTCTTCACTGTCGTTTTGTGATGTCACATGCCTGAATATTGTGAATATTTTAATTATACAAATGATTTTTTTCCCTCCCTTTATCTACCTTCCGGTGGAATGACCCCAATCCAAATACATTGTTCTTTGGATTCTCCTGTGTTTCGTTTCATTTGCTGTCTGATTTGAAAATGAATGAGCTAAATTAGCTTTACAGAAAAGAGGAAAAAAATCAATTGAAGTCCCATCCCCGCTGTTCTCCAAGGCAGAGGGACTAACTGTTAAATAGTACATAAAGGTTTTAACCTGTCAAAGCTCTTTAAAGTACTCACACGGTTTAATTAAAATTATTATTATATAGGATATAGATAGAGAGGTTAATCATACTAACCATAGAAGAAATATTTTAATGCTGTTACTGCTTATATATAGTGATTTCACAGGCAAAAAGATATATTTCTGCAATATTATTTACATTACTATTTAATAATGGTGGAATGGTTCAAACCACTTCTGCTTGAATGCATTTACAGTTGTTCACTGCAAATACATTCAAGCATAATATTCAAAGTCACACAGTGCAGCTGTGTGTTTCCTGCAAGCTTTGACATTCTGCAGTGGATTTGAGATCCTTACAGTGGATTGCTATAATAAATGAGAGCAGAGGGGTAAAATGCAGAACGGCAGTTGTGTCTGTGATTAATAGGAAGCTTCGCCTTTAGTCGACGGGGCGTTGTTATCTGTTGAAGTACTGACTCGGACATCGCCAGGGCTGTTCTGTGGTACAGCTGCGTTCAGGACGTCAGGAAACGGCGTCTATTTTGGTTTGTTTTTATTTCTCCGTCAAACGACAGTAATTGCCCCATTAATGAGGGTGATGTCTGGCCCAATCGGGACCCCCGTGTGCCTCTACGCTGAGGTAACCCAAACTCTGGCGGGGGTAACCTTGATCCAAGACGTCCTGCGCCTCGAGTTCCTTTGTCGGTCATCCGATCCGCGAAGCTTTGGTCACCGATAGCCGCTCATAATTTATTCATCTCTAATTAAGTGTTTTCATTTGAAATCAACAAGCTACAGTCACCGCGGCATTCCAGTCCGATTCCACCCAAACGGCCTGGTGGGAGAACGGCTGGTCAGTTTTGTCCAGGGGCGACAGAAACTTTAAATAATAACACATAGTTTTTATTTTACACACTTTTTGTGGTGATGACAGCCAGGATTTAATTTCTTTAAAGTGCGGAGAAAGTTGTTAAAGCCTGACAAAATGGGACACAAGGTTTCCTGTTACATTTTATATATATAAAATGTTTATGCAAATCCAAAATTTTGGAAATTAAATTAATTTAATTGCATGGACATTTCTGATGCTTGATATTTTTTTATTGGGAAAATTGTTCTGTGTACTGAAAAAAAAAAAACTTTTTAATGCTTGGACAATATTTTGGTTTTTCTATGTAAGTTCATGATTAACAAAACATGTTTGTCTTAAAGCCCACTATAGCCCACTAGTTTGTTTTTCATTTGAGGAATTGTTACTCTGTTTGCTAATCTTTCCTGTACTGAATTTTGTGGGAAAATCCCCATATTGAATACAATAAAAGAAAAGAGCAGGCAGACAGCTACAGATTAGAAATAGGAGAAGTGTAGGTACAGTGACCGACTACACTAATCGGGTAGACGCAGTTCAGACTTGTCACTTGGGAGCCAGAAAAGAAACTTAATCAGACAATTTTCCTTTCTTTCGGAAAATTACCATTAAGTCGACAAGCTTGTATTCCTGAAGATTACACGCGCGGTGTCTGGTTTCCTGCGACTGTTTTGTGTAATTATTACACTTACGCATTTCTGATGCTCATGTTTGTTCCCAGACATTCCGAGAAGTTAATAAAAACTTGTTTTTGTTTTTTTTTTTTTTTTACATGTGAGTCATGCAGCCCTTCAGTTCTGCAGCATTACACACGCAATTCAATATGGCGCATGGAATCTGCGCATGGCAGCTTTACTGTTGAAATAAAGCGCTGATTGTCGTAGTGATGTCTAGTGAATCCTTTGTGCGTTGAGCTCACTCCAACATCTGTGGATTTTTCAAAGCAGGATCTTCTTGTTTTACCCCCTCAACTGTGTAAAAACAGTCCAAACCATCAAATAAGACATTTAATTCAGAGCATAAACTTGTACAGTCGCTAATGCAGTATGCATGTGGCACGATGGGTGCTAAATGTTCGCTAACAACAAAAGTCTATATTGTGGGCTAGACCATTGGTTTCTTTTTATGCTTTTTCTAAATATGTTTTTTTTTTCTCTAAATGTTGTGCATATGAAATATGTTAGGGGGCACGTTTTTCTGTCAGCACCGATACACTTGTGTGTGTGTGTGTGTGTGTGTGTGTGTGTGTGTGCGTGTGTGTGTTAGTGTGTCTGTGCATCTGTGTGTGTACGTGCGAGTGCCCCTGTTTATAGTGTGAATATTATGTAAATGGAGACCATCACTCAAGTGCGCCCTGTTGTGCTGACAGGCCAGAGTCATCCCAGAGCGATGGGAGAGGGGGGGGCAGGGTTAACCTGTGGGTGGGGGGGTAACGGGTGGTGTGAGGGGGTGGAATGATGGGTAGTGTGTGTGGGGGTGGGGGGGGGGGGGGGTGTCAGTTGCCCATCCCCTTTTAGGCACACATACAAATCAGTCTGTCTCAACTCATAAATGTTCTTTTGCGTTATTTACCTCTACCCAACGTAATCGTTCTTTCTTTTCTCTCTCTTCCTTCTTTTTCCCCCCAGTACGCCCTTAACTCCGTATCAGCCAGGACACGTCCGCCATCTTTTAACCAGCAGAAATAATCCAGACACCTGCGGGCTGTCGGGTGAGATGACCGGACATCACAGGGAGGGGGAGAGAAGGGAATGAACCCTGAGCTACAGGGACCAGGGTCAACCCAGGGTGTAGGACACAGGGTCTGTGTGTGCACGTGTGTGTGTGGGTGGGTGGCTACGGTACGGGTGTGTTTGTGTGTGTGTGGGTGTGTGTGCAATTGCATGTGTGTCTGTGAGTACAAGAGACTGCATGCATAAGTACATAGTGTATTGTACACAGTAAAATTTTCTTTGTTAAATAATTAATAGAGAGCACTTTTCTCTGACTGAGAACATTTCATTCCAACTGGACTCATAAAACTCAGATTGGAGTCGAACTGAAGCTACGACGTTTTTTGAGTACGCGTTTGCGTCCGCATGTCTGTGCGGGCGTGTCTGTGTCTGTGTCTGTGCCTTTGTGTCTGTGCGAGGACGCGCTGTATGACTGTACGTCTCGGCGCCACGGTTACGCCCCCTCCTCTGCCATTTTATGGACGGGTTCACACCTCGGCAGGATACGGGCCGCACCCTCGTCACCAACCCCCCCCCCCCCCCCCCCCGTCACCAACCCCCGCCGTGCGAAAACGAGCCTGTGGAGGAAAAAAAAAAAAAAAACGGCAAACACCTCGACTGCGTAATTTAACGGCGCATTTTTAAAAAGCGACTTTTTTTGCGCACTTTCAGTCTTGAATACATGAATCGCTAATGCGCCCCGCTCAGAGTTTCCCGTGGAAGTGGAGAACGATGTTAAAGCTGCCAGTGCCTGCTACGCAGATGTGCGGGAGAAATAGCATGCAGGTCGCTATTTCATTTCCATTATTTTTTTCAATGGCGCGCCTTCCTTTGACTGTGACATAGCCGACAGCTGGACTGAGGCCTCTTTTCAAAGTACCCTTATCTGTAACTTTGAAAAACACCCTTAAGTGAGTAACACCATTTTCGTGACTTTTCTTTTTTGTTCAAATGATTTTTGGAACATGAAATATTGAAAGCAACAAAAATCGCTATGGCTAAAAAAACTCTTTATTTGATTGGTTCCCTCGCTGCTAAAGGGGGCGGGGCCTGCTACCTGGCTTCAGGCTGTCCGTTTGATGGTTCAGTGATGGAGCCAGGCGACGCCCAGAATTAGAACATCGCAGCGAAAAACCAGCTGGTCTGAGAATGAAAATACTGCGCCTTCCAAGAAGCCGCGATCTGTAGGCCGTTCCTTTCCAGAATATCCAAATATGGGCATAATTATTGCCATAGCGACGCATTGCATTTGCATCAACTTCAGCATGTGCAACCGGTATGTGTAGAATTCATTTGTAATATATATCGTATTTAACCAAAAAGGGGAGAAGAAATGAATGGTGACGGTTGAAGCTGTTAAATATAGTGAGTTAAAATATACAAGAGTGGCAGTATTCTTTGTTTCTAAAATCTGCCTTTTGAAAGAAGCATGTATGTTTTCAAAGGGCTACATTTTTCCCAGAGTACGCTTGTCTTATCTACACAGGGATAATTTTCTTAATCTTGTATTTATTTTTTGTATTTTTTTTCAATTTCTGTCAAAAAGAGATTTGGTAGGCTTTTAGGAAAGATATGAACTCTCTGTGAATATTATTCTAAAGGAAACTCTTAAACCGACGGGTCAGGGACCAGGCATGGAGGAGGAGAATGGAAAGTACTTTTTAAGTTGACAGTTGGTTACTGGTCACATTTTTTTTTTTGGGCCTACAAAAATAAAGTCCCTTTTATGCAACTCCAAATAAGGAAACAGCCTTTTTAAAAAATATATATTATTATTCTTTTTGATTCACACGGCACTGCGTCACTCGGCTCGGCTGGCGAACAGTAATTTTATCGATTTTCCCGACGCGTCCTTCGCCTTCTCTCCCGGCGAAGCGATGGCGGTGGAGGAACAGGAACGTCGCTCGCTGTGACTGATTAGTCGTTCTGCGGGTCTGTGAACAGTCAGGCGGTCGCCGGGGGAGACCGGTCGAGACGCATCGAGCGAAAAGGCCCGGCCGGCTGGAATGCGCAACCTCTGACACAACGGGAAAAGCAGCAAAAAGAAAAACAGAACAAACCTATTAATTACAAACCTGTGACACGCTGCCTACGTTCGGCCTAGTGAAACATTTAACCCCCCAAGGCCAGTAATTATGTGTACATTACCAATTGCTCTCTCCCTCTCTGTCTCTCTGTTTCTCTCTCTCTGTCTCTCAGTCTCTCTTTCTCTTGCTGCTTTCCCTCTCACTTTTTTCTCTCTCTTTCTCTCTTCCTCTCTGTCTCTCTCCATCTAACTCTCTCTCTCTCTCTCTTTCGTTCATATTTGTTGCTGGAAGGAAAAGGTAGATTGTGCACCGTGTGCATTAGCGCTGTTCTGACTGCCCTGCGCATTTCATGTCATTTCCCTGTTGGGGGGGGGGGATAAATGAAGGACGGTGAGGGAACTCTGCGGCGGTGCTCTGAGCCGAGCCGCCATTTCGATGTCCGAAGCGATTAGCGGGAACGCGGTAAAACCCCCCGCCCCCCGCGCCCGCGCTACACGCCGTGATCTAATGCGGCGGCCCCCGGCCGAGGTTTCGGCTGACGGCCACGCCGCCCCCCCCCCCCCCCCCCCCCCCGAGCACCGCCAAAGGGGGCCCCCGCTTCACCGTTTAAACAAATAATAATAAACACGGGAAACAGAGGACTCAATTTAGACCTGAGGCCCCATGATGTCATACAGGCCTGTCCGGGCCCAGAGCCCGGGTTCTGTGTGACACCCTATTCCCCAGCTCCATGAGAGACTTCAGGCGTTTAGATAATGCTGATGTCAAGGTCTGTTTGAAAAAAATTTTAAAAAGCCAAAGCCGCCCATTAAGTAAGTCTTTGTTTTTTTTTGTTTTTTTTTTTAAACTGCCATTAAACCTGTGAATCAGACCAGCATTAACAGTTCAGAGAGGGCGGGGAAACACACACACAGAGTGCATTGTGGGAATTTGAGCTATTTTCACAGGATTGTCTGAGCAACAGGCGAACGCTATTAAGTGATTATGTCGAAAATGAAAAAGGTCACGTTTCATCATAATTGGCTTTTTTTTTTTTTGGAAGGCGGTTCAAAGCCGCGGAGCTGCCTCCAGGGGGACCTGAAGTGTCAGTCCCGAGGCGTTCGTCCGCGCGTCCCTCGCGAGCTTAACGGAAACATTAAAGCCGACCCCCGAGAAGCGCAAACAAAGGCGAGCTCGTCGCTGCGCGTCGCGCGCGTGTGGTCGGCTGCGTCTCTCCGACTCTCACACCTCTCCCGCTCCCGATAGGCTGGATGAGGTTATCACTGCTGACACACACTGTTCCCAGATCACCCCCCCCCACCGACCCTCCCCCCCCCAAACCAGCCGCCTCCCCCTTCTGCTTTCAGCTGAAAAATAGAAGAGTTTCACAGAGGCATTATAACAAATCAGATCAGTATCACATAGATAGCTTTCAGGACCTTTACATGGCTAGCCACCCAGCCCCCCCCCCCTTGAAAAGGAGATTTCGATATCAGTGGGACTCCACTGGATAAATGAAAAAAGATTAATAAAGACGAAAATTGCGGTCCGAGACTGCAATCGCTATCTAGACTTCTCTTCCACGTGAGCAAAACCTGGGATCTAGACATCTCTAAGGAGTGGTAATCTAGGTTAGGAAACATTTTGACATAAACAGACAGAGGTAACTCCATTATAGCTCAGGTTTTACCTGGATATACCCTGGTCAGCATTTCAGCGACTTTTCTCCACAGTTATTCACTGGGTTGTTGTTTATTTCAAGAGCAGACCTTGTCATAGAGACGTGCAGCTTTGTTGTGAAGTCTGTCTTTTCCTCTCTGAGATTTCAGTCCCACCTCAGTGTTTCGTATTCTCCATTATTCCGGTATGAAAGCAGAGAAAGACATTCACGGCTTTTGTAAATGAAATGTCACTAGCGAATTTTAGTTCAGGAAAATACTTTTGTCAGTGTCCACTGCGTTTGGCTTTTTTTTTTTTTTGCTGTTGTTCATCTCAGCAACTTCTGACAAATGTGTTTCCGATTGTGGCCGATTCGAGTTGCAAGAAACACCCGCTAATATATAATTTATCTTTGTTACAGTGGAAAGGTTTCCCCCCAGTATTTTAAGCATAACATGCAAATGATTTCAGAGCTTTGTTATCATGGATATACGACCCACTCTGGCCCCATACACCGAGCGCAATTCCTTCTCTTTCTCCATCCCACCCATCCTTTCTTCTGTTTCCCTTGACGACAGTGCACTGCACTCCACAAGGCACCGTTCATCTTTATTGACACCCAGAAAATATGTATTGCTTTTCTAATTACTTATTGGTCACAACCAATTAGGGAGGTTTTAACGCAGTGGTGGGCTTTTATAAATACACTGGCAAAGTTCAACCGCCACAGTTCCTGACAATTAGATTGTTCTGTCAGTGTGGGCCTTTCATTAATCTCAACTTGTCATTCTTGTTTATGCAGGTTATAATGGGTTGAGTGTGCCTGAGCATGTGTTTCTGAGAGAGAGAAAGAGAGAGAGAGAGAGAGACAGAGAGAGGGAGAGGTAGAGAGAGAGAGAGAGGGAGAGGTAGAGAGAGAGTAGGTGTGTGTGTATGTGTGTGTGTGTGTGCATTTGAATTCTGTTTTCTTAACTGTTTATTAGAGAAAAGTTTTAACTGCTTAGGCAAGTTGGCAGTGCTTGCACAATCCGTCACGCAAAACTCTAGCAGATATTCTAGATTGCTTGGAGACACAAAACTCTAGCAGATATTCTAGATTGCTTGGAGACGTCAAAACTTCTATATGCACAGAATGATTTATACATTACATGGTAATCATTTTTCCTTTGGAATTTTTTTGCGAAGCATTGATTCATGTGCCGATACATGAAGGACAAATAACGTTTGCATTCTGAATTTCCATTTTTAATTTCAGAGAGTAATCAAACATCTCACCGTAGTGTTTTTCATTTTTTGGATATGAATCTTTTTATCATTCAATTTCACAAGCCTGCTGATTCTCATTTTCATCTATACAAATGAGGAAATATCTTGAGGAAACATCTTTCTGTGTCTGTCTATATTAGCTGTTGCAGACAGATACTTAAGACGAGCCACCTGGAAGGGCCTATTATTGATGAATTATTTCAGACCCGTTCAGGATGGGGGGAAAAAGTCAAATTCTTTTGACGTGATGGAGTTAGTGCCATTAGCTCGTAGAGCCATCCGTTATCCACGAAATAATAGTGATCGCATCTCTCCGGGCCCAGGGGGATTAGGAGATGATAACCCTGTCGGCCTACTCTCTCTCTAACCCCAGCACTGGGGGATTGTGGGTAATTATCAGCCGTCACCATCAGTCAGCCCTTCCGAGGCCTTCACACGCCGGGTATTTCCGAAAATTAATCATGTCCCTCTTCTTTTTTTTTCTTCTTCTCCTCCTCGTCCTCCTCCTCCTCATCCCTTCTTTCTTTGCTTTCTTCCCCAAACCGCGTCTTCTTTTTTTTTTTTTTTATTACTGGAGGCCACGTTCTGAGGAGTTCTTCTCGCAGAAGGGGGGGAAGCTGAAAGACGGCTGTTTTGCGTGGGCACTGTCTGTGACCCCCCCCACCACCACCACCACGCCCCCCCCCACAGCGGGAGGGGGGCATTTGTCACCGCGTGTTCGACTCGCACCCCGAGGGCTGGTGCATGCTAATTTGACCCATTGTTTCGGGGTGACTGCCTTCCCAGCGGTCAGGAACAAAGCCCCTCTTGCATATGCCTCTGTTCGGCCTTGTTTAATATTTACATCTGAATATTCACCCGGGCGCCCCACTGCCATATCAAAGCGGCCCCAGGAAAGTCACGAGCTTTTCTTTTCTTGGTTGTTTTGCTTTCTGGGCTTTTGTTGTTGTTGTTGGGGTTGTTGTTGTTGTTGTTGTTGTTGTTGGGGTTGTTGTTGTTGTTGTTGGGGTTGTTGTTGTTGTTGTGGTAGTTGTTGTGGTTGTTGCGGTTCTTGTGATTGTTGCGGTTGTTGTTCTTGCTCTTGTTTTTGTTGCTTTTGCTGTTGGTGTTGTGGTTGTTGTTTTTGTTGTGATTGTTGTGTTTGTAGTTGTGGTAGTTGTTGTGGTTGTTGTTCTTGTTTTTTTTTGTGTTTTTTTTTCTTGAACAGGATTGTGCTGCTGAAATATTCCGTATGATAATAACAGACCCAGATAATAACAGATAGAATAAGAGTTTTCTTTAGTCATTTGTCTCGCAGGAATAACTGGCCAGCGTGATCTAATCATAAGCGGCACAATATGCATGAGGAGCATGCTGTTCATGTTGCCGTGTGTAAGACGTACCTGCAAAAACATGAGCACCTGGTGCTTATATGGTTATAAAATTATTTTTATAAAAAATGTTCTTAATTTTTTTTTTTTTAAATAATATTATTCTGCATATATTTATGCAAATTTGTTTGGTTATTGTGCCACTGGTTTTATTTATTATATTATATTTGTGGTAAAAAAAAATATAGATAAAACATAAGGAAATATGCAATTCTTTGGAAGTCCAATTCACTTCAGTCTTTAATATTCTGACATGCATTTCCATAAAAGTGTTACGAATTGGCTGAGTTATAGCACTAAAAAAAATTTAGCTTGCCAATTGTGTAACTTACGGTAACTAATTACAAGTAATTACAAATCAGACGGTGTGTGTGTGTGTGTGGTGTCTTAGCAGTGGGCTATGGCATGTTTTTCAAATTGTGTTTTATTTTATCAGCATATGGAGGACTTAACATATGTTCCCGAAATCCAGCAAAAAATAAAAAGTTTTAAGTATTAAAATTTTTTTTGACATAAGAAAATATTTTCTGAAATATTTATTCCTCATAGTGTGGTTTTCAGCATTGTAGAATATATTGTGGAATTTAAGATTATGTCTAGAAACTCGTTCGGTGTTCGGTGACAGAGGACAGAAATGAATTGCCTGGTCTTAGGAGGATATATCTTGATCACATTGGCACACTGGTCCAGAAATGCATATTTAGTTCAAGGCTGAAGGTACGTGCGATGGGATGTCGCACCCGTGTTTGATTTTAGCATTGAGCGAAGTGACAGCACGTCAAAAACCCGTAGCTGTCACAGACCCAAATACTGAAGCCTAACCTTAATTAAGAGTGCCCCCTTTCCCGGGACGTCCCGCTGAGCGAGGCAGAGGGGACGCTGAGGAGGTCGGACGGTAATGGGTACAGACTAGGGCACTGGGCCCGTGTCTGATTCGGGGTGACTGGCGTGTGGCACAGGGGGAGGGACGGAGAAGTCACCCTGCTAATTACAAGCCTGCCAGCCCAGCATCGCCATCGCGGGATAATGCAGACAGGCCACTCCTTGTGTGTGTGTGTGTGTGTGTGTTTATGTTTGTGTGTGTGCGCGAGTGTGTTTGTGGGTGTGTGTCTGTCTGAGTGTGTGGAGTTTAGGGTGTGTGACTGGGGGGGCAGTGATTGGGGGGGGGGGGGGGGCAATGCGGTGAAGGAGGTATGGGGGCAGTGGTAGAATGAACTGTCCTTTCTGGCTTGCATCCCAAACAGGCAGTGTAGCTGCATGTTAATTATGGAAGGCCCAAGATGATTAAAATTTATTTGCCCTTGAAATCTGCATAGCTGCAGGACAGTCCTGGAGGGGGGGGGGGGGGGGTGGCTAGTTTTCTGGGACTTTCTGGAGAGTTCTGTTTCTCTCTCTCTCTCTCTCTCTCTCTCTCTCTCTCTCTCTCACTCTCTCCCTCCCCCCTGCTGTCCCTCTCTCTCTCTCTCTCTCTCTCTGGTGCAGATTGAGCAAGGCCAGGCCCCTGCGGCTTCACCCGAGGGTGGCCCAGGGGTCAGAGGTCACATGTAATGACTTTTTTTCTAGCGCATCTTAAGACTGTAAACGAGTGCGGAGAGGGCCGGGGGGGGGGCCGGGGGGGGGGGGGGGGGGGCGCTCCGCCGCGCTTCCTTTGTCTTACGAGAGCTCGAATCAAACAAACGATTTCGCTCCGCGAGCAGCGATCCGGGAAAGACGTCGAGAGAGACACGCGTCTGGAGGTCTCTGGAGCGGAGAGCAGGGACCTGCTGCTCCACGTCTAAAAACCAGAAGAAGAAGAAGAAGAAGAAAAAAAACAAAAGAAGAAGAAGAAGAAGAAGGAATGTGAATAACCAATGCGACGGGTCAGCAGGGAGCAGACAGGCAGAGTGAAATAAACAGGAAGCATCTGTGACACGATCGCATGGAACCCCCCCCCCATGACAAGGAGCGACAGAATTCCGAAATTCTGCGTGCTTCAAAGGGGGGGGGGGTCCCCCAGTCTGGGGTTACCCTGCTGTCTGCCTAATGTATGAGGAGAAGCCATGCACAACTGATGACAGAAAATAGAAAATATATTTTTTTATATGTCCCGAGCATAATACTTTTTTTTTTGGTTGTTATTTATTTATTTATTTATTTATTTGTCTGTTGGTTTATTGTGGAGAAAGTCCGTTTCTGGAAAAAATAATCTATTATTCGAAAACATTAATTTGAAGTGTTTTTTTTTCATTCTCCTTGATGTGTTTTGTAACAGCTCAAGCTTTTTAAGCAATTAGTTTTAAAAAAATATATACCAAAAATTCTAAATTTATTTGTGGACTTATTTAAATTAAGTTTTAATTTTGTAAAGTACTGAAGTCGCATTTCAAGTGCTGAGGCAGGAAAACTTTTTTCACATTTTCTTAAAGCTGAGTTTTATATTCTTGTCAAGAATTTTATTGCTCATCGAATGACGAGGCATCAATAATTTTGCGTAAGGGTACGACATGTGCTGATGATCACGTTCTGATGGTTTGCTTTGAGAAGCCCCAAATACCCACGTGATCGCTGTCCCCTTACTCTCATTAACCGAATGTTAATATCCCATAACCCCTGGGTGACCCGTCACCCCTGCAGTACACGACTCTGCCCCACTGCGTAATGAATGGAGGCGACTGAAGAAAACCAGACCTGAAAAAGCCACAGAGGGGGAAAAAAAGGGGGTGGGGGGAGGGAAGGGGGAAGAGGGGAAGGGGGGTGGAAATAAACAGAAAGTTAATGCCCGTCTCTGTCCCGTAGGCCCAGGGATTTGGGTCCTGGGCACTCCTCCGTTTTACCGTCCGTCCGTCCGTCCGTCCGACCCCGTCTCAGAATTTTGGCGGCTAGCCGCATCGACGCCGCGGGGCTACCCGCTCTCCTTCGGCTTTATGAACTGCAGTACGCCGCGATGTTCACAGCACCGCGCCCCCTCCCCACCCCCCCCCCCGCCCCCGCGGCCGTAAAGACGGGCCCGGCTGGGGGGGGCCCCCGGCCGCTCGTAAAAACAGGCGGGCTCCGTGCACGGGACGGAGGAGTAATTGAAAAAGGGGGTTTTATCTGGGTTTCGGTGGAACACTTCACGATGATATTCTTTCCTGCTGACTGCCCTCTTTCCACACAATGAACCCGGCTAATAAAATATAAAGTGCCGGTGCTCTAAGTAAAACAGTATTTCACTTAGTCATTACTGGTAAAATACATTTACATTATTATTATTATTATTATTATTATTATTATTATTATTATTATTATTATTATTTAGATTTGTAATAATCATGTCCATCATCATCTGGTAGTGACGCATTTTTGTCTATCATGCGCCCATTTTAAAGCCAGCTGTTTTGTGAGTTGTGGTGATTTAGTATTTTTTTTAACATTAGGAGCCGCTGCTCTGTTATTAAGTTAGTGAGTGAACACCTCTGCTCGTCTGGTCTGGAAGACCTTCCCTCTGGCCCCAAGCGTGTGTCTCCCAGTCACATGGACAGCTGAAAGGTCACTACCCTAAAAGGTGAGAGCGAGAGAGAGGGAGAGAGGGGGGGGGGGAGAGAAAGAAAGAGGGGGAGAGAGAGCAGGGAGGGAGAGATAGGAAGAAGGAAGGAGGGGGGAGAGAGAGAGAGGCCTACTTGCAAAATTACAGTTTATGTCTGGACGAATGAAGAAAGAATAAATTCCTGAATGTCAGAATATGTATATTATTATTATTATTATTTTTCTTTTCCACTCTTCAGTCACACGGACTGTCAGTGTCAGTGGTGAATTATGCTTCCTCTTCCTGAGCTTAGCATTTGGAGAAAAACTAGCAGCTTTTTTGCTAATTTAGGTTTTTCTTTTCCAGCCACACAGTTTCTGTCAGAGTATTTGACTGGACTGAATATTTATCTCTCTCTCGCACTCAAAGCAAATATTTTTGGGCTGAGGTGGCTTGTCAGGGTCAAAATTGTGTTGTTTATTTATTTATATATTTTTTCCATTTTGTTGTTGGTTTTGGTTTGATACTGTATATACTGGCGTTATTTTCGGCAGATTTTTTTATTTTATTTTAATCTTTATCAAATGTAAAGAATTGACAGTGATATTCTCATAAAGGGGCATGAAAGTCAGTCTCTCTCTCTCTCTCTCTGTGTTGCGGTGGGTTGCCAGACTCTCAAGATTTCTTAGAAAGCAGGAGCGGTAGGCTGCTGTGGTCTGATGAGACCGTTGCAGACTCTTTCCTCTGCGGCGTGTGCTGCTGGGAAGCAAGGTAAACCCGTGAGAACCAGATAAAACACCCTGACAGGCGGCCTTCCTGATTGGCCGAAACAAAAATGTGTTTCGCGATTGCTACCTTTCATCTAAGCAAGTCCCAGAAGGTTGCCTGTTTGAATGTTAACACAGGAAAGCGACAGACATGAGAATCCAGAAGTTTTCAAATAATTAATCTTATTAAAATGATAAAATGATCAGAATGGTGTATGAAAACAAAATATTTCATTTTAACATGAAGCAATCCTCCTATTCTGGTAATTCCCCCAGCTAAATACGTACCTAAAAAATTATGGGATTCTTTTTTAAATTGGTCTAATGGTCATTTTCTTTTTTTCCCATAACATTTAAATGAATATATTCATTTCGCTTGAATTATCACAGTGAATTATCTGGTTAAATTCAACTCGGTTCTATAATGCTCTTTAAAGAATTGGCATTGTGTGATTCATTGAAAGTGCTGTGTAGGTACAATTTAATATCAGAACCTAGAATGTCAATAAAGGAAAGGAGATAATATACCAACAAATCACCGATAGCAGAAGTAATAAAATGTGTTTGCGTTTGGAAATTATAAGGGGGACCTGCTTATTAAATGCAATTTCTGAAATAAAGACATAAATCAAACGTACAAAGGGAGTGAAACTAATCAATATAATGTGTTTCTGGTGCCTAAATCAACTGCTGAAAATTTGCATTCAGGCTGAAAACATGGAAAGGTTAGACCCACACACACACACACACGTGTGCACATGCTCACACACGCACACACACACACACAGAATATTTAATATTTAAATGTTTACTGGTGTCCAAAATGGACAACAACCTCAAAGTAAGTGAGGTGGTGACATTAATTAATTTTTAAAAATATTTCTTGAAACAGCAATAGTAGCTCATGGTGCAGAAATCCATATGTACATGTATTTGTTTAAAAACAAAATACTCTTTATCAGAATTGATTTTACAGTCAGTAGGCTATATTGCTGTGCATGCCCAATGCAGCCGATTAATTTATTTGGACCACATCTTGTAATGCAAACCAGCCAAAGATAACAGGTCAGAAAAGCAAGATACTAATGTGCTGATATCAATGCATTGAGATGAATGGGACTCTGCACCAGGGGCCCTGAATCCCGCCCCTTTGCCCCAGTGAGACATACTGTACACGACTGCGAAAGCAGAGGAGGCGGGGCGGGGTCAGACTGTCGCCTTTACTTCAAAGGCCGCTGGTCCCCGAGGCGCTCAGCACTGTATCGCGCTCGCTGGTACGACAAGAGCCAAAATGGCCGCATTGTTACCTGGCAGGAAGGTGGTGTGGTGACAGAGTTGGAGGGGGGGTGGGAAAGGGGAGGAGGGGGGAGATGGGTCACACCGACACTTCAAAAATGGAATCCGCTACTGAAATTTTACCATGCCGACGAAGAATTCTGCAGCACCCACCAGTCAAACATTCTTTATTATATTCTTTCATTAATCAAGGATTTAATACGGACTCCTTATGCGTCCATGCTATTTGCTTTGTACTTTAATTAATTTGGATATGAAGCAAAAATGACAATATATTGGGTATTGCAGTATATTTTTCAAACATATGGTCATGCAGTTTAGTAACGTTAAGACAGAACGTGACTGCAGTTTCCCATCGGGGAGTTGAACCCATAACCTTCAGGCGACAGGCTTCGACATGCCCCCTCTATGCCACTGGGCTGTGTGAGCTGGGACGGAGAGGCAACTCACTCACCGTTTCTTTGATCTCGCTCCTCAACTCTACTGTCTCCGCGCTCATGGCTTTGAGCACATACCTGCTGTCTGGCTGATCACTGCATTCGTCAGCTCCAAAAAAAAAGCCATATTTTTGGTTGCGTGAGGGTGAATTCCAATGCTGTGATTTAACTTAAAGCAAATAAGCGCAAAGTAGACCAAAGACTAACAAAACCCCTTTTTTTTTTTCGGCTCGTGATGCATTGCACTGGAAAAGAATGCAAAGCGTTAGCTGGTGCAGAGACAGATTGTCAGCGATGTGTTTATTTTCAAAGTCTGTTGTCATTATTGATGGCTGTTGTCAGAGCATTTCAGATATTTGGTTAACCTGGGGGGGCTGCTTCAGTCTCCGCGCGAGCGAGGGGGGCCCATTAAAAGAACCAATAATAAACCAAAAGTTATGGTACAAAATGTTAACGTTTGTAATTGCGAATGTTTATATTTATTTTTAGGGAAGACCTTAAGCTCAAATGGGCCTGAAACTCTTCTGGAATGTGCTTTAAAGGCGATATGTTTTAAAAAGCATATATTCCTCTGAAAATATAACCCTTTATTCAACAGAGAGCGATTATTTCAACATTTATGTTTTCTGTCATCGCGTACGAAAATCTGATACTCATCTTTTCTTTTTAAGAAATTTGGAAGCTGGTCATGCAGCGAATGAGTGTGTGTGTGTGAGAGAGAGAGAGAGAGAGACACAGAGAGAGAGAGAACTACGCTTGAAAGAACCTTACTGGCGCAGGTGAAACACCGACAGACCGCACCTCTAAAAACTCAGGTGGCGCTTTGGCGCGCAGTTAATTAAGGTTTTAATTGAGCGGTTCTGTTTGGCTCTTTTATACCTCATAAAGCGGACTCCGGGGGGGGGGGGGGGCACAGCGGAGCCCGACTCCAGCTGCAGGTGTTGGGCCTGTTGGGCGGCGTAAATTACATGTGCAAGTACGCCCCCCATCCTCACATCGACTTAATTACCACTCAGCCGAAATCTTTATCACCCCCCCACTCTGCCTTTCTCTGCCTCTCCACACACAATCATCCAATTATATGCTAATATTGTTGCTATATGCTATAGTAATATATATATATATATATATATATATATATATATATATATATAGATATTTAAGTACAGTTGTGGATGGAGATCATGCTCTGAGCTCCCAGCATCTCCGCTGAGGAAGCAACTGGCCAAACAGTTTGTACCGGCTCCAAGGGTGGCCATTACGGCTCAAGCGATAGAGCCGCCTCATCACAGTTTCACTCTGCGCACAGGCACGGCCCATGTACCAGTCTGCCTACCTTGCTTGCAGTGTGTGCAGGCGAGAGTCTGTAACGCCTAGCAGGTAGCGACCACATAAATCACACAGGAGCATTAATTAAGGATCCCCCCCGCACCCCTTCCTGTTTCTAAATGATCACATATAGAGATCCCAACTTTAAACTGTGTATGGTGGCAGGGTAGGAGGGGAGGCCTGTGGACTCCTTTGATCTCTCCCTGAGTACCACGCGCTCGGTGGCTGGAAGCGTTTAATTGAAAATGACATCATGCGTCTGTTGTTTTTTTCATTGGAAACCCGATGCACCCGTTCATTGGAGGAAAGTGCATGTTTAATTCACCGCCCACTTGCAACGGCAAGATGAATGCGCGATGTGTCTGCAGAAAGCTGGCCTGGTCGCTGTGGTTTTGAGGACATGATACCAAGCCTCCAAGGAAATGAGATGCCCCTGCTGCCATGCCACTCCCCCCCCCCCCCCCCCTTCAATGATAGAAGCACTCTTACATTAAACTAATGTGTTGAATAAAATGAAGTAAAAAAGTGGAAATGGGACATGATTTTGAAACCATTCCATGTCCTGTATTTCATATTTGCGATTTTGTATCAAGGCCAAAAATGATTTTGGCAAATGCATTATTGAGGTATAAGTAGTGTCTATTCAAGCAATTTAATTTCACAAGCAGGCATCCATAAACAGTCCTTTTTCACATAGACCTTTTCATTTTTAGTATACCTCATGGTACGAGACTTAATGAACCAAATAAAGCTGTTGTAAATTTCACACTTTACACTGCTACAAAAGTAAAATACATCAAATCTACGTGCAATCAAACGATTCATGAAATATCTGATCTATTCAAGTAGAGAGTGTCTATATACAATTAATGTACACTATAAGTAGTTATAGTTGGTAAGGGAACCCAGCATTAAAGATTTAAGATTTTCATTTTTCATTTATACATTTATTGGGTTTTTTAAAAAAATTATTAACACTTTTATATTTGTTTTTTCAACTGTATTAGTGGGGGGGAAACAAATGTATGATAAAATAGTTTAACCCTTTAAGGTGTGAGATCACAAATAAGTGACTAGAATGTTGTTAACAGAACATTCTAATGCTGATGTCACAATCACTACTGGCGATGGAAAGCGAAGGAGTTCTAGAACACTGACTTAGAAGTTGGGGGGAAAAAAAACATCTCTTGAAAGGGTTAATCATTAGGCATGAGTTACACACAGGGAAAATCACATCTACAGTCTGATCTGAGGTGGACAGCTATGGTGAATTACCCCAGACACACTGCTGGGTATATGTGTACAGTGTACAGTGCAGCCTTTCCCTCTGAGTGGGGGGTGGGAGTGGGGAAAGACTCATTTATTTCTTTTAAACATTTCTGTGTGTGATTTTCACAGTGAAACAGGGGCGATAATGCGCGGCCTGTTCCCGCCGGATTAGGGGGTGCACCGTTGGGGGGGCGACGGCAGAGGGAGCGTCGGGGGCGTCTGTTCGTCTTCGCAGCGCCGTAATGGCAGCAGGGCCCCTGAGCAGCGGGCCCCGGGGCCCCCAAGATTTATGGGGCCGGTCTACTCCCCGCGCATTTATGGTCCTGTGACCTCAGCACTGAACCCAGAGCAGGAGAGGAGAGGAGGGGGGGAGGAGGGAAGGAGGGAGGGGTGAGAGATGTACGCTCCACAGAGACAGGGACGAAGGGGAGGGGGTTGCGGTGAAATTACACACACACACACCAGGCACACATGCATGCACACACATGCGCACACATACAGACCCATCAGACACACATGCACGCACAGACATGCACACACACACACACACAAATACATATCCACACACACACATATACACGCACACTACACACATGCAGATATACACACACAGCTGAATGTAATAATGCACAGTAGCAGTATTTTACTTGAAATGAAACCTGCTTCAGTGAAAAAACTAAGACAGTGTTGCTATTACCAGTCTGCTCTGTCCTGCTGCGATAAAACCATTCAGTGGAAAACAATCCACACTGCATTCACCAGCCCCAGCCTTCTGACCAATCGCAGAGAGTCTCACATCAGCTGATTCAAAAACGAAAAAGCAACAGCGCCCGATGACCCCCCCCCCCCCTTCTCCCCCCTCCCCGATCAGCTGATCAGCTCGCAGAACGACCCCCCCGGGCTCAGCGACAGTGGCGACCCTCTCCTGTAGTCCCGGATAATCCTGGAGATCTACGCGTGCTGACCAAGCTCGACGCACGCCGCGGAGGGGGCGTAAAACACCCAGCTAGCCTTCTTTAAACGGACCCTGCGCTCCCCGCCCCCCCCCTCCCAGTCCCTCACGCTCCCCGTTCAGAGCATCGAACCCGGACCGCCGTTCCCCTCGTCACGCTCTCAGGCCCGCGATTGAATTCGGTTTTTTTTTTTTGGCGCGGGAGCCGGCCTGCTCGTCTCGGCGGGCCACGGGACCGTCCAGCCGGAAACCGAATTTGCGAGCTGAGCGATACCCCCCCCCTCCGCTAACCACCCCCTCCCCCCATTACGACCTGAAGCAGAGCTGAGCCGGAGAGAAAACATTCAATAAAACGGCCGATGCGTGTTTGTGTACTTGTATGGTTTTTTTGGGGGGGGGGGGGCGGGGGCTTGCCTTGGGGGCCAGAGAGTGATGATTCGCCACCCGCAGCTCACACTGTAGCAGAGGCGATTGTGACGGGTCATGGTGCACACATACTGGGCGGAGAATGCGTTAAAAATGATCTGTTTGTTTTCACTTGGTTTGTTCTTAAGAGGACTGTTACATATTTATTATACTTAATAGAAATATTCCATTTTCAATTTCATAATGTTTTTTCTAATCAATATTTAAATATATTCAATTTTTTTATTTATTATACAAAAAATGTTGACATATAAAGAATATAGGATCGCTTATTAAAAACACACAAACAAAACCACCGCATAACACACAAATCTCAAACTATGATACCAGCGGTCAGGTCGTGCATAGAGGGAAAACAAAATTACATACACATACACATACGCATACACATACTTAACATAGACTACTCCAAAACCCTCTAATATTTGTAACAGCGGTGCAGTTTGTGCAGAATGTGAAGACCAGTGCGTTGGCTCTGCGTGCAGCAGAAGCTCCAGCGTTAGTCCTCCTCTCCTCACTCTTTCCCTTTAACGCACCGGCATCCCACCGGCCGGTTCCCTTCTCCATTTTGTGTGCTCCTCAGCTCCTGCCCGTTTCAGCGCCGGTGATGATGGACGTGCGGGCGAGTGAGCGGGCGGGCAGGCGGGCGGGCGGGCGAGCATGCGGGCGGGCGGGCGGGCGAGCGGGCGGGGCGCTCTGGCCCAACCAGAAACGGCGCTGCTGAGAGGAATTACCCGGCTTTATGAGCCATAAAATTTTTATTCATCTCCACACTCAAGCGGGTTTTGGCCACGGGTCGACATGCCTTAAATAAGCTGAAACAATTCCAGCGCCCCCAACCAGAATTAGCATTTATCTCTGCTCGGAGACTTAATGGACTGTTTATTGTTTAATGTTCGGCTTCAAGTTCATAATCGATCTTTTTCCTTTTTTTTTGTTCCTCCTGCGTGTTGAGATTGAGGTATGGGATACAGTTTTCTCTCTCTCTTTCTCTCTCTCTCTCACTCACTCTGTCTCTCTCTCTCATTCTATCCCTCTTTCTTTCTCATTCTCTCTTTTTCTCTCTCTCTGTCTTACTCTCTCTCTCTCTGTCTCCCTCTCTCTCTCTCTCTCGCTCTCATTTCTCTCTCCCTCTCTCTGTCTCCCTCTCTCTCTCTCTCCCTCTCTCTCCCTCTCTCTCTCTCTCTCTCTCTCTCTCCTGCCGTCATGTTCTGCACCCCATTGGATGTCGCAGGGGGCTCACACTCCCCCACTGCACTCCATCGGCAGCCCCTGACTTCCTCTGACAGATAAGTATCCAGTTCAGAGTTTGGTTTTCCTGTTGTTTTACTGCTGACCTGCAGCTCAACTTTGACCCCTGACCCCAGGAGGTATCTGTCATGACAGGAGACTGCTTAACACAAAATGGTGCCCCGTTCCGAGGGAGAGAAAAACAGAGAAGGCGGCGCGAGGGGTTGGGGTTTGGGGGGGGGGGGGGGGGATCTTTTATGTGTTCGCTTTTCCTTTTGTTTTCTTATGAAGAAATCGTCGCCTCGCCCCCACCCTCGCCCACCCTTTCATTTTCGTCCCCTTTCAAGCAGTGTTCTTGGTCGCCACAGGTACCGACCCAGAACAGCAGGATTCTGGGAGACTGTAAGGGAGAGCCTTAATGAGCCGACGGCACTAATGCATGCAAATGAGATGCGCAAATAAACGCATGGGACAGGAGCGAATTCAGGGGACGGGGAAAGAATCTCAGCCACTTGAGTACCATGCCTTCAGCTAGAAGATGAGGAGCTTTGATAGCCAAAAAAAAAAACAAAACACTATAATAGGTAACACAACCATATTTTTTTCTGTATTCATTTCTTTTAATACTTGAGTTTGGTCATTCAGGTTACCCACTAATGGCATTTTACTCCCATTTGCAACTACATTGGAAAATACTGTGGGACGCAAATCTGTTTGGATGTTCCGGAGAATTATTCATTTGCCACACTTTTTGTTTTGTTAATTTTTGGGTTTTTTTTTTTTTTTTTTGGAATTTTTGAATAAATGAACTAGTTCAATGAGTGCACATGCACATTTGATTTTTTTTAATTATTTGTATGTGCATGTTTGATTCAACATGTGTAATTTGTTTTAGGTTTCAATGTAAAGAATTGTATTTGTCTGTTGCACCATGCAAAGAATATATTTTTGATATGTTTTGCACATATAGGAATCTGTCATTATCAAGAGATAATAATAATCTGTTTTGCAAGAAATTATTTGGAAGTTTAATTTCAATCACATTTGCATCAGTAAGTATATTCTGCCTTATAATGGATTTTACTTTTTAGATTTTAACAGTATAGCCTAAAAGAATTGAAAACTACACAGAAATGTAGGTGAAAAATAGCACACATACGCACATTCAATTTATAACTTGGTTTAGTCATTGCTTAATGTTTCATCTGTCATGGAAATTAATGTTACTTGCAATGAAATGAATGGAACACCTCATTTACGTATAATAAATTCAAACACAGGCTGTCATCATTAATAGCAGTAATGGCTGCATCCAGTTAATAATTATCAGGACTGTGATACACATTAGCGTTAGATAAATTGTTGGCGTTTCAAATTGTATCAGCCCAGCAAACTCATTAATGTGTCAAATTCAAAAACACACTCACAAAAAAACAAAAGCTTTATTTCTCCACCTTCACCCGTACGACCACGTGCCGCGTGACCGGCTTGAATTTTCACCGCGTATCTTCGCCCGTTGACGAGCCAAGAGGCATCTCGGTTCACTAACAATGCAATTACTGCAGAGAGTGAGACTGACAACCCAGCGCTTCTCCTGACCTTTTGCATCGAGCACATCCCCGGCAGTACCTTCCACCCCTCTCCACAGTGTAGTCTGCAGCGGGGAATGGGAAATTTATAACACTTTACACCTATCTTCTACCTTTAGGTCACATATGGAGCGTCGTGTGTGTGTGTGTGTGTGTGTATGTCTGTGTGTGTTGGTTGGTTTTTCAGACAAAAAAAAATGCAAAAGAGGCTTCCATTATTTGGTTTCTTTATATATTTTACAATAGTTATTGTAGTTATTTTTGTCACGTGAAACTTCATCAAAAATATTAACATATATTAACCCAAACATGATTAACCCAAATGCATTTAGTTTTAATTAATTTGTGCCCACGTGTTAAAACGTTTTATTTCACCCTCGATTTAGATTTTTTCAGAAATTCTGCCATTATTTTTTATTAAAATATTTACTTCGATAGGATGACGCTTAGTGTTTTTGCATTGCATTATAGAAATGTGCGACTAGACCGCGGAAAGATCAGAACGACTTTGTAAATGCGAGTCACGTGTAAAATAAAAACAATGCAAACAACGAAAATGGGAAGTTACAAATTAAAGGCTGGTGCTCACTACAAAGAAATTCCGCGTTTGCCAGTTTAGGCTACCCACGAGATTGGGCTCCTGGTTGCTGAGCGGGGGACTCTGCAGTTTTGCATTGTTAGCAGCGCCTTCTAATTTGAGTGCGTGCCGAACGCGTGACAAGTGAGGGAAGGAAAAGCGGTCACGCTCGCGCTGGCTGGTAATCACCGAGCTGCTTAAAGGCGCGACACATTCGACACGAGCGGACCTGAATCAACTTTACCATCAGGAGCACAGGGAAAAAAATAAAAAGAAAAGGTTCATTAATTTTTAGAGAGAGAATTAGAGTGGCACCTGATGAAGTCGACTTTGACGCGCGTTAATTGCTCCACAGTTCTCCTAATTAGTGATTTTCACATTCTTTTACTGCTGTTGTGTTGACGGTGCTATCTGTTTTTTTCTCTCCTAACAGGGCTCGGCATCCGATGCTCGTTGCAGCAGGACGTGACGTGCAGGACTATTATCTAATAGTCTAACCAAATTAGTGGAAATTCAGTGTGCAGGATTTGTTCTGAATGTAGGTGGTAGTGTAAATTTAAAGAACAGTAATAAACAACTTCACAATTTCCAGGAACAAAAGGACAAAGAAATTAAAGCCCTATAAACCAAATTAACTGAACTGTAAAAATGTTATATCTAGGAAATTAAATACATTGGGAACTGTGAAATGGAAAGTATTTTTATTATTCTGTACTGACTGATTAGCAGAAACTGAAACTCTTCTGTTTAAACAGATGTTTAAAAATAGACAAAAGCAATATATAATCTCCAGATCTTTCCCAAAAAAATATTTAGACTTTTTTTATTTGTATAATATTTTCAAATACTGCACAGACTGCAATGTAATTGAAACTATACTTTCAAAAATACCTCAAAATTGTATCCTAGCTTTATTTTAACAAAGCTTCGTATATGTGACATATATCTATAATGAAATCATGTCCTGTGCCTACAAACACCGAATTCAATCAACATTTTTTTTAGCCTTGACATTGTCAATAAATCCAATTGTTTTTTTATTTTTTATTTGTTTGTTTTTTGTAATGTTGGGGTGAGTAAACAGTAGATAATTTCTATACATGAAACTCTTAGTTGATTTAATATAGGCATAAATACTCTCTCCCTCTTTCTCTGACACACGTGTTTGTTTGTGTGTGCATGTGTATGTGCATATATATATATATATATATATATATATATATATATATATACACATACACACACACACACACACACACACATATATATATATACACACATACACACACACACACACACACACACACACATATATATATGAGATAACCTTCATTCTTATATTAGTTTTGACGACTTTTCATAAAAATATTGGAATAATGCGGTGATCGGCTGAGGACTGCCCTTCCGGTGAATCGCTGGTTACCTGCTGCTGGTGTGCCGTTCATACGAGCCCCGGTATTACCAGGCTTTGTTATTGCCGAGCCCGGGGGCGAATTGTTTATGACACCAGTAATGGGAGTAATTGTTATTGTTGAAATTACCTGTCAGCCGGCCCCCGGCCCTGGCCCTTGTCCCACTGACAAACAGTGACAGCGGAGATAGATTCTGCGAGCATCCCCTGTGATGGCTTCTCCCGCTTGTAATAAGGATCTCTGGGCTCCTGATAATTTGGCTGTCAATGCCGGCTGCAGCTTCCGGAGCCCCCCCTCCCCTAAACCCCACCACCCCCCCCCCCCCCCCACCCCTCGCCAAATTGTCATTCATTTTGACGACAACAGCAAAAAAAAAAAGGTGGGGTGGAGGGAGAGAGAATTATCCAGATTAATTTGCTCGTTTACACGTGGCCCGGGACACTGTAACCCTGCCGAAAAAGGATCATCTTCCTCGGGCCCCGACCCATAAATCCTACTTTATTTTAATAACACCGCACCCCTCACAGCCCCCCATCTCCATATTGTCATCTGTGGATCTTGTGTGTGTGTTTGTGTGTGCATGGATGTATGGGTTGGTGTGTGTGTGTGTGTGTGTGTGTGTGCGTCTGTTTATGCGTGTGTATGGATCACAGCAATCCATTATCCATCATCATTGTGCATGATGTCCCCAATTTTTAAAAAAAAAAAAAAATATATGCATTTTAGTATTTCCAAAAAACGCTTGGAACTTGGTAAAGCAAAGGACTGTTGAATTGAATTCAACAGTCCTTTGCTTTACCAAGTTCCAAGCGTACAAATATAATTATTGCACAGAATTAAGGTGCATCACGAGCAAAACAGGAAGGAGATTCAGATAACAGTAAACGTAAACTGGCCCCTGAATTGCCTCTGAGGATAGTATTTATTATTATTATTTTTTTTAATGGCGGTCCACGTCATCATCAGGGGCGGCTTCGAACGTCCCTCCGTGGACAGGTCTGTCTGCGAGACCCCAACGCGTTAAGCAGGGGTCCCGCGCGCTGCCAGAGCTGCTTGTGCGTTTCTCAGATCGCCAGTCTCAAAATGTCTGTCATTTTCACGGACGGGTGGGGGAAAAAAGCGACGCGCTCTATGACGAAGGCGCGGAGACGTGTGTCAAAAGCCTCCCGAGTACTCAGCCCTTTATGAAATGGCCCGGTTGATAAATTGGTACCAAGAGGGCACGTTATTAATTACTGAGAGTTTAATACCGTATCAGTTACATTGAACTGGAGTAATGTACTGTCTTTGAATCAGATAATAATTCTTTCCTCCTACTGTCTCTCTCTCTCTCTCTCTCTCTCTCTCTCTCCCTCACCCATATTTATTTCTTCTTTATATCTACCTCCCATTTTTTAATAGATAGATATACTGTGGACAGTTTCTGTTGACGACAAATTGTTTATTGTATTTGGTGATAGCGTGCTGTACTCAATCTCAGCCAAGTCCCCCTTCACACATTGCAACAAAAGTGGACATTGACAATTTACTGAACTAAAATACCGCCCGTAGCTGCAAATTCATCTTTCTTAAATTATTTGTCAAATCGTTTTCTCTCTCTCTCTCTCTCTTTATCTTTTATACCTTGCTTCATCCTACTTTCCATCTACCTGCAGGAATAAAGCCTGGTTTTGATTATGTTACCACTGAGGATCGCTCCAGATAAGCGGACTGACTCGCTCTCTTTTTTCCAATAGACACTTCCCCATTGTTGCTTTCATCTTTTATTCAGACGGTGCCATTAACGGAGAACGAGTTTATCAAGAATGCAGAAATTGGGTTGGGGGGGGGGCGTGTCATTAATCTTCGTTTCCAGATGTGGTGGCTGCGGTGAAGTTGATTAAAGATTTGAACGTTATGTGGACACACACAGATGGGCAGACATTAGTGGGGAGAGAGCGATTTCGATAGGCTAGCAGGCGTTAATGAAAACAATGATTTATATTCCGGGGGAAAATTCTAACGATGCTGTTCAGAACAATCTTGTGAGTCTTCTTACAGGATCACCAGTGTAAAAAAAAAATGTGGCAATATGGATTGCAAAATAAGAACCTAATGCATTAAAAAACTAACTACCAAAAACAACAACAACAATAATAATAATAATAATTATTATTATTATTATTATTATTAGTAGTAGTAGTAGTAGTAGTATTATAAAAATAAGAAGAAAATAATTTTAAATATGTTCCTTTTGGTTCATATTTGCACACATACACAAACATAGACACAGAAACGCACACACAAGCGAAACACAGTTTGTGTGTGTGCGCATGTGTGCGAATATGAACCAACAGCAGATTAAAATTAACGTTCAGATAGATTTCCGTCTTAAGACGACCAAATCAATGGAGCAGCGCGTGAGTCTGAAAGCTCCCGTGAAGGTTGCCAACGTGACCCCGCGGCGGAGCTGGGGCCACAGACACGGGGCCGCACCGCGTAAGAACGATCTCCCCGCATCGCTAAAATGGATCACAGGCCTTCCTAGCGGGCTCCGTCCCATTCGTCCCATTGGTTCACGCGTTTTACGAGTTCCCGGCCGTCCAACGCCTGCCCGTGTACACGTGTTCCTCATTTAATTACGCTTCTTTTTTTTTCTTTCTTTTTTTTTTTACAGTTACACCACAGGGAGATTCAGGGTGAGCTGAGCTCTGAAGTGTCCCTCTGTCCACTCCTAGAACAAATAAAGGGGGTCTTCAGGGTCGCTCAGAGAATCCGCAGTGGGCCTTTCTCACCATCCCATTCACCACAGTCCAGCTGTGAAATATATGGCAATATATTATAAATAAGTATATGTTTTTTAAAAATATATATATTTTGAGACATATATTTTACAGTGGTGTATGTTTTAATACATCGCAAAGTGTAATTTATATATTTGGCAAAATGCGTTGTCTTTATGACATATTTTATTTCAGTGCATTTTCAGTATGTCTCGTTTCGGTTTATTGCAAGACCCTGGGATCAAAGATAGTTCTCCCACCAGCTGTTTCTTTGTCCATGCAGGTGTGCATTGCCATAGACGTAGTGTTCACTATATTTATATAATATGATCGTATACTGTGAATGTGCCTCATTTTCTCCAGAATGAACTCTTCAATCAGACGGGCTTCAGTGGAATGTGTTTTTTTTTTTTTTTTAAATGACAGTTATTAAGTCAGAATAATTACGGGGTTATGGTTTCAATAAATTGGCTCATTTTAATTTGATAAAGAGCTGTAACGTGAGAGGCCTCTCATATTAGTGGAATACGGCGTTATTGGTTGATTAATATTGGGGGGTGTGGGGGAGCAGCGGACAGGGGGGGGGGGCACCAGCAACCAACAGGAACATGTGGGTTTAGTATCTCTTTTCATCCTGAGTGGGTGTGGGGGTGGGGTGGGTGGGGTCTGGTTGGGTGAGGTAGGGTACTGTAGGGTAGGGCAGTGTTGGATAGGGTAGGTTGGGGGGGGGGGGGTGGGTGGTAATGATTTGAAGGTATATCCAGAACGTGATGGTCTCATTTTCAGATGACCAATGTGTTCATCCGGCAACACCTGCATAACCGGCTTCATAACCAAGATCTTCTTCTCTTCTCTTACACACACTTGGGATCCTTGCATGCCACTGTGACATGGTTGTACGTGCATGTGTGTGTGTGTGTGTGTGTGTGTGCATGTGTGAATGTATGTGTGTGTGTGTGCACGTGCGTGTCTGTCTGTGTGTGTGTGTGTGTGTGTGCATGTGCGTGTCTGTGTGTGTATTAGTGTGCATGTGTGTTTTCCTCTTTTTCGTCTAGTGTCCGCTGCAGCCACACACTGTACATTGCACACCGAACGAAGAGTCGTTTTGACACGGGGCTGGGTGAGCCTGAAATATGACTCAGCGCCAGTCTGGTGCATCAACACACGGCGGCCGCTTGCTCACCATGGTCCTGTCAGCCAATGGCTGATCTGAACGATGCTTCACTCCGCTGGGAGAGCCGAGCCAAAAGTGCATCGGTTCACCTGTCAGCCAATGGCTGATCTGAGCGATGCTTCACTCCGCTGGGAGAGCCGAGCCAAAAGTGCATCGGTTCACTCAGCCCTTGAGTCTAATTGAAAGGAGGACTTTAACGTCGGCGCGCAATTAAATGCAAGTGTGTTAGTCGTTTTTTTTTTGGGTTTTTTTGTTTTTTTTCGTTCCTTGACAAACACAGTTTGGCAAGTTCGACAGTCGCCAAACGGAACACACCTAAATGCGTCTTATGAAGAAAGGAAAATGAAAAGCTTGCATATAACTGCGAGTCTGTGAATGACTATAATTATACGAGTGCATCGAACCCTGTCCAAGATCGCTGCTTTTGGAAAAAAAATGCTCAAGTTGGAAAAAAAAAATTAAAAGCGTAAAATGAGCAAAGAAAGTAATAAAAGTTCTGGCAGATCCAGTTTTTGGAACAGGTTCCAACAGAAGAGAGAAGATAATTAATGGAGGCTTGAAGAGCAAGCTGACTTTCCCCTGACCAAATGACTTACTTCAGGGGAGTGTGACCCTCTTGTTTATGCAAACGACATGTCCTCCGCCTGAATCTTTGCTTTCTGCACTCAGTATGTTCTGGAATTTTCCTGTATGAGCGGAAATGGAAATCTTTTCAACGCAATATTTCTGAGTGTCTTCTGTCTTCAAACTCATTTATGCAAATGGTATATATGCCAATATGTTGCAAATATGTGGACTTTTCAGGAAAATATAATAGTGACATATATTTGAGTATATGACAGAAACAATAATTTTGTATATTTGCTGATATGTTCTGAAGTCTTGTGATATATTGCGATAAATATATTTATGTGTGAATAAATTTTAAAATATATTTGATTTCAATAACGGCAGGCACAAATTGGCTTCCATCCAGAAAGCACCAAGCTGCTTCTATAAGCAGTATAATCCCCTTAGAATTGTTAAACCTTTGGAAATCCTTGAGTGAATGGTCATCAATGACATCATCATACTCACTGTGGTGTTATTTTATCCTGCCCTCCCCTCTCTCTCTCTCTCTCTCTCTCTCTCGAGGAGAACAGGGGTATCGTCCCACTCCCTCTCCCTCCTTCATGTTTTCTGCTTGTGATGTTGTTCCCCTTGCTGCCGTCCAACCCCACACCTCCCACACCTCCCCCCCCCCCCGCCCCCCACCTTGCCCTTTCCTTGTGACCTGTCTCTCCCAGCCCTTGGATGAGACACACACAGGTTGGGCTTTAACAAGGACCAGATGGACGGAGTGTAGGAACTGTCCAAATGGCTCTGAGAAAGCAGGATCTGTCAGGCCTGGGGAGACTGGAATTTTTCAGTAATAAAAACGGGATTTATTACCCCCTCTACCACAGTCACGGTCCCAAGAGCCCACACTGATAAAAAGTATACATATATATATATATATATATATATATATATATATATATATATATATATATATATGTGTGTGTGTGTGCGTGTGTATTTATATATGTGTACATATATATGTGTGTGTGTGTGTGTGTATATATATATATATATATATATATATTTCCCTGACATGCTTGGAATATATTCTCAGAGACTCGCTTGCGTTGTTTGTCAGGGAAGTGCGAAAGGTGAAGCCTTTTTGCTGGTCCTTGCTGAGAATGTACCTGCTCCAGCGGTCCCTTTTCACAATAGCTGTGTAATTGAAACCAGAGGCTGGAAGATTTGATAAATTACTTGACCCTGAAGGAATGTGAGGGCCGTAACTTTGTGATGCGTTTTTCGTGTTTCTCTGTGTGTACCGACATGTGTGTATGCATGTGTGTGTATGTGTGTGTGTGTGTGCATGTGTGTGATTGTGTCTGTGTGTGTGTAATTGTGTTTAGATGCTGACGTGCACACATGAGAATAGGCACACAGTCACCTCTCAATTTTTTCTCTCTGTAAACCCTGTACACGAGTTCCCTGCATGCACATGTTGGTTTACATTTAAGGAATAAATCTGAAAAATTCACTTCAAGCAATTCATGAGATATGTTGTGATAGTTCACACACACACACGGGGGGGGGGGGGACTGACATGTGCTACCCAACTATTCATAAATAATAACCCACACCCATCTCCACCAAGCCAGCAATAATGCTTGTCAAAAAAAAAAACAAATGAAAGAAGCTGCAGAAATCAGTTCAAAAGCACAATTTTTGAGCGTCTTCGTATTTCAAAATGACCCTCCGCATTAATGGCAGCACTAAATCACGACTGTTATCTGGAGAAAAGACGGCCGTTCCTCTTTGTCAGGGGCAGAATTATTTTTCTTTCTCTTTTTTTTTGTCTTGGATTTGAGACGTATGTCTTAACTGTACTCCGATCACACTGATAAAAAGGAGGGTTCTATTTTTGAGAGCGTTTGACAAACGGGACGCGATACGAGCAACGCTCGAGGCAGAAGAAGAAAAAAAAAGGCGAACCTTTCGCAGGGTACTGAAAGGTCATGACAAAGTACACAAAGCGAGTGCTGAGACTTATGGCCTGCAGCCCTGTTAAACTGAGTGGCCTGTACATTTTCGCAATTATAATTGCTTTTCGCAGCTTTTCAATCATGGCCTCCCCTTCTCAGAACGTCGCCGTGTTTTCGCAACTTTTCCAAAACCCTCCATGCCGACCACGTCGCTCTCTTTCGGGTTTTTTTTTCGAGGGGTTTTAACTCCGAGCATTTCGGTTTTTATTTTTTTGTTTTTGTTTATTAAGTGTACGCTGCTTTTTGAACTTGGGGGAATTAACGGCATTAACGAGGAACCGCGAAGAGATCAGAGCTACCGCCGGGGTAAGATGGCGGTAAGTTTGTGCGGCGTGCCTTCTCACTTGTTGATAGTTCTTGCCTGCCCCCCTGGCCTAGCCGCTAGCGAGGGGACGAAGCCGAGCTCTGCCTTTTGACAGACGCATAAATATTTCCCTTTCTATTTTCTGAAATGGCTTTTAATTTAACAAGTTTTACGGCCCTAATATTAAGCACATATGTTTTACAAGGCGCTGTGTCCTCCAGCTAACCCTTGGTTTTCCCTGCTTTTTACCTCTGAGGTAGGGGGTGGGGGGTGGGGGGGGGGGGCGAGGGGGAGGTGGGGTGGCTGAGCAAGTTTAAGGGTGGGGGGGGGGAGGGTGGTGGTCGTGGGGGGAGGAGAGGGGGGCCTGCTTTCCCCCAGTAGTTCCCCTCTCTCTGGGACAGCTGTGGTAGGACGAGGAGTGTCGAAACCCCTCACCACCCACTCCCCCCGCCCCCCCGCGCCCCAAACTACTCTCTCCTCCCAATGAACCCAGGGGCTCCAGTCCTACACCCCCATCCCACTCCAGCCCCCATATTACCTTAGGGAGCTCAGGCACACCGGTATGCTTACACAGTGGACGGGCACCATAAATGTTGCTGCAGATCTAAGAGCTCTTTTCTTGGTGGACTCCTAAATATACTCTTTTTTATTATTATTTTTGGGAGTGTTGGGCGGGGGCTTCTGTGCGTGCGTGTGTGTGTCTGAGTGTGTGGTGTGCAAAATGTCTGTACTGTTAATATTAACTGTCAAAATGCTCTTGATGTCAGTTATTAGTTCTGTTGCAAAATGTTTTTGTTTTTTTCACTCGCACTGGTCTATTACACTTTCCCAGTTGCTTCACTAGTCAACAACAACAACAACAAAACAACTAATTTTTTTACTTAAAATACATTGGCCTTCATATAGCCATAATTGACTCCACTAAGGTCCTTTGCATGGGATTAAAATGGAAACTGTCCACGGAAATTGTGTGGACCTCCCCTGTACTGCTGTGTGTAGGTTAGGTCCAACGTGACCTGTGAGGTAAAGCATATAGTCCAAGTTCTTTGCACTCCAGATTTATTATGGTGGCACTGGATTTGGGGGGAAAAAAAGATGGGGGGGTATGGGGGGGGGGGTTGATACAAGACTCAAACAAGTCACTGAGAGCTTGTGGTCTCTCCCCCAGGGACAAATTGATGTCAAGTTCCGCTGTCCGTCAGGATTAAGTGTCTGTTTGCTCTCTGCTCACATGTGGTTTGGGGACAAAACAGGCCCGGGTCTCTTTGCTTCCGTACAAAGCATCTCAAGTTGCCTCAGTATTTTTTTTTTTTTTTTTTTTTTAAGCGGAGGGGGAAAGCGAGGAGGGGTGGGGGACAAGAAAACTTTAATCTGCTGTCTCAATTTGAAATTTGAAAACACCAGTCATGCGCTGAGTCGCGAATCCCACGTCGGCTTCCCCTTTTTCCCTGACTCCACGTTAGCCATCTGGCCTTCAGCCCTTCGAAGACTTGGTTCGTGGAATGTCTTTTTTTTGCTGTTGTTGTTGTTGTTGTTGTTCAAAATTCTATGTCAGTGTTCTAGAACTCCATTGCTCTCAATTACCAGTACTGACTGTGACATCAGCACTGGAATGTTCAGTTGAGAACATTCTAATCACACATATATATGATCGCCTTCCACCTTAAAGGGTTCAAAAGTGCAGTCGTTTTTTTGGGGGGGGCTTTGATATCCATCCTTCCTTTTAAGTGGCGAGACCTTATCACCGACACAAAGTCCAGCTGCTCTGTTCCCACTTTGCGGGTCTCTGACTCTTTTTCTTTCCTGGAACCTGGGGCCTCATTTTCAAAACGGGCTTACATGTGTCGTAAATAGTGGCTAACGCATAAAACCAAGCCTAAGTAGTCATTTATAAGATCAAACCTCAATGTGTATATGATCTGCTGAATCTCTGTGTAAAGTCTACGCTAGACGTAAGTTAAATAGCTGCTGGTTATGTGGAAGTTGGCCTACTGCTATGGCACGTTTGAAGGCTGAGTGAGAATCCCCTCAGTGAGCTGCATGCACGCTTTATGAATAACATTTAATTGATAATCAATATTGTTCATGAAGAGTACAAGAAATGTTAAAATATAGCCTTATTTAGAGGGAAATGGCTGTTATCAGCCGAATTGACAAGACAGGGAATTGTTAAGCACGTTCAACATTAGTTCAAATTGAAGTTCATTCAAGATTTATACCTTATATCACCGGAGCAGACACACTGCAACTTTTGTGGGTCTCAGTCTCAGTTATTTTTATAAATCAGGTTTAAGTACAACTTTGGAAATGATGTTTAGATTACATTCAAGTTTAAATCCAAGAACATTTTTTTATAAATGAGACCCCCTAACCCCTCTCTGTCTCACTGCTGGCAGTAGAGAACCCAAACACAGCATATCGATCATGCTGTTGCCCCACTGAGTCACCTTAAAAAAACATAGGACCAGAATGTGTGGCCTTTGCTATCGTATGGTTATAGATAAACAACCGTTAATCACTGATTAGTATCATTTGTTGAGTATTGCTCTGTAACGGTTCTAGAAGACGTGTGGATAGGGACGCAGCCTTCAGCCCTGTAACACAACCGAGGGATGTAGAGAGGAAAAGGTGGGTATTGAGAAGGGGAATAATATGCTAACAGTAATTGGTGGATACCTGTTGGTGGATAATGTAAGGGCCCATGGGTTTATAGCCAGAATCCACCAATCACAATCCGCATCGTTCACTTTCTAGTCACCAACAAGCTCTTTGATTGGTAGAGCTTCTTTATGGTTTCTGTGAGAAACCACCAATCATTACATGGTGAATTCCACCAATCACCATCAGCATTGTTCACATTCTTATCACCAACATGCTCCTAGATTGGTGGAGTTTTATTATTGTTTCTGTGAGAAAGGTGACAACAGGACTGTTTTATACCTATTTTATTCTCCCTACAAAAAAAAACAGCCATGGTTGCATTTTCTCTCACTCTGTAGTCTGTTTAATTACTGAACTTCCCTTTCAAGGAAAACCATTCGCTACTATCACCATTTCCTCACTATTAAACACAAGAAGCTGACTGTGCAAGATTTTAATGTGTCAAAAAAACAAGAATAGCATCTTCTTCTGGGAATTCAGTTATGGATCCCTATTTCATTCTGAATGTGATCTAGTATTTCCCTCATACCATTGTTTTAACCTTAGGTTTTATGAAACATTTGCTCCATATTTTATTTGTATTTATTTGTATTTATTTGTATTTATTTTTTGGAAACGTGAGTGCGTTCGGTCATAACTTAACTCATTTAAATGCACCTGATACGCCTTTTCCTTTTGTCGTTTTGTCTGTTTGCCAAGAAAAGGCAGCCACAACAATGTCCATAATAGCCCATAATATAAACACAGAGCCGCTGATTGGCGGACATAAACATTGACCGCAGTTCGAACGCGGTTTAACGCCGGGCAGTAATTCATCGGTAAACTTTACGGCCTCTGTGAGTGAGAAATCAGGGTCTGTCAGTCTGCACGGTGAGGGTCAGCCATCATCGGAGGACTCAATTTGTCCAACCAAAGGCCTGTCAGGTGTCAGGAACGTTCCAGAAACCATTACAGAATTATGGCCCTCAGGTTTTTGTAGTTGTTGTTGTCGTAAAAAGAAAAAAAAAAAAAAGGAAAAAGAAAAAAACTGATTTACAGCTCCATTTTAGCTTTGTGCTAGTAATACTCCTGTATAAGTACTGTCTGTTACGACTGCCAGTTACAAGTAGCGTTCAAACAAAGTAGCATCAGCAAATCTCTCGCAGTATGTTCACACTTCTGATTAAATTAGGGTTAGAAAAAAAGATTTGTTTAATTTAAACTTCATACAATGTGCAACGTCCTTGACATGTGAACACTACTGTAAGCAGGCTCTACCTTTCTCTCCAGTTCTCATGCAACATATTACGCTCATTGCAGTCATTGTTACTGCTCATGAGTCTAGAAAAAGGGAAGCATTTCATTCAACCGATTAATTTACAGATTTGAAGTGGTCCAAAGGCCAGTTCACATAAAGGTGTGACCACTCCCCACCCATTATAAAAAAAGAAAATTTTTCACACACTGATAAGACTAAAGCCTGTCAAGACCCGTCAATTGAATCAGCAAAGCGTCTTTATTATTACCAATGCTTGAAGTCGGCCAGTACTCTCCGGTATGTTTTGCTCTTTGGAGTGCCGTGACTTCTTCTGGAGTACCGCCACTTATTTTTAAGCTCCTGGTACTCTTTTCTGCCCCCGTCCAACCATATTCTCTCCCCAGTAAAAGACTGTAGGAACCGGTGGTAGAACCAGTGCTTGAAGTGGGCCGGGACAGACAGGTACACCAGAGCACACTTATTTTTTGGACACCCCCCCCCCCTAAGGATTGTGTCTCTCTTACAGTTAGAGTCTCAGTGGTTTTGTCTGTCTTGCTCTCTCTGCAGGAAAACATCTGCAAAAATTCCTGTTGCACTTCACGTCACCGAGACTAGTTCATATCACTACCGCCATGATTTAGTGGCGGACGTTCATACTGCAAGAGAGCGGGGGAATATTTACTCTCTGCTTTCAAAGGCCCGATGACGGACAGCTTGTTCATGTAAACACCGGACTGGAGGATGGAAAAGTGGGAGGGGCCATCTTAAAGGCCTATCAAATTGGACCAGAAATAAACATCCAGCCTAATAGAGATAGATAAATAAACAGAAGAAGAATCTGGTCACGGGCCAGTTTATCTTTAACAAACTCTTTTTCCGAATCAAAGAGGGAGAGGAAACCATAATCATTAAAGGGAAAAATAATAATAAATTCAGTGTTCTGTGCATGAACTTCTCATTATATAATGGCTTTGATGCTCTGATTAATTCACTGTGGGCCATAAATTATTTTTTGTCTGTTTAATATAGAATCCCCCGGTTTTTCCATTTATCACTAGCGGAATTCATACAGCAATTTATTAAAACAAATAATCATCCGAGCTCAGTTTTCCGCCTTTAGATTAATCAATGACTCACATTAAGAAAGTAGCAACAGTCTCGGTCACCGTTCATGGCCCTGATTGATCAGGGGACCAATCAAAAAATAAATAAATAAATAAATAAAAATATGCATGTGCCTACAGTCCCGAATAATATTTTATTCAGTGGCAATGAAGCCCCCCATCTTTTTTTTTTTTTTTTTTGTAGCAGCGATCAGTTTTGTACACCAGATATTGGATATGACACTCAGGTTACCCCAGGATCCGAATGCTTATTATTTACTCGGAAATTGTGTCTCAGTCATTGACATCCCATTTAGCACCGGTGACCCTGCTTACACAATCGCCAATAAATTAAAAAGTCTTTTAGTGGACAACGCTAACATTCTTGAACTTAATCCATCAAAGGGGCTAACAATAGCCCTGGCCTCAGCTGTTCCCCTCTCCGCTAAAAGCTTTTTGTGTTGAACGGCCGGGGCCTTGTCTGGCGTTTGCCTGCCGCGTCACACGGATTTGTTTCTGTTACATCTAAGTGGGAAGGGATTTATTTTTACATAAACAACTAACCAACACCGCGGAGGGCGGCGGTCCGACTTTGATTTCTGAAAACGTTCGCTGATCCTGTTACCAGCTCTCCCTATAGGCAGAGCTATGACCCCAGCAGCAGTGTTCAGCTCAGGGCCTCAATGCATGTTTGCTCTGACGTTGAAAGACAAAACTTTTTCATTATTGAATATTCCACGGAATTTAGGACAACAAGCGACAAGACACTGTCTTTTTAAGTGCCAGGTCAGAAGACAGTTATAAAGACGTGTTACATCTAAGTTTTGTGTTATCTTGTGCCCGCCTTGGCAGACGTTAGATCATAAATACCAGCCAATTTTGACAGCTTCTGCATAACATTGCAGTCATGCCCGTCGCCCTGTTATAGGACCTTGCATTTACCCTACAAGCAAATTGATTTTTTTTTTTTTTTTGTCAGGCTTACCGTTTCTTTAATGACGCCTTCTAGAATGCTCACGAACGAATGTTCCTTATGCGTTGTGCCACCCTGTGGGAAAGAAATTATGCCATTGGGTGACACAGAATTAATCGGTAACAACACATCTCAAGAGTTTAAAACGGGAACGCAAACATGGATGCAGCACGCGCACGCTTATGTCAGCGTAGCTAACCGCCACGAAATTGTTATTCACTGGTACAAAGGTAACACGACGTGTAGCTACAGCGCTTTGTTTGTAAACTGTAGGCCTAGACATCAATCTAGACTCCAGTCAGAGGAGCAACTCGCACATGTGGCGAGTTCACAAGAAATATTTAGGCTTAAATCTTCTCCGGGGCTCTAGCAGTTGTCCTTGGGACGTTAAAAAAAATGGGCAGAACCGAGGGAACTCTTTCATAGTTAAGTTAAAATGCTAAGTGGCCACTGGACTCCCAACCGCTTTATTTTCAGAAGGAAAACATCTTTATCAGGGTAAGTATTATTCCAAAACTGTGCTTCCTGGACAGAGTGTTCCCATGTGCTCAATCAGCCGGCTACGCTGATAGAGTACATTGCTTCTTATAAACTGTCTATGGACCATAAATTCCGAAGCCGAGAGCCTGCCGCTGTGCCGCGCAAGCCTGCTGAGGATTAAGTCTTCACTGCTTCTATTTTTTACCTTCTATCGCATTGCTGTTGCTGTTGTTTCTGTTGTTGGTCGTGTTCTATACGGTGTAGGGTTAATTTTAACACGCGTCCTAACGTGATGCTGACCCTCCCCTCCCCTCGCCTCGACTGTCATCGTCTCGGGCAGTGCGTGCGTGCGCCCTTTGGCGCGGTTCAGGCGGTTCAGTGCGCGCCCCCGTCTCGCCGCGCCAAACCGCGCCGGGAATGCGCAGAAAGCCGTTGCTCTGGCCAGGCAGTTCTGTTTGTATAAACGCACATTCATATGAGGCATGGATCGAGATTACCGTTGGCTACAGGCAGGGGATTCACCTGGATGTAGCATAGGGTTATATGAACCGACTGCTGCAGTCCTTTTCTGTATTTTAAATGTAAAAAAAAATTGTTGTGTTTGAATAATGTCATGCCTTAATCTACGCCATACCTTTGCAAGCAACAGCCTGGATGGTTTACGGTCCAGTTACGGTCCATTTTCGTATTATAAAAGAAGGGGGGGGGGGGGGTCTATTTTAATTCTCCAAATAAAGGGTTTACTTTTTCATTGCTCCAAATTGATGTGTTGTTATTGAGTGGGTAAATACTTTGAGGGGAGGCCAATTTAGTTTTATTCATAAAGTAGCCTAATGCGTGAAGGAAATATACATTTTTTTAAATTAGCTCATTTATAACTGCTGTCAACAACGGAAAAGAAAATAGGCTAAATTTGTCCTTTGCTGCTATTAATGAATGATTAAAATATCAGTGGGTGAAGCCTGCAGCTCGATAATTACTTATAGTTTCCACAAGAATGCCATTGGAATCGTCCTGGCGGGTAAAAAACGGCAGTTAATGAGTACCAATGACACAAAGATCTCGCTGTATGCGTAATAAGCGCGGAGTTTCGGTGTGAAGGTGAAAATAGCTTCGAAATTTGACAAGGTGAGACCGCTTCTTGCCGACGTTTTTATAAGCCAGCCACAGTGCTTGTGCGATTTGAATGGTAAGATACGAAACGCTCATGAATATGTGCAGCGTGCCTAGTAGCTAATTGAGGCATCGGCGTTGTGCGTCTGTGCTGTGGACACAATTCGCTGTATAGCGACCGTAGCTGTGCGACTTGCGACGTTTTGAAGTAAATTCAAATAAATACTGCTGATTGATCCGGGGTGTTTGTCTGTTTTGTCTGTGTTTATTCGGAAAAAACACAGGTCTCATACGTTTCCAAAGACGTTTTGGCACATAAAGAATCTTGGTAAAGAAAACCCGAGAGACTGCGGTTCCTTTCTTTGAAGTCCTGACTAGTATGCAACTTGATATCGTGCCAGTTTTGATGCTTGCTAAATATGTCGAATCTGACGCATTGTGAAGATGTGGATTCATCGGTGAGTTCTGATGTCAAAAAAAAAAAACTGTGATGGGAAGCTTCACGGTGACCTTACAAAATCCACATTATAGACTTAATGTTATTTATTTATTTTCAATATGGAATGTCCTTGAAACAACAGCCACACGTCCAGGCTACAAGTTTCAATTCATATTCAATATAGTTAAAATATTAACGTTCAAATAAACATCCAACTTGCCTGTCGTATGTTTGGTGCAGACCTTTTACTGAATTCAAAACCTACAAAATGCCCATACATGTACACGTAAAAAGATGCACACGTTTAAAAAAAAACGTTTAAAAATATGATTGGTGGTAGCCGTAAGCAATAGTATCCAATAATAGTTACACTTTTAGAATTTTGCAAAAAACGTCCAAAAGTTGCGCAATAAACGCAAATTTGTTTTAGCCTTAACCTTCCTCGTTTAGAACGTTCTTGTATTTCCTATCAAGCAGTTTTCTTTATGGGTTTTTATGGATCGAACCATCTTTATTATGGATAATAAACCTTAGTCGCACTCACTGTTGCACTAGAGCAATTTCAGTGCCAATTGTTCGTCTTAGCAGTGATGCATTATGTGTTGGCTTATCGGTGCCAGTGCTGGAAATGGGGTAAGTCGTCGGTCATGATTTGACTATGAAGCACGTGAAAAAATACGGGACGACAGTTTAGAGATAGCTGCTATGATATGCGCAATAGACACGAATATTATGCACGCGCACATAAAACCAATCAATTTAATTAGATTCAGCACCTATATTGGAGGATCAATATGTAAACTATGCCGCTCATTTAATTGCAGTGAAAACTGAGAAAATGCCCTGTGTTAATTCAACTCTAACAAAGTACATATTTGTCTAATAGGGAGATGATTTAACACTGAACATTTTACTGCGGTCCGATATTTTCACTCGTAAAGCCAATGTCATGTATATTTTACAAAAAATAGATCGCATCTCTCTCATACACATTTCATTGGCCTATAATCGTTATGACATTTTATTTTCCAAACATTGCTTCAAAATAAGCATTTGGGCAAATATCGATAAGGCTGAAATATGATTATCTGTGTGCTAATACGTCTTGTTGTTGTTGGACAGCGTCAGGCGCACATTTTTCAGCACCATGAGGTAGCCTATACGTGCAATATTTCGCTCCGGTGCACTCCAGTGCAGTCAATTCAATCATCTTAAAACAAAAGTATTCCAACACTGTAGATGCAACCGGCTCTCGGGTCACATCGGCTTATTCTCACCGTTTATTTTTACATTCTTTCCATGCTGGCCGTTTTGTGAAATGGCTGTGCTCGCTGTTTTATTCTCACAATGTCCCTGATTCAGTCAGTGCCCTCAGGGGGCGAATTAAAAAGCTGAAGGTAACAACTTGGCTGTTGACCGTGATAAAGGCAGTGCAACACGCACGTAGCCATGTTACAGGTAAATTAAAAGGCCTGCACCTACATGTGTCCGGCTGCTCTCAGAAATATAGCCAATTAGCACTTTATTATGCCTAATATATACGTGCACACTGCAAGGCAATGTGCGCGTGCTTTTATAGTAGTCAGACTACAAGCTACCGCATAGGCTAAAAAGTCCCACATTCTATAAAACTATAGGCATCCAACCTCCATCCTTCGTTTGACAGCTAAATTAGAAAGGTTGCATTTATTTTCCAATGAATGCAGTCGTTAGATTTCTAACTTGTTTATACAAAGAGGTTTGCTTTAGAAAGCGTGTCTGTTTTCAATGGAATATGACCCCAAATATCACCGCGTCTCGGGACGCAGCTGGGCGCGTGCGTCCTTAGGTTGTAGTATTTTGTAATTTCCGTGAATTACAAAATACACATTCTGTGATGACACCTTTATAAACAAGTGAGATTTTCTTTTCTTCTCTAAGAATCGGATCAAAAATGTATGTTGCTATATGTCTCAACATTCACACATTTTATTCTTGAAATAATGTGGGTACTGTTTTGTTACCAAATCATATGAATAAATTGGGAAATTTTCATTTTGTGTAATGGGATATATGTGTAGCTATAGCATGTATAATTTACTCAACGCGCACATAGTTACTTCTTGGCTAACACATTCCACATTATTTAAAAGGTACAGTTAGACTGAGCAAATTTACATTACGCATTGCATGTTTAAAATCCATTGGGAATTCAATAGTTGTGATAGGATTTAACAAAATCAGTCATGATTACAAGGCATGTGTTTATAGCTTATAATGTGGCCAAATACAAAATGTACTATATTATGACTTGCTATGTTTGTACGACAGCATTTATGCTTATATGAACAGCTTTAACCATATATGAGAGACTGTACACGCCAGCTAACCAAGATTTATATTCGCTTCTCATTGGCATTTGTAAACGGTTGCGTTGTGCTCGAGACGACAGTAAACCCCCCCTCAATCTCTCTTCTCATCTCCTCTGGCTGAGCGGACAGTGGCGTTACCTATGTATGGGCAAAATGTCCCGCGGTTTTGTCTTCGCCTTCTCGCTCATTTCAATATTATCATAGTTCACCGTCAGGTGCTTCTCCAGGGCACGCCAGGATCAAAGCACGGGAGAACATAAGTGTGTATTGTTCGACTGAAACACAATACTTCATAACAAGAGAGAGAGAAGTCGGGGAGAGGATGCTGACTGCGTTTTGGCATTCTACACAACCGCGCGTATTTATCGCGGAGAGCAGGTGGGGGTCGATGGGATCTCCAGGGCGTCTCATTAAAGGCTAACACAGTCGCTATTATTGGATCGGATCTCATCAGGTGAAGCGAGGAGCCGAGCGGACGTGCCCTCCGCTGACACCCGAAACAGCCCTGCCTGCCTTGACCTTGGGCAGACGCTGTCAAGGTGACCCTCCAATTCACGTGTATTCCCGAGCCGTGCGAGTGAACTGTAGATACCGCTCGAAAAGGGAGATAGATATAAAATGAGGGAGGTATCAGTGGAGACAGAGAAAGCGGGGTGGCGAGGGGGGTACGCGGATATTCTAAGACGTGCAGGTGTTCACCGCGACGACATACCGACTTTTAAAGGGGAAACACGGAAATCTGAAAGACATAAAAAGTAGCCTTAGTTTTTCCATCATGATACACATGACTGCGTAATCGGCGAGGAAAATTATGATTTATAACACTTCTGGCAATATTCCGATTAGACTATAAAATGTCCAAATAATATTAGAGACTTTTTTCATGGTTAATTTATTAACCTACTATGATGTTAGACATTAGACATATTTAATTAAATGTTCTCAGTATTATTTACATATAATCATAGTGATATAGACTACGTTTCTAAACGTAGATGACATGTTAATTCATAACACCGGCGCATAACACCGACGTTATGCGCCGGTGTTGAGTTAGCATAATAATAATAATAATAATAATAATAATAATAATAATAATAATAATAATAATAATAATAATAATAATCAGGCTTCCATGTCTGTAGCTTACAGGAATCCAGTGTCCTCATGTCAGACTCATTGTACATGCATGAAAAAGAGAGCCGTTAGTCAGGGAAAGCCGGTATAGGGATCGGTTTACTCTTCAAAATCGCCGTTCGTGAACCCCTTTAATTTACCGGATGCCTGATAGAATTCAAATGCCTCGCGCCTCCACCGCGACGCCTAAACAAGCCGGCTCGTGCGTTTCCTCTTCTCTGGAAATCCAGCGTCAAGAAGTGCTGACGTGCAGAAGTTGTGGTTCTGAGACAAGGAACTAGAAATACATTTTTGAAATGCTAAAGTATATTTCTGGCGGGCTACTCTTAGATGTTTGTTGTTCGTGATTACCATGAACTGAAACAAATTGTCTTTGTTATTTTTATAATAATAATATGAAAAGTCCTCAAACGCCTTAATACAACAACAGAAACGCAAGTGAAAATATTTCCTTTTATTTTAGTACCATTTTCAGGTCCATTGAATTGTTGCATCATCCACGTGGGTTTTCGGTATGTGCCTAATAAAGAAACGTTTGACAACTCAAATGTGGAATAAAAATGCAAGCAATGACACAATAATAAATCTCTTTCAAGCCCTTCAGCTAGATGTAACTCCGGAATTCCATCTACGTCTCCTATTTCCGCATTTAAAATTTAATTTTATTGTACGTAATTTCCATGTGAGTTATACTTTAAGGAGAAAAAGCTTATATCTATAATATAGCAATCATATAGAACGGAGGACTCCTCTTCCATTAATAAAATGTATGAACAAATTAATTAATCACTATAATGATGTGCTTTGAAATGGAGGGCAGATCCAAATGTCTAATTTGAACTAGATTAATTAGAATAATCAGTGAGAAATGTTATCAAACTGTTAGCCATTTTAATTGTGGGTTATGATCAATTCATTTTATGAACATCAAGTCACCGTGTAATATGGTTCTATGCATTAGACATTAGTTTAGAGAATTAATATTAGCAGTGGTAGTATTAATAGCTGTTTTTGTTGTTGTTGTTGTTGTTGTTGTTGTTGCATATCATGGTCACATTGCACAACCTAAAATATTCAACAGAATATTTAAGAATTGGGAAGGTTTCAGACTTGTCTCAGAATCTTTACCAACTCAAGAGCAATAAAAAATGTGAAATGTGATGCCATGGCTCAGTTTTTCTGGATCTGCTCGGACATCTACAGTTAGCACTATATTAAACAGGCTGTCTAAAGCTCGTCCATTTTTGGCAGAGTATCCGCATTTCTTGTGGAAAGCTTTCAAGTACTTAAATACCTTATGTATTTGTACCTTGTGAAAAAAAAAAATAGTCAGCTTTATGGAAAAACTGGAAATGATAAACATATTTTTACTCTCTATTTTTTTCTTTTTTTATGTTCATTATTTTAACTGGGTAGACTGTTGTCTATCTTTCCAACCACAATGTCATTGCCTGAATGAATTATTCACAAGTCGTAGTTTATAATAGGTTTCCAAAACACCTATCCAAACAACCAGATGCCACGGTCCCATTTAGTTGAACGGAGCATTTTTCATGCTTAGTGAAAATTGTTTAGCTAAGTCGATGCATGCAAATGAATCCTTTCTGTCTTGTTTTCCCCTTACTCATTTGCTCATTTTTTACCCTTTTGGGCAGATTTTACAGACCTCAGACAGTTCATTCTATTATCTGTGGGTCCAGAGCAGATAGAATCTTCCTTGAAGGTGTTGCTGACGATGATGAGTTGGGTGAGAGGGCAAATGGGGATTCTGCATGGTGTGGATACAGAGGCCAGGATGCAGCTTCATTGATCAGCCCCGGCAAGCGTGCACACACAAACATGCACAAACACTCACACACACGCACACACACACATCTGTGCATGCACATGCACACACACAAACACACACACACACGATGTCTCTCTCTGTCTCACACACGCGCACACTCACATACACACACACACACACACACACACACACACACACACACACACACACACACAAACCCGCCCAACACTCCCATGAGATAATGCAATTACAAACATCAATAAGAAACTGCTAGGGGAATCATTATGTGGTGACAATGATAAACGATGCCGCAGAAAATAGCATAGTTTTCTCTCACAATCCCCAGACCCAGGGGCTTTTTAACACTGAGCACGGTCACCAAGGAAACTTATAACATCCAAAATGGCAGCAACGCAGGATCGAGAAGGACTCCCTCCTGGTCTTTAACGCACGCTGCTCTTCTCCTCCGTTCGCGTTCTTGCCCGTTTTAGCCAGCGCCTGACCACCGATGTCACACGGCGTCACCAGTCACGAGCGAAAAAACGTTCCCTCCTGAAATAGAAACGGTAAAATGGAGGAGGCCGCTGAGTGGTTTCACACAAGGGGCTGGGAAGCGCTGCTCATTTTCACATCTGCTCTGTTTAGGAAGCTCGCCTGGCAGGACTGCGCAGGTGTAAATCATTGACAAAAGCTCGTGATATTACACTGTGTCCAGTATCGCTGCGTTAGTATGCTCTGTTCGTTCTCTTTTTTTCCTCCCCACAGGATTAACGTCAAAAACACACTTGTGCAGCACAACTGACATAGAGCGTATATATATATTTTTTTACATTTCCTTAAATACACCTTATATTTAATGACGCAGTTATAGTTAAAGGCCTTGCTCAATATTAGAGCAGAAGTTCTCTGCATTGTGAGTCTGTATTTTTACAGTAATAATAATAATAATTAACAACAGTTAATAAGAAGTCACACTCCCTAACTTCAGCTTCACAGTGTTTTTATTGTTGGTGTGTGTGTGTGTGTGTTTGTGTGTGTGCGTGTTTGTGCCCAGATGTGCATGTGTGTTGGCCTGTTATAAAATTCAGCCTGCCAAATTTTTAACTCTCAGGCTGTTCATTAGGCCATTAGTTAATTAGGCCACTCATATTTTAGTTTTTTATGATATTGAAAATTTAGATATTTATATTCTCAGCAGTGTTTGTGATGTGCTGTACAGTATTTCCTGAATGTGACACTAGTTTATGACAAGCAATACAAAGTAAACGTTACATTAAACCAATTTTTCTTTTCTCATGTGAATGCACAGTAAAGTAATCAGTGTTTTAAAAAATATATATGTTTCAGTTTTAATGTTTAATGTATTAAATTGGCCAGACGGTTTTCTGTGTGGGAGGAAGGATATTTCAGGTACTTACAGAAGTTTTCTCATGATCTACCAACTTCACAAAGGCTGGTGTAGGGACATCGTTTGGTTTAATTTCAACACAGTTTTCAGCTAGCTGTTACATATATTATTCATAGAGATCATTTCTTTGGGACATTCACAGAGGAATCTTGTGATAAGGTTGTTTGCTGCAGGATAGATGTGCAAGACTGTCATTCGCTACCTTGGGACTGGGGCTTTTGGTGGAGAGGTTATGGTGCTTGTGGTATGGGATATCAGACTGTAGATCTCAACACATCAGTCACAGAGTCCCACTGAAGACCAGTAAGACCTGTACCCACTTAATACTTCATAACATGTCTTTAACATTCAATTAACCCTAAAGCCAACAAAATTAGTCTTAACTGTACTACTTTTAACCTAATTAAATGGCAGCCTAATTATGACTGTGCCTGCATTAACCCAAACTCTCCCCTGTCGATTGTATGCTTTTGTTTGTACGCCCCTTGTTTAAATTGTAAATCGCAACCCTTAGTCTTCTTTCTGTAGCCCTCTTGTTTTGTTTCTTGATGTTTAGCATTTGTCCATTGATTGTATTTCTATATTGTTAATATTGTTTTTTTTTTGTTTGTTTGTTTTTTTAAGCATTAAAATGCTTCAGCCTCGAAAGACTCATTCCAGCCCTCGACAGAATGTATTCCCACAGAAAAGGTACAGCGTAACAAATGCAAAAGGTGAAATGAAAGTGAGATATATCTCAAAGATCAAAGCTGGCACATTTTAAAAAAAGATACAACAGGTATGAGTTGTGTCTCCAAGACAATTAGGCCCAGAGACAACCACCTGATAGTAATGAGCTGATACAACCACATTGAGCAACAAAGGGGCCTTTTTTTTCCAGAACTAGCTTTGCTTCACGTGTATTTCCAAACCACTCCATTCAGTTTCAAATAGCTCCCATACCATTCAGCCACCAGTAAAACAGGTTTCCTCATCATCGCTTTACAGCATAGCTTTCAGCTGCTCTTTTCTTCAGAGTTCACTGCGCAACAGCTCGGCTAAAACTATGAGTACACGCCTGACAATGCTTGAAATTCGCCCCCGCAAATTGTTGCAATTATGTAAAAGTGACTTTTTCAGTTATTAAATTAACTCTAAAAGCACTCTAAAATATGTTTAATCCCAATGGGACTGTTCATTTACGTCTTTTCATGTCTCCGTGGAGAACTATAGGACTGTTTGATAGACTGTTTGATGGTTATATACAGTGTCAATCAAACCAACCAGTTTGCATATTATTCAACTGCCTTTTTTTGAATCAAGAATTGTTCACTTATTACATTTAGAAATCATGAGGTCACCAGCAGTCATTGGAATGAAAGGAAAATATTGTGCGAGTAGCCAATAAATAAATAAATAAAATTTCCTTTTTTACCCAACATAAAGGAGTAAGTACATTGAGGAAACTGTGGAAACAGTATTTTGAAAGCTGAGCCATAGAATTACAAACTTCGGCCCAAAGGCCCTTTAAATGTCGATACACTGACCGTGTTGTGTAAGTGATATCCACATGCTCCTCACGAATGTAGAAACTGCTAAATAAGCTATCAGTTTATTAAATGCTAAATGTCAAGTTTATTTTCTTCCTATCCAGGTCACACACTTTTTTCTATATTTGAAAGTAAATGTATTCCATGGCACTATGCATTAGTTGTAGGGGTTGAATTATGCTTATTAAACGAGTAGTGAACATGAGCATCAATCGTCTGGCTTTAAGGGTAGCGGTGTATTTCTCAATAAAGATAAATTTCAGCACGCTAATGACATGGGCCCTGATCTTTACAGATCCTGTGACTGTTTATTTCCTTCAGGTGATGTTTGCAAGAATTTGCTGCATTTCTTTCCGCCATAGATACTTAGGAGAGAGAGAGAGAGGGCTGTTGCTAAGACCAAGTGCAGATTTATTCCTGTAATTAATCAGCAGTGGAAAAGACTGTATTTCTTTCATGGGTACACACATACACATACACACACACATACACAATACACACACACACACACACACACACACACACATGAACACTCACCCCTACTTTCCATTTCACAGTGATATGTGTGATTGTGCAAAAACAGTTGCGTGTGACGGTGAAAACATTTGAATGCTTTAAGACCTGAATTGCTTCTGCATGACAACTCGGGGCTCGCCATCGAAGCGTCTCATATTTTACAAGTTTGGAAAAAGCGCGGAAAGCTCTCCCGTGTATTATTTGGCAAGCCGGACCACAGAATGTACGCATTAAAACCGGGACGGTGACAGCAAGCTGCACACATCCAGTCCAGTTCTGCTGACGCGGGCGTGTTCAAGTCATGTTCAGAACACGACCGAACTTACAGCACAATGCACAATGTCCATTTGTTATTTTGACAGTTCAGAGCCATCTATGTTTGCACAAAGCTCCACGCGGGGTTTTGTGCGATGAAGTGCACGAGTTCACATGAAATGTGCACATTTTAGGGACATTTTGGTAGAAACTGAGGCCTAATTTGTCATGTTTTATTTTGTTCATTTTAACTGATGTGTCTATAACAATAAAACATTTGGTCTGTGATTGGGTTTTTTTTTAAATGTCTTTTTTATATTAATTACAGAAATAGGAACTGAAATAGGGGCACAACTGCACACACACACACACACACACACGGAACTGAAGTTTTAGACCAGGAAGTTATTAATGCTTTCCTTAATTAAGGAATAATCTAATTGGCATACTTTCAAAAATGTTTGATCTAATCCATGTCTTGTCAAATTCAATACAAAAAAAAACCTTGTCCTCATACTTCACACATCTTTTCATTCTTCACAGGCAACTAGTTCTGTTTGGTTTTACAATTTTTATGAAGCAGTTATGCCAACACTTTTACAGACTTCCATTTGGAAAAAAACACCACTCTTCTTTGTTGCAATCAAAAACAAAATATGTCAGTGATGCATTATAAAAGGCCCTGGTTATCTGTGTTGGATACCACTGAGGAGGAACCTCATACGCACTGTAGTAATACTCTTTATTTTGTAATTGCACATTTTGTTTCGTGGTAGTGTAGTGTAGTTGTGTTTACATTGTTTAGTATCCACCGTCTTTATGGTTTAATGCTGTTTTTTATTCATGTATGTGTGCAATCTGCATACTGTACACGTTACAATGTAGCAATTCATTAGCAAATGTAAATGGCATAATTTTCATTCTTGTTAATAAACAATAAGTGGCAGATCTCCTTTTGAAAGCAATTAAATGTGTTTCTCAAAGGAGCTAAAATAAGCACTGTCAGCTTTTCCTACATACCAGCTGTCGTTAGTATCTTTTATATTCCAATTCACTGTTACCCATTATTTTACATTGTACCACATCAACCGCGATATTTTGTGACATTTATGTAGATTATTATATACTGTGGTCAGTTATATTTTTAAAAAATGATATAATTTACGTTGTAGACCTGTTATAGCCTAATTTTGAACGCATTTTTTGGTTCTAGATCAAATTAAATAGGTGAGTCACAAGAAAGAAAAAAGAAAGAATAAATAAAGGTGAATTCGCGCGCGTGTGTGTGTGTGTGCGTGCGTGCGTAGGCTTATCATTATTTTACTTTAACTAGCATTTGTATTGTAGAACTCTTTCTGCAATATTTTATCCGAATATTTTCATAACGGGTTACATGAACGAATGTTGTTTATTTTATTTTTTATTTTTACTAAAAAAGTTGTTTTGAAACATTACTGTACATATTAAAAAGGCGTGCTGCAGACAGTTTTCCAGATCCCCTAAAGATGGCAGTCAAACATGGGATTTTTTTCCCTGTCTCCTGTCTCCAGAGCCTCGAGCCGCGCGAGGCTCAGGAATTCACGGCACCCCGTCCTAAATCGGGGAGAGTAACGGCGTAATTAAAACGTCGCCCGACTTTTTAGATCGCGCTTCTTAAGTGCAAAAAGCATTCAGCTTGGACCTGAAAGAGAAAGAAAATCAAAATCGCTGGAAGAAAAAAAAAACAAAACAAAACAAAACACTGGCACCAAGAGAGGAGGGGTGGGAAAGGCACATTGATTTAGATGTAGGTTTTTGTTTACGTAGCAAATGTCCCTTTAAAAAATAAACTAGCCCACATTTAAGATAAGACTTAGCGTTTTGAGGATTTTTTTCCCCCATCAAATGAAAATGAATCAATTTAAAGAAAACTTTCCCTTTGTGGCGAGTGGATTTTTATGCCTTGGGCTGTGAAATTTGTGTATCCAGGGAACCGCTGGCGGATTGAGAATACAGAACTTAAAGCCTTCTTAACGGGGGCCATTGACTGGGTGCAATAAGGCGTGAGGGGGAACTAATCTTCCCATTTAAGTGTTTGTGGCAATTTTATTTAAATGAATTTTAATGCTAAACGAGGGATAATTCCCTATTTGTATCCGGACTGCAGCCCCCCAGCCCCACCCCCCACTGCCCCGTTATGCCTCTCGTCCCCCGTTGAAAAGAATTCCTACATCATATAGGCCCACCACACATTTGTTGCACATTAGGCTGAACGGACAGCGCCGCAGAAGTAGCGTTCAAAGATGCCCCAGAACGCGAGACCCCGTTAGAAGTGTCTCACGGTTAGATATTAGGCACTGCAAAAGCACGGTCATGTCACTTTTTTTAGGGATTTATGAAAACGCAGGCGCGACACAAACGTTCTCCTCGGACGAGGAAACTTTAAAAAATATTTACGAGCTTGAGTCTGCAACAATGCTTTGGCGCTGGCGACAAAGCGCAGCCTACGTATATTAAAGACGTTAAGTTCTGTTAGCAAGGATTTCTGTAGCTACGATAATGTTTAATCACTGTCGAGTGCGTTGTACAACTCATTTTTAAAACCTCTCACTGTAGTGGCTCGTGGGCCAGATGGGTTGGGACGTTTGAACTCAACTTCTGTTCTCTCACCCTTTCTCCCTTCTGCTAGTTATGGGGGCCCAGCAGGGACTTACTCCACTAGCTCGCCCTTCCTCGTCTTCTTCCATAGCGTGACTTTACATGAACTCCGAACATTGGACCTCATTAACAAAACTTGTCTTAAATGATTATTACTTTTGTTCTTTAAAATGTTCTTATGGAAAAAAAAAATTAAAAAAAAAAAACAATATGAATGAGATACATGACACATGTGCAGACCTTTTTTTGTGCATATCCCAGGTGTATGAGATGATGAATGCTGGCTGTTTGTAAATTTTATGCGCACTCCTGTTCATGTGACTAGCATAAGGGAGCAGCCACGAACAAATACAGATTAAAAAAAAAAAGATTATTTCCAAATGTCCCTGGAAATGTTCTAACACAGTTTATGATCAAATGTAATCATACACGTTTCGTGTATGTGGCCCACTGACTGCAGCTAATGTTGATAGCATTATTCTGTAGCATCGTAATGAATGAATGAATGAATGAATGATCATTGTGTCTGGATTCCCTTTGTGAGCCACACAAGTGTACACCACAATAGTTTTTCTTAAATATGTGTGACAGATCTGAAGCTGGAATTCATTATGTGGTAGAACATGCCAAACGTTGCCACATCAATACAAAGTCTGCAAGTTAGAAATGAATCTTGAAATTAATTCATAATTTGCACACTGGGAAGAAAAAATCCACAAGTATTTATTCAACCACAACAAAGCCTCAAGTAGATCCCATATAGAGACTTTTCAAGCAAAGAAACTCAAACCAGACTGATATTGGATGTAAAAAAAAAAAAAAAAAAAGAAAAAAAAAAGAAAGCAATACTACAACAGTCCATTCTTTTCCGGTCCATTTCTTTCCCACAAAAAAAAGTTTTTTTCTTTTTTTTAATGCTTTTTTAATTATTATTTTTTTTATTTACAACGTGTACATAAACTCTCCAAGATGGCAGGGTTTGGGGGGAAGGGGGGCATGAAACTGATGTCTCGCTCAGGGGGGAGTGGCCTAATACCTGATGCAGTAACTACAGGTACACCTTTTGGTTTCTCGCCTCCTGTCCTCACTCTTCTTCTGACATTCTCTCGACAGCTGACAAGTCCAGCGTCAGCCTGTACAAGCCCCGCCCACTCTCCCTCTTAACGGCATCTGCTCAAGTCAATCCTAACGTGACGCGTAAATTAATTAGACATGCAAAAAGCAGGCCTCGGGGAAGAGACAGTAACATGGAGGCTGAACGTGGCCCACGGTTGTTTTTACGGCCGATGTTATTTCGCCTGCCGTCTACCACAACAAGCTCTTTACGCCACCGGCAGAGAAAAGTAAGGCTTATCGTCCGATCGATCGAACAGTTCGCTTATTCACTTATCAACTTGTCAAAATGTTAGATCTGGGAATGGGAGGGTGGCGGGGGGGAAGTTCAAAGTTTTATGAAAATGACACACACATAGTGTGGAACGAAAAAAAAGAAAAAAGTTCACATCCTTCTTTAAAAAAATCTATAAGAAACAAAATAATAAGCAGAACAATACAAGAGCATTTACAATAATTAATTCTCAGTTTTCGCGAGAGTCCGATGTATTTTTACAACAGTATACAGCATATCCTTCCCCAAACCCCTCCCATCCCACCCCACCCACCCCCCCACCCAGGAAGTGATATAGTTATAATTTCACTCTCTTGTTTTCTGTGATTTTAAAAAAATTTTATTAATCTATTTTTTTTTTTTTTGCTTCCAGGGAAATTCCGGTGCAAAAAAAAAAACAAAAAAAAAACAGGATTCCTGGAAATGCAGACATTAGCTTCCCCCCTTGGTCCATTTCAGATGCCACAACTAGGAGGTCCTCAGTCTGCGTGAAGCAGCAGCTCATGAAACGGTGCTGCTGTTGCCAACACAAAAGAGCAAAAAAAAAAAAAAAGAAACTGTGTTCTGTTTTGTACGGAACCGCACATTTGTAGACGATCCCTTAAAAAAAAAAAAAAAAAAAAGGAAGCCAACAAAAAAAAAAAAAAAAGCTACAGAGCGTGGATGTCCATGACTTGTCCCCCCATGGTAGGGTCCCCCTGGTTGAACATGGAGGAGGTGGAGGCTGACATGGGCATTGCCGGGTGGTGGGGGGGTCCCCCGTGCATCAACATCGCTGGGTGGTGGGGGTGGTGTCCAGGAATGTAGGGGCGCACGGGGGGTCCGTGCCGCAGCTGAGTGGGGTGGGGGGGCATCGCAGGGGGACTGAAGCCGGGCTGGCCTATGCCCATCGGGCCACAGTGGGACATGTAATCCCCTGGCATGCCTTGGAGTCCTGCGAGGTTGGGGGGGGGGGGGGGGGGGAGGCAACCAATGACAGAAAGACAAGCCGACGATCAGCAAACATTTCCACAAAAAAGGGCAGTACTAAGATCCATGTGCAAATTACAGCGCATAACTAATAAAATTATTAAGATACGGTAATAAGACTTCTGTCATACAACACTGAGTCAGTCAGCATCTCAGCCATGGTGTTACTTGTTGGTATCATACTATGATTTAAAAAATATTCATGAAATGTAACGTTTTTAAAACGGAAGCAAACTCAAAAGTCAATGGAAATCTTATTCACAACAGTGAAGAGAGAGATTGGGCCATAATTACTTTCATTCCAAGAAAATATCAAATGTAACAACAGATTATGGCAACAACTGACCATAAACACTGACTGAATGATAGACAGAATTTAAAAAATAGAAAAACATATCCATCATTTTACATCATATCCATCATGATTTTTTCTCTGCCTGTGTCACTGAATGAACACACACACACGCACACACACACACACGTGAATTCATACTGGCACATGCTTGAACTAAGCACCCATGTCCACCTGTCACAGACCAAGGCCTGACTCTTTTCTTCCCTTGTGATCATGTACCGCACTGCCTAAAGACCACTGCGCATGCAATCGGCGATGTCCGTGTCCTTTCAGGCAAAACTACACGGAGAAATCACGGTTTCCGTAGTTCCCTCATACGGTGCAGAGCTTCTTGTTTTTTTTTCCTGGTTGCAAGAGAGCGGGGGGAATTCGCTCAGAAAGGCGATAAATAAATTGAAACCGTAGGCATTGCTCACGCGTCAATTTGTGTTCCTTAACGGACCCCAGAGGCTGCTGGCTTGAATCAATAAGCGGGGTTCCTG
>CM077285.1:5635727-5640727 GCA_039654925.1 Anguilla pacifica | reverse complement strand
CACAAAAAATGAATACATAAACAGAAGAGCAGAAAGCTACAAATAAAAGAAAACGCTGACTCATAATTGAGATGAAATCCTCTATGAGTAAGAGGTTTGAGTTGTTTTGGTGTGTTTTTTAAATTTTATTTATTCAATCCAAAATTAATTTGTCCCAGGCTCATAAACTCAAAGTCATAGCGATTAGTGATTTGGTTAATCTGATGATTTGTTTTTTATTTATTTTTTATTTTTTTTAGTGGCCATTCCCAGAATCTACTTTTGGCAGCTCATTTACCAGCATGGGGAGCTCCTGGTGCATGGCTTGAGGATTGCTTATTCCTTCTGGACTTGAACACAGTAACTACTGAGGACTTGCCTGCTCTGTTGGACTGGTCTATCATGGGCTGTACTATTCTCCGCCTTGCGTTGATGAACCTGCGGGAGAAGAAGAAAGGAGAAGCGACTCAACATCGGCAAAGAAGAAACAACTCAACATCAGCCAAGGAAAGAAGAAACAACTCAACATCGGCAAAGGAAAGAAGAAACAACTCAACATCAGCAAAGGAAAGAAGAAACAACTCAACATCAGCAAAGCCACAGAAAGTCTGTTCTGTTATTTTAGCACAAAAATCATGATCTTTTTTTTGAAAAGTAAAAAAAAACGGAGTGGAGAAATCGTAGAGATTGGCACCTTCTCCGTGAGCCTCGTCCCGTGAGCATGGGTGCTTAGACTGTCCAGACACCGATGTGCTGTGTTTCGTCATAATTTTTTTTTTTCAGTTATTTGTTTTTATTTATTATTTTGAAATAATGAAATACAGGAAGCGGCGGTGGAGAACGGACGGGTTTGGATTTCCAGGGAACCCACTGGCGCGTGTAACCCGTGTCTGCTCTGGAGAGACGGAGCGTTTGCGTGTTCATCTAACAAAGCTCGCGAGACAGAGCGGCGATCTTTTACGCGCGTGCGTCCGCGCGTGTGCGTGCGTTTACGCGCGCGTGTGCGTTTCTGCGCCCCCGAAATCCTCCCTGTCGGCGCGCATAGCTTCTGACCTCTGACCTTTGAACCCTGCACTCCCGACAGAGGCCCGCTCTGGTCTTGCTCAGGCTAAAACCTTCTGAAACGACCCGGCGACCTCCGCTGACCTCCGGGAGTGCCAGCTCAGTGGATCCCACTTGATTTACGTCCTCCCGCTTTTACCACGGTTGGATATTTCCATTTCATCTTTTGAAAGGGGGGAATTAGTAGACTTTTTTTTCGGAAACAATAGGCGCACTACTCTTTTCAGGCCGGAAAAAAAACGAGTCTGCCCGTGTGTGTGTGTGTGTGTGTGTGTGCGCGTACGTGTGTGTGTCTGTCTTGGGGGGCGTTGGGAGTTTGGGGGTGCCACAGGAGAAGAAGAGAAGAATAAAAAAGAAGGAACACAGAACAGACAACAATGGTATGCTCGTGCAGACATCGGCAGGATCTTAAATTAAAGAACAGTGCAATTATCCTTTGCTTTCTGGACACCACCATATTTTATTTATTGCCCTTAGAAATCTCTCCTTCGTTCAGATTCTCTAAATTGGTGCTCATACTTTCAAATCTCAGGGAAAAACAGGAAATATGCATCCTGACACGGTGAATGGGGGGAACGTCTGGCATTTTATCACCGTTTGCTCAAACTGGTGGGAGCGACTCAGGCAAGGAAATCTTTTATTGCTTCTCTCTCCCTCTCTCATTTTCACTCGCTCTCTCTCTCTCTCTCTCTCTCATTTTCACTCGCTCTCTCTCAATTTCCAAACTGCGCTGGGATCAGGCGAGGGACGCCGTTGTGTCGCTCGTGACCTCTGTTCCGTCCTCTTCTCTCTCTCTCTCTCTCTCTCTCTCTCTCTCTCTCTCTCTCTCTCTCTCATTTTTTTTTGTAAAACTTCTTTTTAAAAATGGCGAAACCGGCCCTTAAAAAAGCGGTGTTGTGGAGGCTTTCTAGCAGCCGTGGCCATATCTAAGGCCAGATGCAGGAGCTCCTTCACAAAGGACAAGTGCAACACAATGGAGCTGAGAATGGGGGGGGGGGAGTCTGTGTGAAGAAAAAGAAAGAACGGTCATGCTCTGTTCAGCTAGCCAGACGCACACACACACACACACACTCACACACACACACACGCACGCACGCCCGCACGCACGCACGCGCACACACACACACACACACACACACTCACACACGCACGCACGCACGCACGCACACACACACTCACACACATACACACACACACACACACGCTCACACACACGCACGCACGCACGCACGCACGCACGCACACACACACGCACACACACACACACACACACTCAGACACACACACACGCTCACACACACACACACACACGCAGACACACACACACGCTCACACACACACACACACGCACGCACGCACGCACACACACACACACACACACACACACACAAACACCAGCCAAAGCGGTCAAAGGGAACACAGACCCGCACGGCGAACTAAAGCTGCATCCTCCATTAGGAGTAAAAGTTCACCTCTCGGCGACCTCTCGCCACTATAGGGCCGGAGTTTATGGCCTGCTAGCCGCTACTTCCCAACCCCGCACAATGAGGCCGACTATTCCCCCCTAGCCGTTCACAATGGAGAGCTATTTTTGAGAGAAAAAAATGCCAGCCACTAGTGGTGGTGGTGGGGGGGGGGGGGAGAAAGAAAGAAGAACGAAAAAAAAAAAAGATACGCCACTTGTTAAACCCTCGAAAAAGAAACACGCCATGACAAAAAAAAAGTGGCTTGAAAATAATTGAATTAGAATCGCTAAAAAAAAAAAGTCAAAGTGAAAAACACGCACACAAAGACAAAAAAAAAGGCCACGGCTTGCGCAGTTTTTCAACAGCTATCTGTCAAGAGCTTTTTTTTTTACCCAGTTCAGCACTTCACCCTCCAAGTTTGGAGAGAGCACTTCCTTTTAAGCTATGAGAACTGCAGCAGCATCCGCCAAAGCCTGAGAGCGCCTCGAGTGCCGTCCTCACTGCACACGCACACGGTTGTCGCACAAACAGCACGTGAAACGGCCAATTAACACCAGGAAATCTGCTTATTCATCAGCCGGCTTCGCCGCGTGACAAATCGGGCGGAATCGTCCAATAAAAATCGGCGGAACGATCGAGATTGAGGATAAAAAAGGTCACTTTCGGCACGTCTATCTAAATGCATATGAGCCCCCCCCCCCCCAACTCCCCAAACTGGCCCTGTCCACCGTATCCTGTTTGCAAAAAAATGTGAGAACTCACAAACGGACTACACGCACGCGCACGCACCCATGTGCGCATGAATACACACGCGCGAGCACGCTAACACAAGCGCGTATGCGCACATCAATGCGAATGCGCAGACGCAGAGGCGATGCATGCGCAGACGCAGCAGTGCATGCACCCACGCGCGCAGACTGCTGGGCCCTGGCGCTGTTTCTCCAGCGCGTCTTGCTGTAGGTGACCACATTCCGCGATCCGCATTCCGGATTCCGCATTCCGTCGCTGTGCCCTAACCGCCGCGCCCCACGCTGACATCTCTGTCCCCCGTCCTATTCGCTGGCAGGCCTGTCAATCGCAGTTCATCTGACTGATTAAAAAAGAGCAGGAACTAAGATCAGAGCTGAGAGTACAGGCTGCTACCCCAGCAACACACACACACACACACGCGCATGTAGTCATCCACCCACCCACACTCACACACACATACAAACATGTACACACACACAAACACGAACACGCACATACGCACACACGCACACACACACACACACGCGCGCGCGCGCGCATGTAGTCACCCACCCACCCACACACACACACACTCACACTCACACACACACAAACATGTACACACACACAAACACGAACACGCACATATGCACACACGCACACATTTTCACACATACAGACACACGTATGCAGTCACCCACCCACCCACACACACTCAAACCCACCCACCCACAGACACACCCACCCACACAGACACACACACACACACATGCACACACACCCACACACACACTTACCAACCCCCTTTCCGTTGAGAGGGGAAACTTTATTACCCCCCCTTGGCTTGGCCACGGACCCATTTACTTAAGTAATTAGGTATTCCACAATTCAATCACATGTTGACATGCCTTGGAGGGGAATTAATACACAAGTGCATCTTCTTCTTCTGGGCTCAAAGTCATAAAATGTCATCTTGGCTCCTCCCCCAGCCGTGTCATTCTCAGGTCAGCCCTCTGCCAGGGATGTGTTTAAATAACTAGTCCAGCTGTTTGCTGCGAAAATTCCATTTACACAACCCCCCCCCCCTTCTCCCTCTCCCCCTCGCCCACCCCCACCCCTCCCTCTCCCTCTCCCTCTACTCCTCCTCGCTCTCCGCCCCCCTGCCTCCTCCCCTCTCCTCTCCACAACCCCCCCCACCCCCACCCCCACCCCCAGCCCTCACCCGTTCTAATCAACACAGTACCCTGTGTTGCAGGACATGTCGGGGTAGGGCTGTAAGGGCGAGCTAATTGCAATTACAACGAGCGCGCCGCGAAGGAATGCTAGCGCACTGAACCCAGCATACATACCACACGCACCTATATGCGCTCGCTTGCAGGCTACGTACGCGCTGTTCAAAAAGAGAGAAGTGTAGCTAACTCAAACGCAAACACCGCCACGTAAAATTAGAACGCTGTTTCGCGTCTGTGCGGCTTTTTTTTCTGTCCTCGGCCGATCCGCATTAAAACTCCTCGTCGCCGTTACAGGAAACGACAGCGGCTCCTTCGCCGTTTGTTTTTATCCACGATTAAGCGCTCGAGAGCTGTCTAAGGTCGCTGCGTTTTTCAGGATGTGACAGGACCGCGTTCTCACGTGGTGGAAAGGCTGCTCTGAGGGCATGAAGTTGTTTTTCCCGAATCAGATTTCCCACAATGCTGTCAACGACACCGGGAATTTAATATTCTCCCCGTCTTGTTGTGAAACATTACTGCACCCGGCCGATTT
>CM077285.1:5605727-5630727 GCA_039654925.1 Anguilla pacifica | reverse complement strand
TGTGCGCGGTCTGTGCGGCCTTGCGATGGTAACTCCAAAATGGGCTCCAGTAACTCACAGATTTCAGTCAGTAATCTAAACACAAATTAGCCACTTAGCAGACTCTCTCATCCAAAGCAGCCCATGCATCTTTACTAAGGTGGGTGAGATAAGGCGGGTTTGTCCACATTAGTAGGTAAACATGGCGGGTTTGTTCACTTTTTGGGTGAAGCTGTCGCCCCATTTTCTCCCCGCTGTGCACCCGTCCCAGAAGATGGAGCAGGGGAAACCGAAGCCGCCGTTTCGGCAGGGCCCGCCCGTCTGAAGCACCCCCTCCCCCCGTCACCCCCCCCCCCCCCCTTCTCCCTTCCTGCTTTTAAGGCTTTCATAAAAGCGGCCATATTGACAAAACAATCCATCGCTGATGTTTAAACACCGCCTTTAAGGGCCGCTTATTAAGCTCCATCAGGAGAGGAGGAGCGGACGCGGCGCGAAACCCGATGACACCCCCCCCCCCCTCCTTCCAGTCCATCGCCCCCCCCCGCCCCCCCGCCACCCCCGCCCTGCCCCCACGCTCATTGATTTTAGATCTGCTGTTTATGGACTGCTCTCAGAATGCTTCTTATCGACGGACCCCCCCCCCCCCCCCCCACAGGCCCCACCCCGCCCCGCCCCGAGTCCGTCCACGCATTCCGGTTTTCATCTTCCTGACATCGATGCTGGAGGACGCTCCTCTCCCGAAACACCTCTGCCTCTGTACGGCGCTGCGCTGCACGCAAAAATAAATAAATAAATAAATAAATAAATAAATAAATAAATAAACGCAACACGACTGTCACAGGGAAAGCTGACGCGTCTGCGTGTATGAAACGCAGAGTTCTTGCATTGGAAAGCCACAGGCTGTAGTGTGGAAATCGTGATGTATGCATGGCGTTCTGCCCAAGAGAAACAGGGCGGGCGGGGGGGGGGGGGGGGGGGGGGTTTAAAAATACATATATCAACTGAAACTTACGACATCTCCGCGCCCAACTCGCTCGCATTATCTCCGCGACAATGCTCGACTTCACAATCAAAAATAACACATATGAGTTTTCAATCAGCGCAGCCTCCAGTGTGGAGGTGCTCAGAGTTAATCTACCGTGACTCCGTAGAATAACACATACCAGCGCAGGCTGCCAGCACACTCCTCAAACCACACCGTGTTTGTGTACTCTGCTGGTAAAGCTTAGCAACTACCCTCCTTTTTTCATAACAACTGATAAGATAGACGGAATTATGCAATCCTGTGGTTCTTTCATTTGTTTGCTTCTTCACTCTCTTTCTCTCTCCCCCTCCTCCCCCCCCCCACCCCCCACCCCCCCACTTGGCTCTTTGGTCAGTCAGTCAGTCAGCCACAACAGCCTTACAGTATCTTTCCTGTGAATTCCCCTCCACACCCACCCCCCCCCCCCCCACACACACACACCACACACACACACACACACACACACACATTTTATCCCTATTGCCCAGCTGTGTCGAATGTGTTTGTATGTCTGTGCTAGTGCACGTATGCGTGGGTTGAGTGTGTGTGTGTGTGTGTGTGTGTGTGTGCATGCGCACGAGTGTGTGTGTGTGTGCGTGTGCGTGCGTGTGCGTATGTGTGTGTGTGTGTGTGCGCATTTAATATATAAATACACATTTCATGCACTGCCTCATGCTGTGCCCCTGCCAATAATTCATGAGTGATCTGTACACGGTCCGCCCTTTAGCACTTCTATTTCATCTCCCCAGCACTGATTTAGAGAGGCTCCTTATGAAAAATAAATCACCTACATCTGCGTTAACAAGTTTTTGGGCAGAATTGAATTTTTAAGCAGGAGGGTGGAGCAAGTTTCACGGGATTTGTTATTTGTTTCAATCTGTTACGCGCTGTTTTTTTTTTAAAATACAAAAATACATGCACGCACATACAGTAAATGCGGTAGGAACTGCCTCCCCGTATGAACTGTTCAAAACACGCTGAAAAAAACAGCTGTTGCAGAGTAATTCCCCAGAATATAAACAGTGTTGTCATGAGACCTGGTAACTTGTAAAGATGTTACGCAGTGCAGCTCAGAGCTGTTAATAAATAAAATCCGTAATCTGTTCTTTAGATTATTTATCCATATCTCTTTTCTGAAACAAAGTTGGACCCTTCTTTTTGCCTGTATGTGACAAACTACATCTGGGGGGGGGGGGGGGGGGGGGCAAGCTCTTAAAACCAGAGGGGTCAGGTGGTAACCTCGGGAGGGGTTGCCATGGAGACGCCCAATTGTGGGATTCCGACCGTGCGCAACGGCAAGCTTACGAAAACGGCAGACCCCGTCCCCTAACCTCTGCCTCGCCCCTCTCCTCGGTTTCACACCCCTCCCTCTCTCTCTCACTCACTCCCTCTCTCTCTCTCTCTCACTCTACTGCCTTTTGCCCTCTATCTCTCTCTCTCCACTCTCATATTTCTCTCTTTTCCTCTTTCTGTCTCGTTCTGTTGCATTTCTTTCTCCTGCTCACTCTATACCCGTCTCTCTGTCTCCTTCCCTCTCTATCCCCTCTCTCTATCTCTCTCTGTCTCTCTCTCTCTCTCTCTATCCCCCTTCTCTCTCTCTCTCTCTCTCTCTTATGTGCTCTCTCTTTCTCTCAGACACACACACACACACACACACACACACACACACACAGACGCTCAGAGACGGCTGAGCAATCCAGCATGCACGGTTTAACTGCTAATACCCCTCAGATTAACAACACCCCAGCTCACGCTCAGAGAGCTCTCTCACACTGGTGCCTCTGACTCAGTGCTATCCACGGCTACACCGCCATCCTTCCACTAAAAACGCCTTCCACTAAAAACGCCACGAAAAAGGAAGAGAATAAATAAATAAATAAATAAATAAATAAATACACGAGAGTGGGGAGGAGGGAGGGGGAGGGAGGAGCGGTAATGTGACTTCACACCGCCGCTGCCAAAAATAAGAACCCCCCGCTGAGGCACTGTCCCAGCAGCAGGAGATCCCACCATTAACAAATTCTCCCGAAAAAAAAAAACCCGAAAAAAAAACCAAGTACGCCGACGTCGTGCCAAAAGGAACCGCGTGTGAGATAACGCCGACAGAAATAACGCTTTCCGTAATGAGCTCTAACGCAGCCCCGCCCTCCTGGCCCCCGACGGTCTCTGAGACCGAGACCGAGACCGGGGCGCGAGCGTTTCCAAAAACGAAGGAGAGCGATACCGCCGTCGAGGGCCTGCTGGTCTATTTAGGAGAGATGGAGTAGGACGTGTAATCAGAGACCCCCGCAATATCAGCCTGTGACTCTTATCGAACGAGACGTTCGATAATTCTGCAAGGGGGGGTGGGGGGGGGGGGTGGGGGGTGGGGGGGTGGGGGGTGGTGGGGGGCTTGACGCTTCTATGTTTACATCGGCAACCGAGAACTACGCTGAAGGGGAACATCAGATTCTCTGTAGGACGTGTTTGGCTGATTAACGTCGATTGGCTAATTAATCAGACTTGCACGAAATAAGACGGGCCCGCACTCACACCGAGCTCTTCATATCACACAAACCCAGGGGCAACGGTTCTGAATTTAGGCACAAAACGTGAAAAAAAGAGTGGTCGGTGGTCACAGATTTAAGGCAAAGCCTCTCGGGCCTTCCGTTGCAGGGGGGCTGAGGGCCATTCGAGAGGCGACCGAAGGGTTTGGGGACCTTACCTAGACGGGGAATTCTTAGTTGTACAAATAAAACTTGTGTCCTGCATCGATGGAAAAATTCTACAGGCGATATCCCCGCTGGATTAATTGATTTCAAGGGAGACGAGCGGTAAGTGGGAGAGGGACTTCGCCGTGCGTGCGCGTGTGGGAGAGGCACTATTAATTCAAATCATTAGCTGCCGAGTTGCCAGAGGGTAGAGCATTGATTGCGTGTAAACACGAAGAAGAAAAAAAAAAGCCGAACAAGCTTACCAGTTGTTCACTTTGTAGTATGGTGAGCCCGGTGTCTTGTGCCAACTGCTTCTTCTGTTCTTCTGAGGGATAGGGATGCTGCAACAACCGACAACAAAAAAAAAAAAAAGACAAAACGTAAATACGTCAATTAAATAGCAATTTTTTTGTTAATAAACGCTCTGATTTTCCGCGCGAGAGGAGGTGGAAAAACAAGGCAGGCGCGCACGCGGGCGCCGGAGTCTCAGAGCGCCCGTTAATTAGAGCAAAAAAGCGAGGTGCGTCTCTCCCTCAGACTCATTAACGGGATACGAAGCGCCGTAATTAACGGCAGCAAAAAGGCGAGCCAATTATAAAGGTAAGCGGAGTGTAGGAACAGCTACGCTAATTAGCGCGCCGCGGCGCGCGGGCTCCTCTTGCCGCGGCAGCGGGAGCAGCCGCTGACTCGCGCTCGGCTGGCAGCGCGCGAGGCGCATTCCGCCTCACCTCGCCTTTCGGCATTTAAACGACAGGCCCGCTCCGGCTAAAGACGGCTTTTAACACTAAACTTGTTCTGGCGGCCGACGTGACCCGGCGTTGTATACTTTACGAGCGGGGACTCTACAGTCCCGCCTGGGACACACAGTAAAATTTTCACTGTTAATTCGAACCGGTTATATTAGTCTGAACTGGATCAAACCCACTCTATCAGGGTAAAATGCGCTCTTTAAGCAGTCCAATTAACATTGAAAATCTTACTGTGGAAAACTGCACTGGGGGTGGAGTTGGGGGTTGGGGAATCACATTTTTTTTCCCTCAGATTTGTTGTGGACCCAGTGTAGCCTTCTCACCACCGCTCACAAACGTCCAGAGGGACTGGCGAAGAGAGTGCCGTAAAGATGGCGAAGAGGACGAGTTGTCATTTGGGTATGCTAGACCGCGGCCCCCTTTTCTTCTTATGAAAACATCAGCGCCTTTACACTTCTCCCCATCGAATGATTTTGCAAAGAAGCGCAGAAGAGGAGCGGTCTTTCTCCGTCTTTCTCCTGTGATTTCGGTAATTGAAACAAACGAGGCTAATTTCACACAGACGTTAACTGCCGCGGCTTCACACAGAAGCCAGGCCCCTCTATCACCCATAGCCTGTCTACCCAGGGTGCAACAGCGAAACAGCAGCAATGAATTCTGCCTGGTGGGGAGAGAGGGGGCATGGGGGGGTGGGGGGGGTAGAAATGACTGCTATGAAATTTGGGAAAATAAGAAATCCTGGGGAGTGGTTTATTTAGGGTCATCTGATCCCGCAACCCGATGTTCTGTCGGCTTGGCTCGGAGCGCTTCCACTCGGCCTCGGAAACAAAACATAATCGCTCCAATCACATGAACGCCATGACTCCATGCAATTAGGCTTTTCGTCTCCTCCTTCTATGTCTCGAGAGAGAGAGAGAGAGAGAGAGAGAGAGAGAGAGAGAGAGAGAGAGAGAGATAAAAATAATAATAATATGCGGCTCCAAATTTGAGAATGAAAGAGCCGAACTCTTGAGCGTAGGACACTGGGCTCTTCTCCGCGGTCTAAAATACCCCCGATAAGTAAACATAAACATGGCGGGAACAATGAGAAAGGCGAGAGCCTCGTGACCGCGGGAATGGATGGCCGCGCCAGGGGCGGCGCGACTGCACAGACGGGGTCTGTTCTGAGGCCGCGTTCACGCGTTCGCTGTCCTGAGCGGAGCCGCTCGGAGCCAACATGGCCGACAGAGGTCAAAACGGCACGCGCTCCCAGAGGCACGTTCTCCCCTGGCCTGGGCGCTGGAGCGCAGAGCCAAAATGGCCGCCCTAAGGCTGCCACGACATGCACAGAAAGTGCATTCTCGCTGTAAAGGCCCGTGGTGAGCAGAGCCAACATGGATGGCTGTGGACTTTGGCCTTCTTGATGCGCTGGTGACCCGCAGAGCCGCTGAGCAAACATGGCCGCCTTCCCACCCGATTGTTCATTCTCCTCCACCAGAGGCGATTAGCCAAGACCTCCTGCTTCTCTTTCAACCATTCCTGACGCAGCGAACCTCCGTGTACCAACACACGGCAGGCAGATAATCGGTATCAGCTCAAGGAATCCAAACAAGCGCCATAAATAGCAACGGTGACTGCGAGAGCCCCGCCCTCTCCCCACCCCGCGCCTTGTTTGCGCTGCAACCCGTTTCTCCGCGCCGACAAGCCCGTCGCTACGCAAACATTCAACGGACGCTGCGTCGCCAGTCGAGCACACATCATCACAACTATCTCATTTCCTGCCGCGGGCGCCGGCCAACTTCCAGCCTTCCCATTCGCCGCAGTCATTTGTGGCTCGGTAAGACGCAGGCGGTACGCGTTTGGGAACATAAGGGGGCGTACGGTTCAGGGAGGCCCCGGGTCAGCCCTGGTCGGGACACCAGTATCTCAGGGCTCTGAGAGGAGGAGTTGGGAAGGGAGGTCAACGGGGGGGGGGGGGGGGGGGGGGGGACAGGGACACCCCAAAACTGAGATGGCCGTGGAAAACCCCAGGACGTTTGCCTGGGAAACGGCATAAAAACTACTCAAGGAATAACAGAAATGAAACCGGCTGTTAGGCTGGGGATAGAGCCCGACAGAGGGCTGCTTCCATAACCCCCAGAGAGACCTCTCCCAGACACCCCGAGAGGGTGTGCCCGCCCCCCCCCACCCCCCACCCCCACCCCCCCCCCCCCCCCCCCCACAGGCACACACCGACGGCACTTTCATCTTCGCCCGTAATTAGCGGGGTGCTAAACTTCGACAGACGTCCTCCCCCTTCCCGCCCGACACTCCCCCCTCCACGCTCAGATCTCCCCGCCGGGGGGGGGACATACCCTTGTGTTTTGTTTCCATGGCGATTCCTAGGTAACTACACCTGTGAGCTGGGGGGGTGGGGGGTGGGGGGGTCTTTAGAGTCCTGATTCCTCTCCACTCCGGCAGGTATGCTCTCCAACAGCAGCGATAACTTGACGTGAGAGCCCTCCACTTTAAAGACTGCGCCACACTCACAGAATGCTCTGCTACATTTAGACGCACTCCAAACTGATGTGGACTGAACCTGAAAATGGCAGGCATCCCCCCCCACCCCATTAACTCCTTTCAGTGGATTTTAGGGAGTCTTTGCACTGACGTGCAAGAGCCACATTTATTGTCTGTGTGTTGCATTCGCTATGTATTCTGCGAAGAGCAACCAAAAATATAGGATTTGATTGAACTGGTTTATTATAACAAATCAATGTTGCAACTGTACCTGAAAACATAACTCTGCACTCCAATACATCTTGCCTGATTTCAATTCAATGTAATGAAAAAAACATATCACTATCCATATAATACAATTACTATTATTTTTTAAATACCCCCAAAAAAGCTTTTGTTGTCTGAGAGCATAATTATATTTAAAATTGTATTGACAGTTACAGCAGAAGTGAGAAGCATTTTCTCAGGCTCTGATTATGTTTTGCCAAAAAGAAGAAGAAAAAAAAAGAAAGAAAAACATCTGAAAGGTGCAGATGGAAAATGTCTGCCTCCCCCTCCCCCCCCCCCCCCCCCCCCACCTCTAATGATACGTCTTATCCAAATGTAATATATCCGTCATCAGAGTTTCCACCCCAGTCTTTGTGTATTCCTGGAGTTTGTCACAGGAGACCTGTGTTGCTTCTTGTGTGTGTGTAAAAGAGAGAATGTTCGTGTGTGAGAGAGAGACAGACAGACAGACAGACAGACAGACGGAGTGTGCATCTATGTATGTGCGTTTGTGTGTGTGTGTGTGGGTTTGTGAGTATTTGTGCGTGTGTGTGTGTGTGTGTGTGTGTGTGTCAGTGTTTGTGAGAGGGCGTGCATGCGTCTGTGTGTGTGTGTGTGAGAGAGAGAGAGAGAGAAAGAGTGAGAGAAAGTGAGAGAATTAGAGAGTGAGAGCGAAGGTGTGAGAGAGAGTCAGAGAGAGACAGAGAGTATGAGAGAGAGAGAGCACCAGCATCATTCCCCTCCCTTCCCCCTGAGCCCCTGTCCTGGACCACACTGCAGAGTGGGAACCTGAGGCCTGTAGCTCTGGCAGAGATAAGAGTACAGCCTCCTCTCCCCCAGTCAATCCCAGCAGCCCTCACTGCACACAGCCTCCTCTCCCCCAGTCTATCCCAGCAGCCCTCAGTGCACACAGCCTCCTCTCCCCCAGTCTATCCCAGCAGCCCTCACTGCACACAGCCTCCTCTACTCCCAGTCTATCCCAGCAGCCCTCAGTGCACACAGCCTCCTCTCCCCCAGTCTATCCCAGGAGCCCTCAGTGCACACAGCCTCCTCTCCCCCAGTCTATCCCAGCAGCCCTCACTGCACACAGCCTCCTCTCCGCCAGTCTATCCCAGCAGCCCTCACTGCACACAGCCTCCTCTCCCCCAGTCTATCCCAGCAGCCCTCACTGCACACAGCCTCCTCTCCCCCAGTCTATCCCAGCAGCCCTCAGTGCACACAGCCTCCTCTCCCCCAGTCTATCCCAGCAGCCCTCACTGCACACAGCTCCACCCCGACAGGCCCGTCCTGGGCCCAGGGGATCTCACAGGAGGGCGACAACACGTGGGCCTCACCCCAGCCAAAGGCACTCCCCCCCCCAGCCCAGAGGCAAACACCCCCTCCCCCCCCCCCCAGCCCAAAGGCACCGCCCCCCCAGGCCGTGCGGATTACTCGCACCGAGCCGTGTTTCGGGGAGGTGGGGCGGGGCGGGTGGAGGGGGGGGAGTGTTTCCATTTGCACGGCTGATTTGAATGGAACAGCAATTACTCCCTCATCTTCAAATTCTGTGGCATCGGTGAACATCCACCCATGCGGGGGAGGGCGGGGGGGGGCGGGGGGGGGGATGCAAATGCCCCTCCCGAGGTGACGGGGCGGTTTAACGCGTCGAGTTTAGCGTCGAGTCAGTGCCCAGCATGCAAAGCAGTACAAGGCCGGCCCCTGACTGCATGAGCACGAACGCTGGGGCTCCTTTCAGAGAGAGCCTATCTGCTTTGCATCGTACGATCAGTATCTGGAGCGGCCCGCAGAAGCCAGTTGTGTTATTTCAAACGCGACGGCTTCGCCGAGATGTGGCGCAGATCCGTCGCCGGCAGGCGTAAACCCTCCACTGGTTCCATCTCCTCTGAATCAGGGAACGCAAGCGGGGAGCTGGTGTCGCCAAGACGCCAAGACGACTTTTGCCGTTCCGACAGAACGCGCGGCGGAAGCGGTTTCCATAGCGATTATTCGCGTCGCGTGTACGCGTTCGCCGTCGCCGCGAGGGTGGCTCTGGAGGGGTGGGGTGGACGGGTGGGGGGGGGGGGGCGTGGCTCTGGGTGGGAAGAGGGCCTGGAGAAGGTCTGGCCACCTCTCTTATCACACTAGCCCCGGGCCGCTGCAGTTCACCAAGCGAGGACACCCACATCAACAGTCCCTTTTTTATCCCTCCGCCCCCTGCAAACCCCCTTCCGAAAAACCTTCATATCGGACCCCTCTGTGACCGAGCCACTCCACCACAGAGGCAGCCAGGGACTTTCCCTTAAAAAAAAAAAAAAAAATCTTTGTGTCCGTGTCCCACTTAACTACTTAATTACAACTTCTCATACCCCTCCCTCCCCCCCCCCCCTCTCCATTATCACTGCAGGGTTTAGTGTTATTATAATTTTCTATTTAAAGGACCCCCTTTTTCTCCACATCCAGAGTGGTTCTGATTAAAGTGGCCTTCCACACTAGATTAGCTTAATAAAAATGAGCGCGTGTAGAAAAAAAGAAAAAAAAGAAAGAAACATCACTCGATTTCATTCACGGCGGAAATCAACGGGGGGGGGGGGGTGCGGATTACGCGGGACACGCAGATTAGAGGGCCAAGCCACTCCATTATCCGGGAGATAACGTAATTAAATACAATCGGGGGCCGCGTACGCCCGCGGTGTGCGTCCAATGGCGGTCGCCTGCCCGCCCGCTCACGCTTTTATAGGCCGACTTTCAGCCGACGGGGGTCCGACGCGATTCGCCGAGGGATTCCGGAACGTTCTTTCTCCACCCCCCACCCGCGCTCGGGGACGGGAGGCGAACGGGGACAGCGGGAATCCCGAGGCTCCTAGTTAATCCACCCCCCACCCCCAAACCCCCATCCCCCGTCCCCCACCACCACCACCCCCACCCCGACCCCCTCCTCCCAGATAAGGAATTCCGAACGGGAGATAGCGCTCGCAATGCCATTCCTTATGAGGACTCGGAAACTCGCGGGAAAAGGCGTGTCCCTCACGCGGTCATGCATGTGCACGTGCGCGTGTTGGCGTGCACGTGCACGTGCATGTTCACCTCCGGTCAAATCCACACAGACGACCCTGAGACTCCCGAGGAACTCTCTCATGGCCTCCATTCAGGACCTATTTCGGCTGACATCTGAGTATCGCCCCCACCCCCCTGCCCCCTCCCTCCCCCCCCCCCTCCAGCTCATCATCTCTCCCCCAACCTTTCCTGTCGTCCCCCACCATGTAAAAATCCATCTTTTTTTGGTACGGCTCTTAAATAAACGCGATTAGAATTGAAGTTTGCCGTCCCCTTGCTACTCCTTCGCGTCCACGGCTAACGCGGACGAAGCTCCCAGCCTGCCTTGCCCACGTAACCCCGCCCTCCAAACGGAGCTCGGTATCGCCGGAGGGGAGGAGAACACTCGGATAAAAACGCATCGTCCCGCAGCGCGAGCGGCCGCCAAAAAAAAGGGGCACCTACACAAACAAGATAACGCTATCTACCCCATTAGCACCCTTTATAGTGTCCATTGCTGAGATATCACCCATTCCTAATTCCTTGGTGTGTATTTATTCCATGAAAGCACGCTTCAGAAAATATAAAGTAGAAATAAACGGATCAAGTGAACAATAAAAACTACCTTTTGTAACTGGAGTGCCTATATTCCAGGCCTCGAATGCAAAAGAACAGCTGCAGCCCAGCAGGTCTGATTAGGATGCCTCGTTCAAAGCAGCAACCGCCTCTCATTTGATAGCCAACCTCCAGAAACACCTCCTTCACGGGGGCGTCTTGTGAAGCTCACAGGACGCTAAATCCACACAAAGTTTGCCACATAAATAATTCAATTCGTTCGCCGTTTTTAGAAAGCCCCTTTCCTACACCGAGGAAAAAAAAATCTGAACCTGAAAAACCTGAAAGGTGAACCCGGAGAATCTCTCTCTCTTCGTCCCTTTCATCTTCGAGATGAAAAGGTACGTTCGCCTGGTATCCAATACGCTAATTAGGTCTCTCTCATCCGAGAAGCCGTCTCTGTTTGGCTCAAAGACGGTCTGGGGTCGGGCCCTACGGTCCGGGGCGCCGGGTCGGTCTGGACCTCCGAAAACGCAAGCCTGTAATCACGGCCGGAGCGTAAGGGCGTGCCGGACGGCCGAGGGGATTTTGGCGAAAACCCGTCTGGCCGCGGTGCTGACGAAACGAAGGGTTTCGTATCGCAACGAGCCGTAGCCTAGCTGCACCCACGTCCTTTCTGGCAAAACCCCCCCGCCCCCCCCGTCCCCCGCCCTGTCCCGTCCCGTTTTGCCGAGGAACGGCGAGGCTGAACGACGGCGGGCGAGCCACGAAGGAAGACGCGAGAAAAACGGCGGCTTCGTCAAACGTTTTTTTTTCTTTTCCGCGGGAGGGAAGCGGAATGCGGCGTGGGGCCTTGACGTTAATTACAACGGCGAGCCATCTGTTTGCCACCGCCAACGTCCCCTCCGCTTCTCGGCTCTTACCTCCAACGCCGGCCCGAAAGAAAGAAAAAAAATAAAATAAATAAATTTTAAAAACACGAGGGAGGTGGGCGTGTACACGCCATCTCTAGTCTTGTCATTTCCAGAACAATCTTTGAAGGAAAAAAATAAAAAATAAAAACTCTCAGGAGGGTCGATTCGAAATTGGTGTGCCTCTCCTCCCTGGACAGGAACCTCTTTCTATCAGCACGTCCTACGCTTCCAGTATATGGCAGCTTAGGGGACAGACCCGTGTCCGAAATCTCGCAAGAGCTAAGAGCGTTCAGCCGATCTGAGGGCACTTCAAGTCGCGGCCGGTCCAGCGCATCTGGACTGTGGGACGATGTGGTCATCATCAGAGGAGGGGGGGGGAGGGGGAGGGGGGGAGGGGGGTTAGGGTTGGACCAGATGGTCTGACTGGGCACTGGCGACTCCCTACCACAGACCCTGGTGGGCGTCACTATAGGAGACGGTTGACGCCGGTCTGTGGTGCCCGCTGGAGGGGAACGGGGCCAGGGGAGGAAACGCCGCCTCGGGGGGGCGGGGGTGGGGGGCTGAGCTGGGGGGGGGGGGGGCTCACCTCTCCACACCTGCCGCTGGGTTTTCGCGGCGCAATAAAAAAGCTACACGGAAACAGTGACTGGAGCTCGCTGGACTGCAGCTGATGAGGCCGGCCTAATTCAGGGGTGATTATGTAGTTTACTGGACCACTAAACCTCCTTAAGCTTGTAATTACTGCCTGTTTGAGTAGAGACCATTCAAAAGCAATTCAGCGCGCTGCACCGGTCACAGCTGGAGGTGGGCTCCCCGCAGGCTGGGGGGGGGGGTTGGGAGGGGGGCCATAATATCCGCAGGGAAGAGCGGTCTGCCAGCAGCCAGGTAGGCGCAGAGACAGTTCCCACCCTGCAGCCGCAGCCAAAACGAACCGGCGAAGCACCACGCTACGTGACACAGCGTCCCGCTTGGTCATCGCTAAAGCAAAGCCAGCGTGTTTGTGCGGGCTTCACGTGCTCCACAGGGTCCAGCTGCACGCTCCACACCCCCGCACCTGCAGCCACCTTGTCCTTAAACGGACCCGCTGCCACACGGATGCTGCAAGCAAGCAGGCGCGCATCCGCAAAGCGATTTCACAAAAAAGAAAAGAAAGAAAACCCACCATGCATTAAATGTTAAGGCGCTTAGGGTTCGGGTTACACCGTTGCACCCTCAGCAACGGCATCTGCGACATTTAGTCCCCTTTCAGGGAAATTGCGCTTTACTTAACGTCGCTGAAACACAATACTCGGAGGAAGCAATTTTAGGGCCGCAGAAAAAAAATTCTAATAACCCGCCCCGATATTATTATGTTATTATCGTAATTACCCTTTTGCCCCCGCCGTTTTAATTAACGCTCATTTGAAGGGCCCACGGGGGACACAAGCCTGAACGGGGTCAAGGATGGAGAGGAGCCGAAACTAGGTACAGGTATTTTACAATTACTCCCTTATGCCAGCGCCGAGCCGCCAAAGGCATGAAAGAGAAAAGGAGAAAAGAAAAAACGAGCCGAACAACAGAAGGATGTGCATCCCTCTCTCTCTCTCTCTCTCTCTCTCTCTCTCTCTCTCTCTTTCTCTCTCTCTCTCTCTCTCTCTCTCTCTCTCTCTCTTTCTCTCTCTCTCTCTCTCTCTCTCTCTCTCTCTCTCTCTTTCTCTCTCTCTCTCTCTCTCTCTCTCTCTCTCTCTCTCTCCTCCTCTCTCTCTCTCTCTCTCTTCTCTCTCTCTCTCTCTCTCTCTTTCTCTCTCTCTGTCTATGCCTCTCATTTTATTGCTTCCTATTGTCCTTTTCCCACTCTGTCCAGCTCTCCCTCTCGCTGTCTTTCACCACCATCCCGTCTTTCGCTCTAGCCTTTTTCTCTCCCATTCTCTGCCACACTTTCTCACCATTTCCCTTTCCCTCCCTTTTACCTCCTCTCTCGCTCTCTCTCTCTCTTCTTTTCACATTCCCCTCACACCCTCACTGTCTCTCACTCTTTTTTTTTTCCTCTCTAGCCCTCTGTCTCTTTCACTACCTCTTTCACTCCACTCTTTTATTCCCTCTCCCATTCTCTCTCTTCCTTTTCGCATTCCTCTCCCTCTCTCTCCCTCTCTACCTCTCACTCGTCTTCTCTCACTTTTTTCTCTCTCCTGCTCTCTCGTTCCCTCCCTCTTTCACACACGCAAGTGCAGCACCCGCTCCCCTCCCCCACCCCCACCATCAGAGCTCCGGTTTTTCAGATCGATGACTTAATCTGTCGTAACAAACGAGTGAGCAGCAGCACCTCCGCTCTGCTGGCTTTTCCCCTCTAATGCTACCAGTGCTACTGCTACTGCTAACGCTACCACTGCTACTCCTACTACCACTAATGCCACCGGTGCTGCTGCTACTGCTAACGCTACCACTGCTACTCCTACTACCACTAATGCCACCAGTGCTACTGCTACTGCTAACGCTACCACTGCTACTCCTACTACCACTAATGCCACCAGTGCTACTGCTACTGCTAACGCTACCACTGCTACTCCTACTACCACTAATGCCACCAGTGCTACTGCTACTGCTAACGCTACCACTGCTTCTGCTAACGCTACCACTGCTACTCCTACTACTACTAATGCCATCACTGCTATTCTTACTAGCACTAAAGCTACTGCTAACGCTACTGCTGCTACTGCTACTGCTAAAGCTAGAGCCCACAAATGATGAACAGCGACTCATGGACTCACTGCCCCGGCAAGGAGCGAGCTCTGGAGGCAGGACGAGTCCGTTCAAGTCCGTCAGTCTCCCGTCCCAACCAACAGTCCCAAATTAAACAAATCAGAGCTCGCGTCCCCAGGCCCTTCGATGCCCCACTTTCATCGATATCCATAAATGGGGTGCAAAACCCTTTGGAAAGCACACACACGCGCGCTCTACAGACGGACTGCGTTTCGGGGTGTTCTGAACTGCACTCTGCCGCTGGAGCGATAACCCATTCACAACGTTACGGCAACGACGTGTGAGCGCGCTATTGGCTATTAGCTAGGAGGCACAATCCTCATCACAATTGACATAAAAGGCCAAGATTGCTACACAGCAAAAAAAAAAAATGCCCGGGTCCATTATTCAAAAAGAATCAGGAAAAAAAAAATCATGTTTAATTATGGAACACAAGCTAACTTTAGATTCAGTTTGGGCAAACACAATGGGAGAGGAGGTTTAATAGTGTCCTTCTCGCGCTGATCCCCACTCTTCTTAGCCAGGAGAAATCAATGGCAGCACAGATAAAGGCATTTTAAAAGGGTTTGGGGGATTCAACGTCCCGGGCCTCGCTCGGTCCATTAAACACTTTACGCTCTCACAGATGACGGCATAAAATCATTTTAATTTATTTCCCATCGATGGCAGCTGTGTTAATGACTGGCTAAAATTCCTCCCAGTATCTCCTCCGCCAGACGCTCGGAAAACAAACAATAGAAAAGTGGCAACAGACAGCTCTCTCTCTCTCTCTCTCTCTCCCTCTTTCTCTCTCTCTCTCACTCTGTCTCTCTCTCTCTCTCGCCTGGGCAGGGCGGTCGCTGGCGAATCGAGCAGGCCTGCAGCGTTAGAGGGGAGCCCTGCAACCCTACTGCACCTGATGCATTATAGCCATTTCAGCACCTGGGACGAGCAAAAAGGCCAGTAGATTTACTGTAATAAATAAATAAATAACATAACATTCGATCCGATTCCAGCCCTTCCTCCAGCACGTTCCCTTCTTCCCCAAAATTAGAAGCGAAACGGAGTCCGACATCACTCGCCGGGTCTAAACCGCGCATTAAGGTGGACTCTCGTTAAGATGAACTATTCGTGCTAACGTGCTAATGCGCAAATTGATTAGCATCGAGCCGCCAGCTGGGTGACTGTATGGGGCTGAGTTTATCTGGGGGCAAGCTGCTTGAGCAGGCCACTACGGAAAGGGACGGCAGCCACTGGAAATAAAATGCATTGAACGGGGCAAGCTACAGGCCGCCATGGCAAAGATCCACCAAATGCTACTAATTAAAGTGTCGCTACAGAAAATGCTAACACTAATACTAGCCAGACTACATTCAATCAGCATCACTACTGTGCTGATGATGATGACGATTATGATGATTATTATTATTATTAGTAGTCGGAGTAGTAGTAGTATTAAGCAATGCACTCTTATAGATAATCGTGCACACATGCACAACCCAGTTTGGAGTCAAAACTCCGAAAACTGTTCAATTGTAAGCAACGCGATTCCCAATCCGGACAAAACACACAAAAAGAAAATGAACGCCAAGAAACAAAAACGGGCAACAAAACTAAGCAAGGGCCAGCAGGAAGGCTGTGAATATGAGAAGGCCAGTAATGCCCTTCCTCATTAACCATATTGGCCATTTAGCAGAAGCTCTTACCGTGATGGACGTACAAAAGCGCACGCTAAAAGGTCTGGCTGAAGAGCAGGGACGAAGAGCGGCACGTGTTCCGCATCACGGCTGACTCTAGGGGTCATTCCATCAACGCACAGCACAACCTTAAGTGCCACAGTATTGGAGGGAGACTGAGGAAGCAGTGCTTTAAGCAGAAGTGCTATTCTCCTGCCTGTATTTCCATTGACGGTAACTCCACTCACATGGTGAGGCATAGGGACTACTGAGGCAGACCACAAGCTGAAGAAGCAGGCCGAGGGAGCCGGTGATGCATGCTGGGATAGCTGTTCCTCCCACTGCGCAGACGCAGTGCGGAGGAACAGCTCGGTTGTTAACAAGCCGCTTTCCTCACCCATGTTTGCCCCAACATGGCAACCAGTTATTGATGTACACAGAACCGCTGACCCCCCCCCCCCAACTCCAGCATGCCAAAACCAGGGTCCAGAGATGACAGCACCTGTCCTTGACCCTGACCCTGACCCTGAACTGCTTTCTTCTGTTTCAGTCACCACCCACAGTAAAAATATACAGTGTTAAATCAACTCTGACAGAGTACATTTGAGTCCAAGACAGAAATTAACACTGGACACTTGCAGTGTCTTCTTTCACGTCAAAGCTACGAGACAGCCAGGGAAGACCGAGACTCCTAGAACGGGAGGAGGACCCCGCCCAAGGCCACCTTATTCCTCTTTTCATCTTTTCGGGCAACCAAACGGTGCCTTTGATGGCCAAATTTCCACATAACGTTGCGATATCAAAAACAGGGACAAATATCACACGGTGGGGAGAGGTAATTTACACATCAGAGAAATGCAGCAGTGCATTCTGGGGCTGACAGGTAGAGAGGGGGTGTGGATGGGAGAGGGGAGAGGGGAGAGGGGAGAGGGGGGAGGGGGAGAGGGGGGAGAGGGGGGTGTGAGGTCAGATTGGATTCGCAGACCGACTCCTCCTACCAAACAATGAAACAGACTCGCTGCGGTTTCCACGCCAACCGGGCACCTTGGAAACGGCTTCTGCCCGGCTGGTAACATTCAGCTGAACCCGCGGCGCCGCCGCAGCGGCCGCCAACTCCCGCTAACTCCCGCTAAGCCCTCGCGCCGAGCCGCTAATGAAAACAGCACAACGCCGCTATGTCGCTCGGTGCCAGCGGCCCGGAGGGTCAGCCACGCCCAGCCTCTCGCGGGACGTCCCGAGACAGGCCTCAGTCTAACTGTCCACGCTCCGCAGTCACTCAGAAAGGGAATGAAAATGTATTTTTTAAAATGCACCCAGGCCCAGCCAAAGTGGAGACATTATCTCCGCTCAGAGTAGACGGACCCGGGCTGTTTCGTAAAGTCCTCACGTCCTACCCAAAACAGGCCCTGGGTAGTGGTCTGCCCCCTGTCCGACCCAGACATAATGTCTGTGAAAATGTAAAAAATACAAATAAATGTATGATGTGGGGGGGGGGGGGGGGTGTGTGGCACAAATATAGGTTCACCAGCCCATCAGGAACATTAAAGAGAAAGACCAAGAGAAACTGAGAGTGCAAGAGAGAGACAGGAAGAAAGAGACAGAACGAGAGAGAGAGAGAGAGAGAGAGAGAATGGGCCAAGGGAATAACGAATGAATAAGAGGGGGGTAGAACCAGTTCCTTTCTGACAGGACGAGACAGAACAGTAGTAATGGGCTCCTACACCCAACTCCATTTCGCAATTTTGGGGTGGGTATGGAGTGCAGCAGAGCTGGGGGTTAGGCGCATCCTGCAAAACATCAATCACCCCCCCCGTCCCCAGTCCCCACCCTCCAGATGGCCTTTCAAACCGGAGGGGGGGGGGGGAGGCGCGGCCGACGGTTCGGGAGCTGACGGGGGTGCCCGTCGGCCTCTCCCCGAGAGCAATCTGGCGGCCGCCAGGGCTGTCCTTTCTCCCTTTAATTCATTCTCTGATGGAGAAACACTTGCCATTTACCCTGTCAGTGTGTAAGAGCTGGCAATGATGAATGCAGCTGCACGCTGGTTCCCCCCTAACCCCCCCAACCCCCCCCCAACCCCCCAACCCCCCCTCCCCACAACCTTTTTTTTTTCCTTTTTCGGTTCACAAAGACGAGCCCCAAAGACCTGTCTGCTCCAGGTCCCAGGGGCCTGTCAGCCGGGTAATTGATGATGTTTTCACTACAAGGTGTGGGACCCTAGGGGGGGAGGGGGGAGGGGGGGAGGGGGGGGAGGGGGGGAGGGGAGGACGAAGGGGGGAGGGCAGGAGAGTGGGGGGGGGGACGCTGGGGGACTGAACGCACCTCAGCTCTCTGGGAATCCGGTGTGCTTAAATTGACTCAGCTGCTTTGCTTCGTTTTTTCGCCCACCGACCTTTTATCGGGGCCGCTCATTGCTTCCAAATGTCCCCCCCTCCAAACCCAGAACTCCAAACCCCCCCCCCCCCAACAACCCCCCAAACCCTCCCACCCCGTCCTCCTCGCTCACCAGAGCTCGACGGAGAAGCGAGGGGCAGGGAGTCGAACCCCCGTCCGACGGCGAAGGGGGCGAAGACGCGTCTTCGCCATAACCGAAATACTACATACTAATACTAAAACAAAAAAGGTGCTCGCGCAGCCGAAACCAAACGAGGACACGGGAGGCCGCCGGGGCGAGACCAGACGCGGGACACCGGGGGGGGGGGGGGGGAGTGGCCGGGGGGGGGGGGCGGGACGAGCCTCTCTGCGCAACGCTTCTCCGGTTCTCTTTATCTTTTAATTTGGTGGCGCCGAAGACCCCGCCGCCCGTTTGGACGACATTAAGAAATAATCGGAGACCACAGGCCGCTAAACTGAATTTACAAATATTAATATGAATGGGCTTTCTCTCTTTCTCTCTCTCTTTCTTTCTCTCTCGCTCCCTCTCGCTCCCTCTCTCTTGTCATACATGAATGGGCATAGAGACAATGTGTAAGCAGGGAGCGGAGGCCAAGCTCGGGGTCCCTTTCAGCCCGCGGAGAGGAGGCGGCGGGACTTTTTTTTGATTTATACTCCCCCCCCCCCCCCCCGTTCCGAGTCTCACGAGATCCGGGTGGGGTGGGGGGGGGCATGAAACCAAGTCATAAATGCGGGCCTGAGCCATGAGAAGCAGACTCCCCCGCCAGGGCCGTGGCAGCATGGCGCTGCCGGGTTGCCAGGGGTGACCAGCGCGCTGACATCCAAGGGCTCCAGCAATAAACAACCAGTGACTAATGGCAAGTGACTAATGGCATCTGAGGCCTGGTTGACCTTTGACCCCTAACGGCCCCGGCACTTTTTTTTTTCCCTTTTCTTTTCTTTTTTTTTTTTTTTTCCTTCGACGAGGTCGTTCCAGGAGCGCTCGGCCTAACTGCTACCATGCCTCCGGTCGGGGTAAGAAAGCGCCCTTTCTCCTCGCCCCGAATGGGCTGTGGGGGGGCGGGACATTCTGTACCACGGCTAAAACACGGGGTCACCACGCGGGCGACACCAAACCAGCCGCCGGCCCCCCAAAAAAAGCAGAGGAATCGATACATTCGGTTATTTATTGATTTTTTTTTTTTTTTTTAAATCAACTGCCGCTTGCTTTAACGAGCCTGATGCCAGAGCCGCCATCGAGCTCCACGGTATGTTTCGCGGGATGACTAACGATCGCCAGCGGAGGCAAGCGTCACGTCGGGAGGGACAGACTGACGGTGTTTGGAATTTCGAGCGCTCTCTGACACGGATCCAACAGGCGCATCTCCAAGAGGCCCGGAGGCGACACCCACCATCGATGATGTCATCCTGGCACGCCATCGCCATAGCGATGGGGCTGGAAGGGGTTCGACTGCGAGGACTGTGTTAATGTTCGGCGTCACGTGACAGCTCTCCACGTGTCACCCAGGAAACATCACCACACACCGCGCTCATAACCAACTACGGGAAATAAATCAAACTCCCATTTACAAGGAAAATCAATCTTAGCACTATTTCACCAACCGACATTTAGAGATTGCACACTCCACCACATTTTTCATGCAGTTTTATTGAGTAATAGACTTCATTTTCATTATTACACCACAAAACAAGCCGCGCCCAATAGAAACCCGATGCATCGAGGGGTTCCTCGACGGCGAAACATTTAAAAACAGTAAAAATACTTGATGAGTGTGTTAAAAAAGAGCCATTCATTTCCCCAGCATGAGTCACACCGAGTGTTATTTCAAGAGAAATCTGGAAAAGGCCCCCACTGCCTGGCCAACTCCAACCAACCCCGACCCCCCCCCCCGCCCTACCTTGTTCAAAAGACTCCACAGTCTGAGGCTGTCTGAGCAGCATTGCTCGACACGGTCACATGCTGAACATCTGTAATCCCCCCCAACCCCCCCCCCCCCCCCCCCCCAAGTACCCCACAGGGCATTAAAACACCAGGGACACCCCTCGCCCTATTCCACCGAAATCATCAAAAGTCCATCAAGGAGCCCAAAGGAGGGCAGTGGGTCCCTGGTTTTCTAACACGCCGTGGCCAAGATGATTTTTGACCCCCCATCCCACGGACAGACCCCGGGTTCCCCTGTGCGGCGCGGCTACGCTATCCTAGCCGTGGCGATGGATACCGCCGTGTTCCACACCTGTTTCTGCTCAGAACGCCACAGCGTTTGGCGGTTTGTCAAGCGAGCTTCCCGGGGGCAGAAATGGCCGCCCTGGCATTGTCACATCTGTCTGCCCGGGGTGGTGAATTAGGGGCCTAATTGCATTAACGGGGATCGCGCCTTCAAGTCGAATTTTTTTTTTTTGACTTGGAACACCCCGTTAAAAAAAAAAGTAAATAAAAAAACTGGAAATGCGGTTTTCGGTTTTACGAGCTGTGACTGCGGCTCCTCCTCGCTCGCTCTGGCGAGCCGCGTTCCTGCGTACCGCCGAGAGGCGGGGCCCCGAAATCCGCCCGCTCCAAACCCCCCTGCCTCCCGACGTCTGCGCGGCAACAATCTGAGGGCCGGGGCGTGGTCTAATCGCCCCGCCGCGTAGTTTCACAAACCGCCGTTTCGTCAGGGAGCCCACGACAGGCGCTCGGTGGCTGGGCTGGGGGGGGGGGGGGGGTTTTTGGCCGATGGCTTTCATTCACTACTCGTTTCTTGTTCAATTAAACAAGAAAATACCATTTGCCAGAATGTGTGTGGGGAGGGGGAGGGGGTGGGGTGGTGGATGGAGGGCGTTGGGAGAGAAAGGGTAGATGGGTGGGAGAGGAAGAGAAAAAAAGAGGGGCTCAATTCCATTGGAGAGGAGGGGGAAAATGGCGCATCTACCACGTCTCTTCAGGAAGCGTGGCGCACTCCCGCTATTTTCATTAAGACGAAGCGAACCAAAAAGGGCGCAAAGCGATGAAACAGAGGGGGGTTTCGCGGTTTCCCTCACCGCCACCGCCAGTTTATGGCGACATGTTCACACCGAGGTCTAGGAAACCCCAACAAGCATTTTATTTTTCCTGTGTTGTGCCAAAGCTCCAACAACTTCAAACCATCAACAACAAAGTCGTCAAAAAGTGTGGGGACGAGAAAAAAAAAAGCGTCTGGATGTAAACAAAGCTATTCGGTGAGCTAAAGCTAAAACTAGCCTCGTCTTCGTGCCGGCCTGACTGCAGAGGACGAAGAGGCCCTGTTCCTTAGCGCTACTGCTTTTGCGGAAACCGTCCGTCAGCACGCCATTCCCCCCACAGCCGAAGGCCACAAAGAACAGCTTTCCGCCGGGCGAAACCGAAACGCCGCGGGTTTCACCACGCCGCACACGCCCACCCACAATGCATCTGTGACAGGCCGGACGCCAGGCCGCTTTCCCACAGGTGGTACCAGGAAAAAGGAGACAGTCACGTTGGCCAGGAAGTGGTCAGCGGTGCCTTCCTGACAACCTGCCGGCCAAAACTAGGGGCTGCCATTTTTTCCCTCCTTTAAAAATGGACTGAATGAGCAAAGGCGGTCAGAAAGCCGTTCAAAACCTCCGCAGTACTGTCCACGTTTATTTCAATTTTGCCAGGCCTGCTCAGGGGCCCATTAGAATGCTATGAAGACGTTTTCTAGCAAAGGGAAGGTAGAGTCGCAACTCTCATTCCTTCCTTCTGTCACCTGACCTGTGGAGCATGGATTGGTGAAAGCCATAAGGCTGAACCCACACCCAGTGAATCCACAATCAGTGCAGATCCGTGGAGTGATGGGGGAGGGGTGGGAGTGTGCAATAGAGCGCACATCTCTCCACTGACATCTATTTGGGAGGAACCTCACCATCCCAGAATGCCGTTCTCCCTCTCTCTGCCGCAGGCCTCCACGAGCCTGGTGACCCCGCCCCACACTCGGCCCCCAGCAAGAGCTCGCCGATTCACCCAGAGATCTGCGCAGACGAGGGTGGGGGGGGATCCCCACCAGCCGCAGACCCCCCCCCCCCCCCCACGGCAACAGCCAGAGCTCACGGCGTTCCCTGACAGAGTTCCCACATCGTTGGGGGGGGGGGGGGGGGGTGCTGGGCGGGGGGTTAAACCAGGCATCCCATTTTCCCCCCTCCTCTCTACAGTACATGCTAATCAACGACCGTGAATGTACTGCTTTATAATTAATGCCCATCCTCATGAATCTGTCATCAGGCCCGGGCAAGAGGGAGGAGAAACAGCCTCACTCACATCAGAGGCAACCCCCCCCATCACCCTACCAAACGCCCCCCGCCCCCCATCACCCGCCACCCCCCCACCCCACCCCGCCACCCCGTCATCCCTCCAGCAGCCAGCATATGTACATCCGCAAAATAAATAAATAAGTAAACAGATGGCTCCATTTCAGACAACTCTCCGCAGAGGTCTTCTGCGAGACAGAGGTGGGAGGGCGTTCCGTTTGCATGCCTGAGTCAGGTACAAGGGCTTTCTTCAACACTTGGCAACTTGGGTGAAAACAAAAAATAATAATAATCATAAAGATAATGATAGGTTTTCTTTTGGCCGAAGTAACAGGAAGCAAAATTTCCTCTCTCTCCGCGCTCTCGCGCTACAGAGACACGCGAGGGCATCAGATCTGACGGTCCCCGTCAGAAAACACCTCTCCCTTCCCCCCCGAGACAGAAAGAAAGGTCTTCGTCCGCTCGCCGCGCCGAGAATCCTCGCAAATAAAATCAGATCTCGGCTACGCGCGGCGAGCTTCCTGATGCATCACATACACGAGCGATCGGGGTCTACAAACCCCCAGCTGCAGGGTTTCGCAGAACGTAAACCCCCCCCACCCCCAAACCCCCCCCCCCCCCATCACCTGATGCGTCTGCGTCTACCAGGCCGCCACCCTCCACGGTTTCACAAGCTTCAGATAACAGAAAAATGAGCGACTAGGAGAAAATGTCAGGCCTGTTTGAGCCGTACACAGCCCCGTATTGACACTCTCACCTCTCGTTTCGCGAAGTATCAACAGCCTTATCGCTCAACGCCCACCCGGAGTGCTCGAGGGGGGGGGGGGGCGGGGCGGCATACGTTACTGCCGCTTAGCAGTCCCCCTCACTGTGACACCGTTGGGAAACCCACAAAAAAAAACACCGGGAACTACCAGGATTTATTCACATCTGATAACCCGCTCGACAGGCCAACGCATCGATCCCAACTTCGGCTGCCATCGCTGCAGACGAACGAGGAAACAAAAGAAGAAGAAGAAGAAGAAGAGTTTGTGACAGGCCGCTGCCAAGGAGGCGTGCGCCCACATCAGACAGGCGGCGCGGGCACGGCGGGCGCCCGTTGCCCGTCACCCACGGCAACTTCCGCCGTTCCTGGAGCGCGGTGGCAGCATTCCGTCACAGAGAGCCTGGCGGCCGGCAGCGCCCGTCTGATGTGGCTGCCGCGTTGGCAGCGATGAGGTGATAAGAACTCAGCGGTGCGGTCGTCCCCCCCACCCACCCATCCCAACCACCCCCCCCCGCCCCCCGCTTCATGCACTTCCCCCTGAGTGCGCTGCACCGCTCTTATCTGCACTCAACACGCGATCGTTAACTCTCAGACGCGCGAGATCGCGGCTAACAGCTCGAGCTTCGCCGGGGCAGGTGGCGAAGGGTTAGGCGAGCGAGAGCGCCCCGGCTCGGGGAAAACACGACTGCGCTCGGCCTGATAACGTCCATCTCCGTAACATCTACCCCCCCCCCCGCCCCCCCGGGCAGATTTGATTGGCTTCAAATAAATCCTGGGTTTCCCCCTGACACCAAGACGACTCCAACTCCGACAGCGTTTCGGTGAGATGGCTGAGAGATTAGGCCCATGCGATACTTTCACAGTGAAGTGTTTTGGGAGATACACGCGGCGCGGGATGGTGGCATAGGGGCCCCGAGAATGGCAGGGGGCAGGGGCGGGCCCAGGGGAAGCAGAAGCGGTCGGCGGGACGGGACAGGACGGGACGGGACGGGGCGAGGAAAGACGTGGTTTTTTTAAACTCACGGTCAAGTGCTGGAAAAGCCACGCCCGCATGATGTTGGTGGCCACTTTGGGGAAGATGCCGCGCTTCTTGTTGCGCTTCTTCTCCTTGTCGGGGTCGTCGTCGTCCCCCGTGCTGGGCGAGGCCACGCTGTTGTCCAAACCGTCACCTGCCGGAAAAAAAAAGGAGGAGGAGAGGGGGTATTCAGTGACGGCCCCAAAGAGGCCCGCTCCGGCTCTGGCTGGGCGAAGGGTGAAGGCAAACAGCGACACTCAGAAACAAAACAACAACAAAAAAAATAAAGAAAACCCCAAAAAAAGTCTCCCTTCCAGACTCGTTCACAGTCTTTTACACTCGCAAAAGCAGCAGCACTTAACCTCCTCACTGCTGCATGCGATGAACACGCAGCCTCACAACCCACACAGAACCGCACAAAGACTTTTTCACACAACTCTCAAAGACATTATTGTCCCAGATACTCACACACACACACACACACACCGCACACATATTATATG